>WOXC01002276.1:0-398571 GCA_011680675.1 Gymnobelideus leadbeateri
CATTAGTTTTGCCAATCCTTTACTTCTTGTATTGTGCCCCACCAAAAAAAAAGACTTGGGGATTTGGCCTATTAATGCCAAATACCTTGTTTATATTGAATTCTTCCCCATGTGGACAAGCATGGACAGCCTGGCTATCTAGGGTCTCAGGCTTTCACACAAGAGTTAGAACAACAGCAAAAGGATAAGTACCATCAAGTACCATCAATTGTAAGATGAATCAATAGGGCAGGGGTAGGGAACCTGTGGTTTCAAGGCCACCTGTGACCTTCTAGGTCCTTGGATGCAGCCTTTTGACTGAGTTCATGTTTTAAAGAACAAGTCCTTTAATTAAGTGGATTTGTTCTGTGAAGTTTGGATTCAAAGGACTGCACTTGAGGCCCTAGAGTGTAGCCCTGAGGCCACAGGTTCCCCATCCCTGCAACAGGGCATGAACAAGTCATGATAAGACAGAGGTATCAGGAATTTTAATTATTGACTAGTCTAGCCATGGAATTTTACAGATGAAGGAACAGAGACTCTGAAAAGTCTGCTCCTTTCTAAAAGGTTTCTGTCTTCTCAAATTCTTTTTCACTAAGTCTATTTCTCAATAATAAATACAGAGGGCTTGTGAGTTTCCTCCTATATCCGACCCTGCTCATCCTTGTGACATAGATAGATAGACAGATAGATAGATAGATAGATAGATAGATAGATAGACAGATGGATAGATAGATAGAGGAATGAATGAATGAATAAACAAATAAATAAATGAATAGTCAAGTAAATAATTAACATGTCAGAGGGAGGATGGTAAAAGAGGGAAGACCAAATAATCCCCAGCTCATGGGACACAGAAACATTGAATATATTTCAAATAGATATTTCATATTAGAGAGACATACTCTTTCTCAGAGAAATTACTTAAGATGTACATCCTGAAACTTGAGACCTTGAGTTATCTGTTCAAATTGAGGAGGCAATTTATATTCTTCAGAAGTAATTGTGAGTTAATTGTTATTATCAACCTAATAAATCACCAGGTGATTTATACCACATGGTAATATACTTAAATTTCTTGTCTCATAAATAAGTAATTATATTAATATTCAACAAATATGAAAAGGAAATTGGTTCATTGCCCAGAAGGAAAATACATGTTACCTTGACAGTAAATTCATCTATCTTTGTTTTCTTTTATTTTTTTTTGGGGGGGGGGAGGGATTAAGATTAGGAAAGAATACTTTACCTCTCAGAATTATAATGTGAGATATATTAATTACTCTTTAAGAAACTTATTGTAGTGGCCTAAGGGGGAAATATTTAATCTTGATAAAGATGGAATATTTCATTTTGCTGGTAAAACATGTAAAGTAATCGACAGCATTCTTTTTATGTAGGTTTGTCCAGTGATTTCATAAGTCACATGGCCTCCATTCTTAAAGATAAGGGCAAAACTCAGGGCCTAAGTCATGGATGGGGTACCTGTGGCCTCAAGGCCATGTGTGGCCTTCTAGGTCCTTGGGTGTGGCCTTTTGACTGAGTTCAAGTTTTATAGAACAAATATTTTTACTAAGGGGATTTGTTCTGGGAAGTTTGGGTTCAGTCAAAGGGTTGCTCTTTAGGACCTAGAGGGTCACATGAGGCCACACCAATGCAACTTCAGAGGAAGAAAGTAATGCTGTTCACTCAGGCTCAGAAGATGATGTACATACAAAGTTAGCATGCTCGTGAATGCTGATGGTGTAAGAGAGAAGTCCAGGTTACTAATAAAAAAAATAAGATATGTGACGGTAAGAAGTTGGTAGTCTGTGGCCCCAGTTTCACCACTTTATCCTTATTAATGCCAAAATATTCAAAATAAAATGAGGAGTTTAATTCAATTAACTATTTTTTTCTTTCTCTATGACAACCAAGATTCAGATGCAGTCATATCTCAATTAGCAGCAGGAAAACTATTCTCAGATTGCCTGAATCTAGTCTTCTTGAGTAATTGCCTAGATAACATATTCCTCTCATATTGTTTATTCTTAATTCATTTAAAGCCTTCACTGCAGTGTGGTATAATGGTTAGAGCACTAATCTTGGAATCAAGAAGATGTAGATTGTAATTCTACCTTAGACTCCTCCTACTCCCATAACCTGGGTCAAGTCACTTATGTACTTTGTGATTCATTTTCCTTACATGCAAATTAAATGGGTTGGGCTAGATGGCCTCTCAGATCCTTATCAGATATAAATATATGATCTGTCAATACATTCAGTGATCTCTTAAAAAATTCTACACACTTTCAGTCCTCTTTCTGGGCCTAACTATTGTAAGCATGGTTTTGAGAAGAAATTAAACAGTAAAACAGGGTTGGCAAAATATTTGACTGCTTAATTTGGCCTGAGTTGGGTCTTGAACATGTAGCTTTGGTTGATTTCATTTTAAATGAATTCTCCAAAAGCCAGGAATACCTACATTCGGTGAAACACTAAGGCACATGGTAAGGTCACACATATATGCTTTAGTATTAGTTATTAATAAACACACCAACCATTTTGTATTAGTCATGTATTGATTTTGTTCCTCTTTATGAATTGTATCAATAAAGAAGATAGACTTATCTTTGTTTTGACACCCATCTAATGGAAATCTTTTCACTTAGCCTTCATTTTGACATTACATATGTATAACACTCATGCTCCTCCTGGAGACCAGTAGGAGTGGGCAGGATTTCACTGGAAGTTTTTTTCCAATTCCAGATCTGGTGCAGAACGTTAGCTCAGACTGGTCATGGGATATTCTGAGAGTTAGAAGGGACCTCAGTAGCTACCTAATCTAACCTCCAAATGTAGAGTCCCCAACATAACATACCTGGCAAGTGCTTACAAGTCTCCTGCTTGCCGACACTGAAGCAGAGAGAAGCCACCACCTCTCAAGGCAGGCCATCACATTCTTGGACTGCAGTCAGCTTCAGCAAGTTATTTCGTTTGTAAGTTCAAAATTTTCCTGACATCAAGCTAAGTGCTTTGCAAGTAGTAAATACCTAACTTACTCACTCTCTCTCTGTCTCTGTCTTTCTCTGCCTTTGTTCTCTCTTCCTTTCTCTTACTCTTTCCCAACCACCATGTTTCTCGGTCCCTTTCTTGTTTATTTATCTAAGTTTTCCTTGGCTGCTTCTAGTCATAGCCCTTGCTTCTGACCTTTGGGTAGCAATGTAACAAGTATAATCTCTTCTCCACATGAAAGCCCTTGAAATTATTAAAGACAGCTCCCATGCCTCTCAGTTCTCCCCTCCAATCCATACAATATCAAATTTTCTCTACTGTAGGATAAATATGCCTAGAATATAATACTTCTAACTGATACACATGTGACATGGACTGAAGATCCATCATTATTCTGTTCAATCTGTTCCAGATGCCCTCCAGTGTATCCATGTCCTTTCTGAACATGGGGAAGTCAAGCCAAGGAGCACCAGGAATAACAGCAACTCCCTCCTTTCATATCACCTACCCTGCTTCCATTCTGCCCTTCATACCCATGGTTACCATGAACCATCCTTGCAGTGACTGTCTCTGCCTGACCCCTCTGCAGCCACATCTACTGAAGGCCCAGAAAAGAAGAGTCTTATTACCAAAGTCCATGGCACTGCCAAATGGTTCATCAGCAAAATGGTTGGTTTTATTAATGGAGAAGATACTAAAGAATACATATTGCCATCTGCCTCATTACCACCTGAATGGCCATGGGACCTTTCTATATGATTCTAGCTAAAATCCCAAGATAGTTTATCTCCCTCTTGAGAAATTGATCTCCTTGAGAGTATTAGGATGTCTTACTCTTCTGTTTGTATCCCCAGTGCC
Source organism: Gymnobelideus leadbeateri (assembly GCA_011680675.1). Lineage (NCBI taxonomy): Eukaryota > Metazoa > Chordata > Mammalia > Diprotodontia > Petauridae > Gymnobelideus > Gymnobelideus leadbeateri. The sequence goes on from WOXC01002276.1 coordinate 3,832, forward strand.
TTTTAACAATAAGCAATTAATATTTTTTCAACATTCCTTAAACAGTGGCACTCAGAAATGAATAAAATATGCCAGCTGAGGCCTCAGATCTCTTTTCATGGCGGTGGCCAAGATTGATCAAATAGGAAGACAATATTTGTGGAGTTGTTTCATTTCCAGGCAGTTGCCAAGGGGTTTCTCTCTCTATCTTTGTCTGTGTCTCTTTCTCTCCCTTGTTATCTCCCCGCCCCAATTTCTCTAACTCCATGTATTTAATTTTGTTTATGTCTCTTTAATACCATGCTAATATTAACCTTCCTCCTGCCCACTAGACATAAGCTTTTTGATTAGCAATTCCAATTATAGAAGAGGAAGAAGGCAAATGAATTGGATGCTATAAACTAGGGACCATTTCCCCAATTTTCCTCCTCATGTTTAGACTGAATCCCTTTTAAATTTCTAATAGCCTGCCATTCAGACATGCTATTTCTTAGATAAAGTAATGTTGCTCATCATTCTCTTTTTGGTATTTCTTAAACTCCAGTGAGTTAAAGAAGTGGTTAAGTAATAACATTTGAATTTTCCACAAAACTTTGATGACCACCCCCCACACACACCATCTTATTGATTTCAGCTTGCCAAAAAAAGAATCATGAATAACAGATTATATACATTTTTATTACATATATTAATTATAACTTAATATTTAATGCATATAAGAATTTTCAAGAACAGAGTATGTATATTTATAAGACTCTTTAAGAACATAATATGTATATACACATAGACATATTCTGTTCTTGAAAATTCTTATACATATCATATTATAATTAATATATCATATCTATCTATATACACATATTCTGTTCTTGAAGATTCTTTGGATTTGGCAAGCTGAAGTCAATAAGGTAACAAGCATGTACTAAATGCCTCCTCTCATCCAGACACTAAGCTAAAGCTAAAGAGACACAAAGGCCCACCCAAAGCTATCCCCTCCCCCCCCAAACACGCACACCCCAAAACAAACACACATTCCCTGTTCATTGCATTCATATACCACAACTTGTTCAGTCATTCCCCAATTGATGGTTGTCCTCTCACATTCCAATTCTTTGCCACCACACAAAGAACTTTTGCAAATATTTTTTGTACATATAGGTACTTTTCTCTTTGATCTCTTTGGAAAACAGACCTAGTAGTCATGCTGCTGAGTCAAAGGGTATGCCCAGTTTTCTAGACCTTTGGGAATGTCTCTGAATTGTTCTCCAGAGTGTTTGGACCAGTTCATAACTCCATTAACAGTGCATTACTGTCCCTATTCTTCCATATCCCTTCCAGTATTTGTCATGTTCCTTTCCATCACAAAGAAGAAAATTTTCTTATATCATTCTAAAATGGTTCAGTCTTGTTGAGGTGGATTTGGGAAACTTTTCCAAGGAGATCAGCAATAATCTCATTTATACAATGATACATAAGCAGTCCTGGTTTCTTAATGATTCTTCTGTTGCTCAGACACTATAGTATCAAGTGAAAATTCTCTGGGTTTCCTTTTGAGTAGATGAGATCATAAATTATTAATTCTGGCTAACACTTCTACCTCCTAACTATCTGTCAACTTCAATATGTGGCCTTAGATTGCATGATTCCAAGGGAGAGACATAGATTTTATGGCTCCTTCTGGCAGTAGGATTCTTCTAATGCTTTAAAAGGATAACATTGACTCTCATCAATGCTGAGATCTCAGAAATACCCCCTGTATCTGGTTATACCAAAATCACAATGTGCACTCAGTGAAACTCTAGACTTATTTAGGTGACATCGGTTCTATACAGAATTAGCCTAAGGCTTTATAACCTTTTATACTCAGCATACAACATTGTAATCCTAATTTCACTGAAAAAGTTATCATTTGAAAGTAACTTTCAAAAACTGTATGTAGCACATACAATTATCCCTTGAAATTCAATGTTTAGCAGAGTGAAGCATCCTAAATCTTCAATCCTCTCTATAATACTTGTGTGAAAACCTTTTCAATTTCCCTGACAAGGTATAGCTTGGCTTCTTCCAGTTCTGTAGTGAGCTCTATTCCTGATACTGTTTTTGTTTCCTTAAGTCAGCCCAGTCTCATTGAGCTTTTGGCATATTGATTATGCATTTCTGTTTCTGTCTATTTCTTTCTCTCTTTCTTTGCCTCTCTTTTCATTTGTTGCTCTCTCTCTCTCTCTCTTTGTCAGTTCCTGTCTCTCTCCATTGGTCCCTATCTCCCTCTGTCTTAGTTTGATCATTGATCCTCCAAAAATTAAATAGCAATTCTTCTCACTGTAGTTGGAAAACTTACCATATTACACACAACAATGCAATAGTAGTTAAGGACACAGTCACAGCAAAGTAATAATTCTGAGCTAGGTTTTGATCATTAAGAAAACGAGCCTCTGCAAGAGGTCATACTATTAGAATTCAATGTGAATTTGATTCAGTGGAATTGAATTTAAATTAAAAAGCCTGTTTCCTTTGGGCTGGGACAAATGCCCATATTTTACATAATTATAGGTTCACATAGTACAAATTCAGATGCATGAATCTACTTTTAGGGATTCACCATTTTCACTAATTAGGATCTGGCAGACATAGAATTAGCATAATACTGGTGGCATTGGGAAATAATGCAGTTCTAGTCAAAAAGGGAGATCCAGCATGAAAGAAAGGCAACATTAAAAAAGAAAAAAAAAATCTAGGTAAAGAAAATCTACTAGATTCAGCCTTTCTTAAACTGTTTCCTGGCTCGACCCATATTTTAGGAAGAGCTGAAGGTGTCACTCATGGAAAAAGTTTACAAGTCCTGCAATAGACTTGAAAAAAAAAACAACCTGCAGTTTAAAACAATACTAGATGAGATCTCACATGTAACCACTAGGAGGCAGTGAGTCTCTATAGAATAGATGTCCATCTCACCCATCACAGACTTCTCTGAGGTAGTGAATATCCAAAGAGTTTTGATCACATCCTCCCATTAGTCACAAAAAAATCCCATGACTAATGTATGTACTTTCATAAATAATATATGTACCATGTCCTGTGCTAACAGGTACATTATGTAAAATACAAAAATATAAATTAACAATAAGATAAAAAAGAAATAAACAATATTTTAAAATAATATTTCTAGCAGTACAAAAAAGCATGCCTTTTGCTCACACTAAGAACTATGTAATTATTGCAAGGTATGTTGTAGTGGGGATTCCCTTTGCATATGAGTTGTGTAAGATGGCCACTCATGCCCTATCCAAAATTAAAATTGTGTGATCCTGTCAATATATTAAACTTTTGGCTTAACAACTGGATACACAACAATTCAAAAATCAGGTTTTAATGTCTCTTATCTCTGAAAAAAGTTATCTCCAAAAAAATGAGGATCCAAATGTAATAAGTACATTATTGGCATCACTTATGAAGTTTTATTTTGCTATCCCACCCACCAATTGTGCCAAGGGTTATGTTAAAATTTGGTTAAGAAATTTCCCTCTTAAGAGTCATGGAATTTGGGTTCAAATAGACTTTAGAAATCATCTGGTCTAGTTCCTTTGTTTTCCTGGATTTTTTAAAGAATAAATGAAGATTTCGTGGCAGGGGGTGGGAGAGGGATATGATATAGGAGGTTGTTTTGTCTTCAAAGAGGACCAAAATGAAATTACCACGAAGGGGTCAGGGTACATTGTGTCTTACTGTGGCTGATGAGACCAATACAAACTTGGAAGGCTCTACCACAGATTGAACACAAATAGTTCATGTGAACATTTGGAGACTCTAAATTTGTGCATTTCAGATTTCCTTTGAGCTACAAAAGAAGAGGAATATATTTGGAAATGAATGTAATATCTAAAGTATTAATAAAAAGTTCAAAATTTAAGAAAAATGAATTGAATGGATCTTTGTCTTCATATAGCATTGGGAATCAAACTTACTCCATCATGCTGTCTACCAAATATGAAAAAGGTGATAAATCTCTCTCATTTTACAGATGAAGTTAACAGGATATATATCATTCATAGGATCGAGGGATTCAGATCTGAAAGGGTCCTACAGCTAAACCAGTTAAATTCCATTTTACAAATTAAACAAAACAACAACAGCAGAGTCCTAGAAAAGGGATTCAATTTAAACATATCGTACAAGTAACAGCTGGCCAGGATTTGAATTCAAATATTCTGATTCAAAATTCAGTATTCTGTGAATCACACCACTCTCCTTGGATCCCCTAAGTAAACTGGTCTTACTTTCAGTCAACTTGCCTCATGTGAAACCCTAACTCCATTAGCCTAAGTTGGAACTGCCTGGTGCTACTGGTTTCTCCTTAATCCAGGCTTTCTTAGACTAAACTAGCTCTTTTAGGATACCCTTATCAGTATGCATTTTTTAAAGTTACTGATTATTTCTCTCACCCCACTTTGCACTCTCTCAAGGATAATCCACCTCCTTCTCCTTGTGGGAATAACTGGTTTAACAATTCCACCTCTTATCTCCCCTATGCACATGGTGCTTTGTTTGAGACTTGGGCCCACATGACAGCAGGACTGGACCATATAGGTTTAAATCTGTAATGATGTGTGAGGATTTGAGATAGCTGTTTATCTCCTGGAGTGTTCAACTCCAGAGGTGGCATCAATTAACTGATGAGAAAATTATCCTTTTCCTACCCTACTTACAGTATTGTGTATGGCTTAATTAACTGGTGTTTGGTGGTCGTGAGACAGTTGCTATATAATTGCAAGTATCATTAATATGATGTTCTCTGAGCTGTCAGATGAAGATGCTCCCCTCAGCTCTTGCTGTAAATTACTCCTTAAATGGAGTTGTAAACTGTAGTCTCTAGGGATGAAAATTATGCAGGACCTAGAAAAGAGTCTTAGATATGTGTTAATCCAAGTACAAAGAGTAACAACTGTAAATCAAAGATAAAAAAGGACTGGAGAGTTAAAACAACAGAATAAAAGCAAAGCTGGGGAAATGAAGTCATAATCAATCAGAAAAATGTACTTGTGTTGACAGAGGACCTGAAGACATAGATGAAGGATAATGTTCAGGGCCAACATCATAAAAAGGGATTAAAATCAAGTTCATTCTTGAAATATGTTTCAGCAGATTGATGAGATCAAGGATTTAGCTTTGTTTAGAAAGCATTGTGACCGCACAGCCCATGGGCTCTCTTATCAGCCCATATCCTGTTTTACCATCTCAAGAATTCTTGTTGACAGAATATTCAAGGACTTGTCTGACAAATTCCTCATGACTGGATTGGATATGGTCACATTCAAGGATCCAGTGTTGGTATCACCCATTTTAAATAAACACCTAATAGGGATTTCGTAAAGCGGGATCCAAGAAAATTGACAATGCCATGATGCCTTTTTTCCCTCCCCAATTGCAGAGGACAGGGAGGGGTTTGTCATGGAAAACACTTAAAAGCAATATCATTATTAGGTTTATATTGTTGTCTTCCTTAATTTTCAAAGAGAACCATTGGCATCATAGAGTGATGTTTTGAAGTGTGGTGAATTGGATTTGTGAGGCAGACTTGTACAAAGTGATCAGCCTCACTCTTTGACAGTCATCAAAGTCCAGTGGCAGGACAAAAGTCAAGATGACTGGTGATGGCCCAGGATGCTGTGCATAACTTTACTGTCCTCGATGACTGAACAAGCTCTAAGTACGCCACAAAACTTGAAACAAATTGGAACAAATTCTGGGACAAATTGTTCTCATCTGTCTATTCCACTGATGGAAGTCTTCACATGCTTGGAACAGACATCCTCCTAACTCACCAATGGGTTTGAGGCCTGTCAGTTACCCTCTAAAGGTTTTAAGCATGTTCTGTGACAGTTTTAGCAGGTATGACTGCGGCATATGCTTCTGAAAGCCACAGGTGAGACTTAGGTGACAAGTGGACACCAAAAGTAGATGTTTATCCACCTTTGGATGTATATGAAGTAGTTACTGGATAAATGACTTAAATATGTAACTAGTGTGCTATTTTCAGGGGAGTAGAGAGATAAATATTAAAGTTCAGGGCCAATGACATAAAAAGAAATTAAAATAAAGTTCATTCTTGAAATATGCTTCAGCAGATTGATGAGATCAAGGATTTAGCTTTGTTTAGAAAGCACTGTGACAGCACAGACCATGGGCTCTCTTATGAGCCAATATTCTGCTGCATCAATCCCCACATAATACAGGAACAACTTAAATCACCATGAAGACTCCATTCTGGGGTAAAATACATAGTCATGGACATAAAAGGATTCCAGCACCAAAACTCTCAAGACAGGAGAAAAGAAAAGGTTACCCATCAGTGTTACTTTTGTTATCTTTTTGTGATAGTGTGGGCCAGAGTTACATGCATTCAGAGAATACTACAGTGCTCCTAGGAAAATATAGTCTCCTGCAAACCACAAAAGCAAATTGGAAAATGGACCCTGTTGGGCAAATTGTAATGCAGGAAAATGTACCAAAAAGGAAAATCAAAAGAAAAATTGAAATGGAAATCTGAAATTGATTATATTATGTGTTAAGGGAAAATCATATGCTAACCCCTAAAGAGGAAAAAATAAATGGACAATCTAGTGTAGCATGTTACTCTTCTCTGCTATAGGCCTTTGTTCACAAATGTGGATACCTACTTTTCCCTGTCCAAGTCTCTATTTCCAGAAATTCATTTTTCCAAATGTAACTGGACAACCACCTTTTCCATGCTTCCCTCAACTAGAAATTCTCTTTCTTCCCTAAGATCTCCCCCAGTGTTTCTCAGATCTATATGCAATAGCCATTTGTGACCATTTTGCAAACTTTGTTGGGGCAAGAATGATTTTACTTATCTTTAAATATTCTGAGCACAACTGGCCCATAATATCTCTTGAATATAATCGACCAAAATGATGTCAATGGATTAAGGCTCACTGTAGTCAAGTCACAGCAGGGGATTCATCAGAAACTTCTCTGGTTGTAAGATTAGGGGTCACAAGGTTGTCATGTGGTTATATTTTGAGTTTCTATGGGAATTATTATTCTTGAAGGTTGTGGCTAATACTTGCTAAATATTCACTGTTGTGTATCCTGGGATTGATACACTTTGGAAAGCTGGTTATTCTTAGTCTAGAAAAAAAGGCTAAATGGACTGCTCTCCCTAAGCCTATTACTGATATTAAGCATATAAGTTGTGAATGACATTGTGTTTTTTTGTGAAAGAAATTAAGTGTAATATCAATAGTAATAGTTGGAAATAGTTGAGAGGTATAGTGGTCATGTAAATGAGTAGGCTAGGTTCACTTGGGTTATCACATAGAGCTTTGAATGATGCAGAACAGCTCCCTGATACAACCTCTTTAAACACACACACACACACACACACACACACTCTTCCAGTGATGCTACATTGTCATGTTCAATACAGAAATTCAGAATTTATGAGGAAACAAAATGATAGACAATGGAAAGAAAAATGATCAGAATAAGTTGACTGAGACGTTGCCAATGAAGCTTCATGAAAGAGGTGGTGGAAAAGACATTAATATATAATGGCAAAGGAGGTGAATCAATTACATTGTGAGATAAAGGAGCATTACGTGTAGCTTAAAGCACCAAAGACTGAGGGACCCCCCCAGTAGGGAGATTCTATAAGAAAGTTCTGTGACAGGGTAAGGGCTAGAATCATACAGGATACAAAAAAAAAAAAAAAAAAGACTAGGCTGGACAGGGATCTATACTGACCAGAAGTTTAGAGATGCAATTAAATGAATCCAGTGAAGAATAGATACTTGAAAATGTGCGTATTTGCATTTCTTTAGACAAATTTAATATGATTATAAATATAGATTATTCAATAATTTCCATAACAATAATAATCCACAATATTTAAAATCAGCTAAATTATAAAGCTATGCAATGCAACAGAATGAATAAATATTAATTGTGCAATTTAGTTTTATTCAAAAAAGTACATTATTCAATTTACTTTTATCTTTAAATTAAAAATTCACTGGTGTAATAAGGTGGGGCATAATATTCAGAATGTATATTCAGTTGCTTCACTGTTGCTTTATTTATAAATAGAAAATACACTTTAAAGTGATCTTTCCATTTTAATAAAAATACTTAGGGTCAAACAGACCTTTAATGTCATTGATTCTAATGCTACTTGTATTTAGGGTGATTGCTACCCCTCTATACATCCTCATACTTTGTGACTTGCCATAAATAAGTTACATGGTTTCCATTCAACATTGTGGTCTCCCCTCAGGTTTCTTGATGCTATATGAGGTACCAATGACATCTAAGTGTTCTCTCCGTGTGGCCATGTGACCATCCACTCACCTTTTTTGATAATTATATTACTCTTTTTCATAGTTCTTTATTACCTATTGCACCATGTCTGTACTGACAATGTATATCTCTTTTGTCTTAAGAATTTAATTCAGTTTTCATTATTTGGAGACTGATGTGCTCCTGCAGCCACAATCATCAGTCACTATTGGTTTAATATAGTTGTCAATGATCTTTAGTCTTGGGGAGAAAACTTACATCTATATCTAGCAAGAGAGAGACAGAGAGACAGAGACAGAGAGAGAGAGAGAGAGAGAGAGAGAGAGAGAGAGAGAGAGAGAGAGAGAGAGAGAGATACAGAGACAGAGACAGACAGACAGACCAAGACAGAGACAGAGAGAGATACAGAGAGAGAGAGAGAAGGCTGAGCATATTCCTTCAAATGTACAGAAAGGCACATCCATGATGTAGTAGATAGAGCACCAGGCCTGAAGTCAGAGAGACCTGAAAGCAAATCAAGATTCAGACACCTACTAGCTGTGTGACCCTGGACAAGTCATCAAAAAAAAAAAATCCTCTTTGTTTCCTCTTTAGAAATAGGGGATTTGGTTTAAAGAGGGAATAACATACACACTCAACTGGGTATCTTACCTATAGTAAAGTAGGGGTAAAGGGATAAGAAGGGGGATGATAGAAGGGAGGACAGATTGGGGAGAAGGTAGTTAGAAGCAAACATTGTGTAACTACCCTTGTATAACCTATATTGAATTGCTTGTCTTGTCAGTGGGGATGGGTGAGGAGGGAAGGGAGAGGATCTGGAACTCAGAGTTTTAAAAATAAATGTTAAAAATTATTTTTTACATGCAACTGGGAAATAAGATATACAGGCAATGAGGTATAAAAATCCATTTTGCCCTACAAGAAAGTAAAGGGAGAAAGAAGAGGAGATATAAGAGAGAACAGATTGGGAGAAGAGGTATTCAGTATGCTTACCATCTTGGGGAGGGAGGTAAGGGAGAGATGGGGAGAAAATTTGTAATGCGAAATCTAGTGGAAATGAATGTTGAAAACTAATAAATGAATAAATTTTTTAAATGCAAAAAATAACAGGAATAATTTTAGCACCCACATCTCATGGTTGCTTATGATACTAAAATGAGATAATAGCCGTAAAATACTCTGCAAACCTTAAAGTGCTATATAAAAGCTATCATCATCATTTTCATCATTGTTTTCAATTATAATTACTTTCTAGAAGAGCAGAAATCCCATGCTTGTGTTTTGTTAGCATACAGGATTACCTCCACTATGGAGTAAAGCATCAAAGCTGGATTGTGTGGAGTCTGTAGCAAACTAATTTTACACAAATGCCACCTTGCTTATGAAGCATCAGAATGCGAGTTCCTGGCAAATGCCCCCAAACTAAGGGACCAAATAAAATTATCTTTATATGGAATATTTTATGATCCATTCAATAAGTGGAAAACAATTTACAAGCTTTAAAAACAGAAAAAAGTCAATAAAAATGAAAAAAATATAAATATAGAAAATAGAAAAATATAATGTTCTCTAAACCAGCTGTATCTATATCTTTATCAATAGATGTCTGCCAAACAAAAACCCCACCCCCATTCTAATAGAAAGGACAATATGGCTTTATCAATAAAATATCCATCATATCATTATCAGAAAACAGCACGGTACAATGGAGAGAGGTCTTACTTAAGACACAAGAAAACTGTGCTTTTATTCCACCTCTGACACATTCTGGCTCTATGACCCTGGGCCTCCCATTTAATCGTTCAGTGTTCCAAATGATTCTCTAATACTATAAAAGCTACCAATTTGCGTTGATAGAAGTTTTCTCTAATTCTGACACTGACTCAGATTCTAACTCTAACCTCAGTTCTTACTCCTCTGATCAATGAAATCAAAGATGTGGAAGAACACACATACATACATACAAACATATATACATAAACTCCACATAATTTCCATGTACTAGTCCTAGTTCAAATGATCATCATAAAAAATAAGTGAATTTTAGAATTAAAAGGAACCATAGAGAGCATTTAATATAATCATCTTATTGCACAGAGAAGGAAATTGAGAGACAGAGGAAAAGTTTGTTAGATAGGGTCATATAGTGACCTGGTGGCTGTTCAAGCTTAGATTTAAACAAAGGTGTCTTGACTGCTAGTAGAGTACTCTTCCTGCTCTATAATGCAATTAGGAGGTACAGTGGGAAAGGAGTGCTAGAGTCAGGAAGATCTGAGTTAAAATTCCACCTTGCATACTTATTTGTGTGACCCTGGACAGATCAATAACTTCTCTCAGTCTTAGTTTCCTCTCCTATAAAATGAGGATAATGATAACATCTGCTTCACAGGGCTCTTATGAGGATAAATGAAGATAACAATTATCAAGCACTTCACAAATCTTAAATCAATTCTAGGTATTATTCCACACTTGCCATTATTATTAGAAAAAATAATGTTAATAACAGTAACTGACTTGTATCAATTCATAGTTCACTAAGTAAGGTGACATAAATGTTCTCATTTGATACTCAAACATCCCCAAGAAGTTGGTACTACAGATAACTCTACAAAAAGAAAAACAGATGCTTAGAGATATTAACTAACTGACCCATGTTCACATTCCTAAGTGTCAAGAGCAGAATTTGAATCCAGATCTTTTTTTTTTTTTTGGAAGGGGAAGGCAGGGCAGTTGGGGTTAAGGGACTTGCCCTAGGTCATATGACTAATATGTATTAAGTGTCTGAGATTGGATTTGAACTCAGGTCCTCCTGACTCCAGGGCCAGTGCTCTATTCATTGCACCTCCTAGCCGCCCAAAACCAGATCTTTTTAATGCCAATTTCCATCCACTACTTTTTTTTTTGCCTGAAATACTGAGCAGTACATGAGTAAAGATACTAAAGCTGAGGCTATCTAATCAACTTTTAGGAAAATTATACAAAAGTGACTTATTATTTAGATATATGTATATGCATTACCTGACATACAACAGGTGCTGTTGTATGATTGATTTAATGCCATAAAATAGGAGTGAATACATACTCATATAACATGTTCTAAAATGAAAGCATTAGGCAAAATTCTAGGTCTCAATGCCCAGGAGAAATGGTATTTTTCTTGCTTTTTTCTTACGCTTTTGTTCATTATATCAATTTCATTGTAAGTAATTTTCCATTACATTTCATTTGAATGGATGTGTAAATAACATAGCTCTCAAACCCTCACTTTAGTTGTAGAGAAAGTAGCTCTAAGAACATCTGAAATTTATGAGATAATTTTAAACACATTAATCTTTTCCAATGATCCTTAGGAATGAATAGGACTGTGATAATTATTACTCAAAATGTCTTTCTTAGAAGTATGGGACATAAGATAAACTAAAATGACACGCCTGTAGGCCATGTATCTGAAATTAAGATTTCTCCCCCACTAGAGACTTCTCAGTTTAACTGTGTACATGGAGTAAAACTTGATTCTTTTTTTTTTCCTTTTGACCTTCACAAATCTTTTGCTATAAGAAGTTTCATCATTCCCATCCCCTTCACATATAACATACTGTGGATTCTTAGAATGAAATTAGCTCAGTTGGATGAAAAACTTGTTAGATTTTGTGTTTAGAGTTTTTTGTGCATGTTTAAACACATCTGAAATTCTTTTTTAGAAGCCAAATCACAATGGAGAATTGGGTAAGTTATACCTTATCTGCACAAAAATAAAGTGAAAACCAATGTATTTGAATGTAAAATTGTTTACTGTTAATAAAGGTATGGGTCTTAACACTATTCCGGTAACATAACAGACCTGGAAAAATTGTTGCTTTATTGATTCAATAATGATCATTAGCATTCTCTCCTCATTACCATTATCATTAATATCATTTTTTAAATTATATGAGGGGAGTCTATTTTATATTTGGTTTTTCTATATCTATATACAGAAGCCTAGGAACAGATTGAGGTTATGAGTTTGGGGAGGACTCAAGTAATGGCCCAGATATGAAATATAAAGTAGGTCTGGCTTTAAACGCATCACTTCTCATTTGTTTTTGAGTGACTTATGTTAATACAATAATTCAAATAGGCAATCTTGTGAGAAAATAAAACTACTTGCTTAAATAGCAGCCTTAAAAAAGGTCATCAGGGTGGCAGAGTCAAGATGGCATAGTAGAAACAGGACTTCCCTGAAGTTCTGGCTTCCACCTCCTCCAAATCATGTAAAAAATGACTCTAGACAAACTTTAGAGCTACAGAACCCACAAAATGACACAGAGAAGCTAACCTCCCTAAAGACAGCCCAGCAGGCCAGCAGGAAGTGCCAGTGCAGAGTTGTTGGAGCTGAGCCCAGCCCCTAGCCTGAGGTTTTAGCCTCAGGGCAGCCACAACCAGCCACCAACTGGAGGAACTTCAGATCACCAGCAGCTGCGGAGGTTTCCAGAATTATCAACTCATAGATACTGAAGACAAAGTAAGAGGTGAGTGCAGTGTGGACTTTGGGATCTGGTAGTTTGGGAATGTGGTCAGCCTTTATCCCCTGGAGGGAGAAGCCACTGAGGCACTGCCGTCATGCAGAAGCCACCATGTGGCTGCTTCAGAGCCCCAGGCCTACAGATTGTAGGGAGACCAAGCAACCAGTCTGAGGGGTAATCACTCTTGCTTTAACCTGCTTGGATCTGGATTGTGGTCTAGGGTGGAGGTCCTATGGTGTGTGACCAGCTTGCCAGAGCATGTGGAGGCTCAGAGAGGGCACCAAACTAATAGCTCCAGCATCTGTGAAAACCCCAGTGATTGGGTCAAAGCTCCCCTGTCTGGTTGCAGAGTACTACTGTGGCAAAAAGCTCAAAAGTCAAGTAATTCAGTGGCAATATGAGCAAACAAAGGAAGCAAATCAAGCAGAGCAACCCAAATTTACACTCCTATTTTGGGGACAAAAACAATAAAAGCATGGAACAGGAGGAAGACAGGAAAGTCAGAACTCCTACACTAAAAGGTTCCAAGAAAATTACAAGCTGATTACAGGCCATAGAGATCTTAAGAAGTATTTTGAAAACTAAATAAGAGAAGTGGAGGAAAAATTGGGAAGAGAAATGAGAAGGATGCAAGAAAATTATGAAACGAGAGTCAACAATCTGACTGAAGAAAATTACACCTTAAAAATAGACTAACTTAAATGGCAAAAGAGGCTCAAAAAGGCAATGAGGAGAATAATGCTTTAAAAAGTCTGCTTGACAGATGGAAAAAGAATCTCAAAAGCTCACTGAAGAGAATCATTCTTTCAGAATTAGATTGGATCAATTGGAAGTTAGTGACTTTATGAAAAATCAAGATACTATTAAACAGATGCAAACAAATGAAAAAAAAATAGCAAGGCAATATGAAATATCTCATTAGGAAAACCACTGACCTGGAAAATAGATCCAGTAGAGATAATTTAAAATTATTGGTGGGGAGTGGCTAGGTGGCAGAGTGAGTAGAGCACCAGCCCTGGAGTCAGGAGGACCTGAGTTCAAATTGGGACTCAGACACTTAACACAAAATGAGCCTTGTGACCTTGGGCAAGTCACTTAATCCCAATTGCCCCTCCAAAAAGCAAAAAAAAAAAAATTATTGGACTACCTGAAACTATGATCAAAAAAAGAACCTAGAAATGATCCTTCAAGAATTTCTCAAGGAAAATTGCCCTGATGTTTTAGAACCAGAGGGCAAAATAGAGGTTGAAAGAATCCACTTATCAACTCCTAAAAAAGATCCCAAAAAGAAAACTCCTAAGAATATTATAGCCAGATTCCAGAATTCCCAGATAAAGGAGAAAATATTACAAGCAGCCAGGAATAAACAATTTGAATTGTAGAAACACAATCAGGATAACACAGGATCTGGCAGCTTCTACACTGAGGGATACAAATGCTTAGAATATGATATTATGGACATCAAAGGGGCTGGGATTAAAACCAAGAATCACCTACCCAGCAAAACTGAGTATTGTGTTTCAGGGGAAAATATGGTCATTCAGTGGAATAGAGGACTTTCAACTATTATCGATGAAAAAACAGAGTTGAATAGAAAGTTTGACATTCATATACAAGAAGCAAGAATAGCATGAAAAGGTAAACGGGGAAAAGAAATCATAAGGGACTTATCAAAGTTGAACTATTTACATTCCTACATGGAAAAATGATCATGGTAATTTATGAAACTTTTCTCAGTATGAGAATAGTTGAAGGGATTAGAGATGTATACATATATATATATATGTGTGTGTGTGTGTGTGTGTGTGTGTGTGTGTCTATATGGCTCTCTCTCTAATATATATATATAATATTAGATATATATATATTAGATAATATATATATCTCTCTCTAATATTATATATATATATTCTATATATATATTCTATATATATATATTCTATATATATATATATATAGAGAGAGAGAGAGAGAGAGAGACTACATATGGGCATATGAATACATATGTGATTGTGTGTATATATGTGTACAGGTATACATAGATAGAGGGCACAGGACCAATTTAATAGGAAGGGATGATACTTAAAAGTTGAAATTGAGAGGTGATAGAGAAATATAATGAGAGGAGATGGGGAGAAACAGAATGGAGTAAACTATCTCATATAGAAGAGGCAAGGGAAAATGGTTACAATGAAGAAGAACAGGAAGGCAAAAGGGAGTGGATCAACCTTATTCTCATTGAATTTGGCTTAGAAAGGGAATGACATACACAATAAATATGGTATCTCATCCTACAGGAGAGTAGGGGGGAAAGGGATGAGAGGGGGGATGACTAAAAGTAAGGCAGGCTGCGGTGGAGGGAAGTTGGAAGCACCCACTTTTGAAAAGGGACAGGATCAAAGTAGAGAATAGAACAAGTGGGAGGGAACTATGGAAATGTTTTGCGTAGCTACAGATATACAACCTATATTGAATTTCTTATCTTCCCCATAAGGGTGGGTGACAATGGAGGAAGGGAAAGAATCTGGAATTCAAAGTTTTAAAATCAAATATTTTTATATATATATATATATATACTATTATTAATATTATTTTACATGAAACTAGGAAATGAGAAATATAGGGTCATAGAGATCCACCATGTCCTACTGGAAAGTTGGAGGGGGTATGGGAGAAGATATAGGAGAGAGCAGATTGGAGGAGGGGATATTCAGTGGAATTGCTATTTTGGGGTGGTGGGTATGGGGAAAGAGGGAGAAAATTTGTAACTCAAAATCATGCAGAAATGAATGATGTAAGCTAGAAATTAATAAAACATTTGATAAAGCAAAAAAAAAAAAGTCAGCTATGCTCAGTGGGGCAATGCTAAGTAAGGTATGTGATTTTCGAGGCCTCCAGAACCCTTTCATCCCTTTTCAAACATCTAGAAATGTCATTTTTCTTAAAAGATATGGAAACGCTTTGAAAACCAAGTGATAGGTAAATTTGGCCTACCAGTTTGTAGGATTTTGTATTTAAAGGTTTCTCTTAAGTGCTCAACAGTGCCTGGCACACAGAAGGTTCTTCATAAGTGTGGACTAATCATTTGATGGATTGATTGATTGATTGGTCTTGGAAACAGAAATAGAGCATCAGAATATTGTGATTTACATTGAAGGTATCTCCTGTCTTCTGATAGAATCACTTGTTTAATTAGAAAGGGCTGAGATATCACAAAAGACGGGTGTTCTTTAGAACAACATCTGAAAGGAATACCCTACATTACTGTCCAGATGAGTGATTTGGAGAAATGTCTTAACTTCTGTAAGAAACAAATCACATTTGTCTGCTAGTGGAACCTATCCTGAAGGAAATCTACAATTCAAATCCCTAAGACAGCAAATCTATCTGAATTATTCTCACAAGGCTCATCTCTAACCATCTATCACTGTGTTTGTGAATCTCACCACTGCAAATTTTTGTTATAAGAGTTATGAGGAAAATGAATATTTTATATATGTATGTGTATGTGTGAGAGAGGAGGGAGATAGAGAGGGGAAGAGAAAGAGAGGGAGAGAGAGAGAGAGATAAAGACAGAGACAGAGACAAAGAAAGAGACAGAGCTAGGAGAAGCAGGGCAAAAGGAGGGAGGAGGGAAGCAGGAATACTATCTCTCTAGTTATACATATGTATGTGTGTATGTCTATACATAAACATACAAATATAAATATACATGTATGTATGAGTATATAGTGTGTACCTACAACCCAGTAAGGTGTTGGGACTGATCTAGAGGAAGGAGAAGCACATTTGAAATGAACAAACTCACAAAATCCTAGAGAATTCAGAATGTTTTTGGTGGGATTTTCTGGGATTTGGGAATTTGGGTCTTCCCAACTCTAGGCCCACGGCTCTACCCACTACATAACCTAATTTCTTCCGTTATATATAAAAGGTTATTTCTAGATGATAAGCTAATTTTAAAGTTCATCTAAAATGGATGTTGCAGAGGAGAGTAATATGAGAAAATTCTAGAAGGGGGAGAAGGGGCTATTAGATTTGAAGGACACTAAATGACTTGGAAAGGAGTTTGAACTTCATTTGGTAGGTGATGAGGGACCAATGAAGAAATACCAGCAGAGGATTAAGATGATCAAATCCACACAAAAGGAAAGATAGTTTGGCAGAGGTAGGAAGAATGGAGTGAGGAAGGGAAAGAATCATGATGGAAATACCTTTTAGAAATCTATTCCAGTTATCTAAGTGAGTGATAATGAAACATTTTTTCTAAAGTGATAGCAGTAATTAAATAAGAAAATCATTCATTCAGTGAACAATTTTCAGTATAATGTAGTGGGAAAATATTTTTTCAATATATGAATTCCCTATCAGGAATCACTTCCTTCAAAGTAGAGATTTTTAAAGCAATCTAATAAAAACAAACGTTGTTCTTGGCAATTCTAGATCAAAAAGTCTAGAACTACCCTTAATCATTCATAAAGAGAACCACAGACAGAAAGTATTAAACTTCCAGTTGTGAACATGTTGGTAACTTTGAGAACTGTATAGGACATGGAGCGGAGTCAGCATGTGTATTATCTAGTACAATTCCACCAGGAATAATGCTAAAGACTTTCTACCACACTAGTTCATGTTTGGGCAACAACCATGCCTATCTACTGACTCGTGTTTTGGAAGCTCAGATGAAAGAGGCAATACCCTGTACAACTCCCTACTGAGGAAGAATTGGGGTGATGCATACCAGCTCGCTGAAACTTCTGCTCAGAAGAGCTGCAACAGAAATGAAACATATTTTAAAACTAGAGTACATTGTTGAGTCTTTCAAAATAGAGAAAGAATTTTTTTGTGTGTGTGTGAGAAAAATGGGTATTCAAGGGACTCACAATTTAGTTGAGCAATAAAATGTCAACGCACATGAAGTTACTGAGAAAATAGGCAACTTTCCAGTTTACAAAATATTCTCAGAGAACAAGAGGGGAACCTATCAGGATTATTGCGTGCAATTACTCAATTTTCAATGGGAGAATCAAGAGGACTTCCTAATGAGCAAGGAGAGAAATGATGGTCACTGAAGGCCCAGGATAAGAGGCTGCCTATAAAAAGTACAATGGATTTGTGATGCAGATATGACAATGAAAGTGATACTTGTGAGTCTTTTATGATGCAGATGGTAAGAATATATCAACTACTAGTTCAATTTATAGGAGTAATTCACTAATTGGTAGTTATCTGGATCATTTCCCGCCCCACCCCCAGCTATAAGGAGTCTGTGTTTCTTCTCTCAAGGACTATCTATCTCTTCATATCATTAAATCATTTATCAATTGGGGAATGGTTCTTTTTCTTACAAATTTGAATGAGTCTCATATATTTTTTAAATGAGATGTTTATCAAAAGAACTTGCAGCCATGATTTTTTTCATGCAATTTTCCCCCTTTATAATCTTAGCCTTTTGCTTTTGCAAATACAAAAACACTTAAAAAATCTTATGCAATTGGAAATACCCATTTTCTCTTTTGTAATCCTCTCTATCCCTTGATTGATCATGAGCTTTTCTTCTAGCTATATATCTGATAGGTAATTCTCTCTGCCATCTTTCTCTGATTTGTTTATAATGTGATCTTTTGTACCTAAATCATATTTGCATTTGGAGCTTCCAAAAGATTAATTTTTAGAACTGGTAAGCATAATAATGACATTCATATGCCGGCACAACTGGGTATTGTTGTTGATAGAGACTATTATGTGCTTTACAAATGTCACTTCATTTGATCCTCACGACAACTCTTTGATTATGTATCCCCATTTTACAGTTGAAAAAAGACAAAGAGAAAGGAAGTGAGTTGCCAGGGTTATGAAGCAAAGAAATGT
The DNA here is from genome assembly GCA_011680675.1 of Gymnobelideus leadbeateri. Classification (NCBI taxonomy): domain Eukaryota; kingdom Metazoa; phylum Chordata; class Mammalia; order Diprotodontia; family Petauridae; genus Gymnobelideus; species Gymnobelideus leadbeateri. Next base: position 22,500 of record WOXC01002276.1, read on the forward strand.
CTGAGACTGGATTTGAACACATCTTCACTACAGGCCCAGCCATGTATCTTCTGTTCTACCTCATTGCCTCAAATTTCTGTTTAACTTCTGTGAATATAATCTTGGTTCCCATTTTAGAAGCAAAAGCATGAACAGAATGTTTCATGATTATTTTTGAGCTGATATTCCTCTGTTTCCCCCAACTGGATATTTCCATGTAGAAAGAAGATAGACGAATTCTATAGGGCTATACTTTGAGTTGCTCTACAAATTGGTGCATTGGGATCATCACATAAAGTAAATCTGAAGTTAGGAAATCTTGAGTCCAAATCAGATGCTTCTGAGATGTGTGATCCTGGGCAAGCCTTTTTATCCTTTTCCCACCTCAGTTTCCAGTTCTCTCCTCTACTAAATAGGCATAATAAGAGCAACTACCTCCAGAGTTGTTGTAAGGATAAAATGAGATAATATTTGGATAGCCCTTTGTAAACCTTAAATTTAAGGTAGGTGGTGGCTCAGTGCAAAGTTCTGAGTCAGGAGTGTGGAAGACAAGTTCAAATCCAGTCTCAGACACTGCTTAAGTATGTGTCTATGGGCAAGTCACTTAACCTTTTTTTGCCTCAGTTCCTCATCTATAAAATGAGCTGAAGAAGGAAATGGCAAAACATGCCACCAAGAAAACCCCAGATGAGGTCACAAAGAGTTTGACATGGCTGATGTGACTGAACAACAACTAAATTTAAAATGCAACATAAATGCTAACTACTGATGACGAGAAGAGCGGTGTTTCAAAAGAAAAACCCTCTGAATAGGAGAATTTAAGTAATAGTAAGAGACCATTCTATGAGACAGCACATACTTACTGAGAGAATCAAAGTTTTGCCTTCCCTCTAACCCTACTACACACATACACATACACACATTCATAAAGAGATACAAATGAGTTTATTGTGATGGTCTGTGATGCTTTTGCTTGCTTGCTAACAGTTCATTTGAAGCCTTTGGTGGTTGTTGTGATGGTTACATTCCTAATTTATGTGAAAAGCCTCCTAGCATAGGTAAGAAGGACCAGCCTTGAAGTCAACAAGTTTTGGGTTCTGGTCCTACTTTTGAAACCGACTAGCTTGTACCCATGGATTATTTACTTGACTCCTCAGTGGTCCCACTCAGATAACTCTCTAAGGCTATAAGTGACAGAGTTACTGAATTCAATTCCTAGAGAAATTTTTCCACATTTGGGAGCTGTTGACAAAGAAATCATAGATCTCTTAGTGTTTATCAGATAACTGATAGATTCAAAGCGCTGCCTTCCATCTGCCCCAAGGCACACATTGCACACACACACATATATACACCGATAAAGAGATATAAATAAGTTTATCGTGATGCTTTTGCTTGCTTGCTAAAAGTTCATGTGAAGCCTTTTTTGTTGTTATTGTTACATTCCTTATTTATGTGAACAGCCTCTTGCCAGGGTTTTCAAGTACAAAGCAGTTACAGAAAAAGCTACCCATCTCTGAGGCCAGGTAATTAGACCATCATCATCTCTGTGACATGTGACACACTGCAAGGGTATCCTTGTTCTGAGTGACCCCTTTAGCCCCTAACTGTAACGCCTAAATGTCCCCAGATATAGGTTCACAAACTGAGTCAATCAATGCCACCTCAGGTTTCCAGTGGTGGTACTGAAGGTTGCTAAAAAAAGGACACAGATGGCCAGTTGTCCTTCTCTGCTGCTTTACCTCATGCACCTCATGATCCTTATGAATGGTGAGGTTTGTGTCAGCATGGCATCAGTTGGCATGGCACCAGAGGCTCTCAAGACCTGGAAGGAATGTATTCCTTGATTGGAAACACTGAATCATCTCATCAGTGGCCATGTTCCCTGTACTCATTTATCTGAGCTAGAGTGGGCTCTAGCATATGCTCTTTCTGGATATCATTTGTGGGTAGTGTCCCTCTTTCTTTTTCCTTGGATGGCCACGTACTTACCAAACAGATATCTGAACAATGGGAAATGGGCAGAGGAAGTTACTCATCTCTCTGGCCTGTAAAGAATCTGTGTAGAATTACAAAGATCAAAATTCAAATCCAGTGCTTAATATTTCATGGGTATGACACCTCACAGCATCAGAGTAACAGAAGAGAAGAGCTAGGTATTATTACTAGAGTAGTATTGTAATATTATTGGAAGAAAGAAAGTTATCAGAGAATTGGCAACAGTAATAACAATCACATTTATATAACCCTTTGAAGGTTTGTGTTAACACTTACAAATGTCATTTCATTTTACCTTTGCAAAACTTTGGAAGGTATGTATTGTTACTATACTCATTTCACATGAGGAAACTAAAGCACAGAGATATTAAATGTTTTACTTAGGGTCTCACGGCTAATGTGTGTTTGTTATGGGAATGGGAACTGAAGATCTTCCTTGCCCCTTGGCCCTTTGATAGGCTTAAGTGACTCTGAGAACCTTCCTTGATATGCAAATACACTCAGCCCCCTAATAGGCTGAATGTGGTCACATGGAGCCTATGTCTGGAGCTTGTTTTTCAGAAATGACCACAACTGGTTGCTTTTTGATTGGGCAGTGGGTCAGGAGGGTTGTGACATTATCTGAGCCAGGAGAGGACTATATATACCCTGATGTGAGATTTTGCTTTTTGGCTCACTTTGGGAAGAGTTGTGTGATTTGACCAGATGATAATCTGGGCAACCATTGAGTCCCCAGCTTTGAAAACCCAGATATTGGTGCTTCCCTCTCTGGTAACTGACTAGGTATGGATGTAATGGTCAGACAGCTGGAAGCCCTGTCTGCTGATCTGTTTCTCTGTCTGTATTTTTGTTTGCTTATAACTTCTGTTTGTATTTTCTGAAGTTTGGGATGCTGACCTTTTCCCCCTGAACTAGGTAAATGATATATGTTTGATTGATTAAACTAAGATTGTTAAACCATTTTGAGTTGCTTTCCTTTAGAAAAGCAGATCTAAGAATATGTGCTAGCAGCCATCCTGGGGATGCTTGGGTGCTTGCTGCTACAGTGTCTAAGGCTGCATATGAATTTAGCTCTTACTGATACCCATGTCCAACATTCTGGATAGTAGTTAACTCTTAGGATAGAGGATATAGAAAAGAAATAATACATTTGAAAACAAGGCATATCTATCTTCATTGAGTAGCCCGATAGAGAAAAATGGGGGAGTACTGTCTTCTGTTTTAAAGAATGTGAAATCATGAAAATGTACAAAAAGTTAATAAAAGCATAACTGGCATCATGTCTTTAAAGAATTGGGGGATTATATTATCAACTGTACCTGTTTTCAGTGTTATTGTAGTAGTTATTATATGAGACAAAAGTGAAAAATTTCTAATTCAGCTGTCAATTTTATATGATTAGGAAATTGTTCTGTTTTTAAAAGCTACATATGCATACATACATGCATGCACATGTGTACATATATATACACATTATATATATATAATATATATTCTGTCAGAAGAAAGTAAATATCTGAAAAATAATACTCTCTATTAAGCACTGATAAGATATATAAGAAGGACTTGAGTTGAAGTTCTTGTAGATAATATCACAATATGATAAAATGTAAGTCAGTGCAGAGGGGCGATATTTTCCCTGTTCATTAATTCCAAATTTTCTTCTCTTAGAGAAGAAATTCAATGCAGAAATAGTCAGAAGAAAATGATTGAGGGCCAATGCTATTCATATAGTAGGTAGCAATAAAAGTTGGTTTATTTTTATTCTGTCAATTCTTATTACTATGATGATTCAATTAAATTCACCAAGCATTCACAACATGCCAATAATTTGTCCAGCACTGTGCTATACATTGAGATTATAAACACAAAAAAGGAAATTGCGCCTTGCTCTATGAACTTAAATTCTAATAGTACCAATAAAATTCTGTAAAATACATCCTACATGGTCAGAAAATAGCTTCTTCTGGTTACAGTAAAGTAACTATATATGCTATAAACAGTTTACCTCAATGTTACAGTAAAATACATGTGACACTTGGCATCAAGGAACCTGAGCTCCATTTTCAACTCCATTACACATTAGCTGTGGGACTTTGGACAATATATCCAATTTCTCTGAGCCTTTGCTTCCTCATTTGTATGTTTGGGGAAAGCTTTGTAAAACTTGAAGCACTAGAGAGAGAGAGAGAGAGATATTGTGGTATGGGATTGGAATGAGAGAGAGTATGTTTCATATACTCACTCTGACATATCTTAGTTGTAGTGCCCTGGGAAAGTCACCTAACTTCTGTGAGACTAAGTTTCCTCATCCAAGGTAAAACCACAATATGTACCTACCTTAAAGAATCATTGTGGGAATTAAATGAAATAATGTAATTAACAGGCTTTATAATTCTTTTTTTACAACTTATTTACTTATTTTTAGTTTTCAACATTCTTTTCCACAAGATTTTGAGTTACACATTTTCTCCCCACCTCTCCCCTACCCACCACCCCAAGACAGCGAGCCTACTGAATATCCTTTCTCCAATCTGTTCTTTCTTCTATCCTTCCCCATCCTCCCTAACTTTCTAGTAGGGCAAGATGGATTTCTATATCCCAGTGTCTGTATATCTTATTTCCCAGTTTTATGTATTTAAACATTTGTTTTTAAAACTTTGATTTCCAGATTCTTTCCCTTATTCCCTCCTGATCCACCTGCACTGGGAAGACAAGCAATTCAGTATAGGTTGTACATGTATAGTTACACAAAGCATTTCCATAGTAGTTATATTGTGAAAGACTAATTATATTTCCTTCCATCCTGTCCCACCCCCCCACTTATTCTAATTTCTACTTTGACCCTGTCCCTTTTTCCCTTTGCTTCTAACTACCCTCTCCCCCAATCTGCCCTCCCTTCCATCATACCCCCTTTTATTCCCTTCCCCCCCTTACTTTCCTGTAGGGTAAGAAACCCAATTGAGTGTATATGTTATTCCCTCCTTAAGCCAAATTCAACGAGAGTGAGGTTCATCCATTCCTTTTCACCCTTGTCTTCTCCATTGTGACAGTTTTCTCTTGCCTCGTTTAAATGAGATTATTTACCCTGTTCTATCTCTTCCTTTCTCCGTCTCCCAATATATTCCTCTCTCACCTCTTAATTTTATTTTCTAGACACCATCCCTTCATACTCAACTCAAACTGTGCCTTCTGTCCTTGTATATATGTACATATATATATATATTTATACACACATATATCACCCTATACATATATGTATATGCATATATATGTATATATGTATGTATGTATGTATGTAAATATATTTAACTATCCTCACACTGAGAAAAGTCTCATGAGCTGCAATGGTTCTTTTTCTATGTAGGAATATAAATAGTTCAACTTTAATAAGTTCCTTATGATTGCTTTTACCTATTTGCCTTCTCATGTTTCTCTTGCTTCTTGTATTTGAAAATTGAATTTTCTGTTCAGCTCTAGTTTTTTCATCAAGAATGCTTGAAAGTCCTCTATTTCATTGCATGGCCACATCGCCCCCTGAAACACGATACTCAGTTTTGCTGGGGAGGTGATTCTTGATTTTAACCCAAGCTCCTTTGACCTCTGGAATATCATACTTGAAATCCTTTGATCCCTTAATGTAGAAGCCACTAGATCTTTTCTTATCCTGATTGTCTTTCCACAATACTCAAATTGTTTCTTCCTGATAGCTTGTAATATTTTCTCCTTGACCTGGGAACTCTGGAGTTTGTGTATAATATTCCTAGGAATTTTCTTTTTAGGATCTTTTTCAAGAGGAAATCAGTGAATTCTTTCCATTTATATTTTGCCCTCTGGTTCTGAAATATCAGGATAATTTGCCTTGAAAATTTCTTGAAGGGTGATGTCTAGGTTCTTTCTTTGATCATGGCTTTCAGGTAGTCCAATAATTTTTAAATTATCTCTCCTGGATTTATTTTCCAGGTCAGTGGTTTTCCCAATGAGATATTTCACATTGCCTGCTATTTTTTTTTTATTTGTTTGGATCTGTTTTATAGTATCTTGATTTCTCATAAAGTCATTAGCTTCCATTTGCTCCAATCTAATTGGGCCTGTTTTGCCATTTGAGTAAGTCTATTTTTTAAGAAATTATTCTCTTCAGTATTTTTTTCAGTCTCCTTTAGCAAGCTGTTGACTGACTTTTCATGATTTTCTTGCATCATTCTCATTTCTCTTCCCATTTTTCCTCCACTTCTCTTATTTGATTTTCAAATTCCCTCTTGAGCTCCTCCATGGTCTGTAACCAGTTCATGTTTTATCTTGGAGGCTTTTGAAGCAGGAATTTTACTTTGCTGTGTTCTTCTGGCTACATGTTTTGATCTTCTTTTTCCCCCAAAAAAGTTTCTATGGTCTAATTGTGCTTCCTCTGTTTGCTCATCTTGCCAGACAATTACTTGATTTTTTAGTTGTTTTTTTGTTTTTTTGTTTTTTTTGTCATGGTAGAACTCAGCCTCAAGAGTGGAGAGAGTTGTGTCCAAAATTTCTTGGGTTTTCCCAGTTACTGTCAGTTATGAGGAGGCTTCTCTATAGCCACCACAAGCTCTGGCAAGCTAGCATTCCTCACCCCAGGAACACCACCCAAGACTGTGACTCAGATCCAAGCAGATCAAAGCAATAGTGATTACCTTCTGAATGGTAACTTTGTCCCCCTATGATCTACATGTCAGGAGCTCCAGAGGCTGCCACACAGCAGCAGCTATAGCCGCTGCCACCCCTGCCACCCTAGGGAAAGAAGCCAGACTGTATTCTTCTCTCACCTAGTTCCAAGAGTGTTCCCTTCTGTCCTTTTATTTTCTCTTCAGTGTTAATGGGTTGAGAAGTTTGTTAACCACCATGGCTACAGATGATTCACTCTCCTGAAATCTGCTCTGGCCAGTCAGGGCTATGAGTCTGGCCTGTTGTGGTTCATACAGGACTGTGCTCGGCTCCTAGCCTAGTGGGATAGACCCTTCCTGTTGACCTGCCGGGCTGCCTTCAGTAGGAGATTTTTTCTGTCACTTTGTGGGTTCTGTAGCTCTAAAATTTGTTTAGAGTCATTTTTTTTTACAGGTATTAGAGGTGGTTGGAATGGGAGCTCAAGCAATTTCCTGTTTTTACTCTTGCAGCTTAGCTCTGCCCCAGTCCCAAGCATTATAAGTCTCAAAACAATGGGTAAAGGTAGTTTTTTATTAGCTTTATTATTATTGAAAATGAGTAATTATTATACTTGGAAGACAGATTAAAGTTATATGCATAAATATACATATATACATACATACATGTATATGTTTATGTGAGTATTCCTCAAACACGTGTTCAGTTATGTAAATTATCAATTTGGCTTTGTATGTGTGTATGTGCACACACATATACATATTATATATGTGTATAATATGTACACACATAATATAATATACATATGCATATATGCATGCTGCAATAATGGACATAATTGAATTTTTCTTTGAGGACTCAGAAGCAACCCAAGATTTTACAGAAACTGTAGGTCACCATAATGATCCTCAAAATACCGTCATCATACAAGATTTATGCTTTATATAGTGACTGATAAATATACATTTGACCTTTATTACACTTTCTTTGTATTGTGTCTTTTTTTTTCTCCCAAAGGTCACTACCCTACATTTGATTATTACAATGCCCATATGTAGGTCAAGATCAGTGTTTCGGTACCTATTTTTATAAGGGAAGATGGAATCTCAGATGCATTAAAGACTTTTCCAGGATCTTACAATAAGTTAGTGGCAGGACAAGATTAGATCATCATCCTTCGAACCACTCTTCCTGTACTCTTTCCATGAATAACAAATTCATGGAAATTTGGATAAACATAATCCTCATTTTATAGATGAAAAATATGAGACCAGGATAGATGAGAGGAATTGTTAAGCTCCATAGCTATTTAGCAGAATTGGGACTGAAACCCAATGATTTTGTTCCAAATGTATTCATTTTTTCCACTATAGTACAGATTTATATACTAATCAAAGAAAATTGAGTTGTCAGAAATCCACGTTACTAGTGATAAATGAAATAATTGTTTTAAAAGAATGATCTTAAAAAGAAGTGGGGAAGCAAAATGGTGTATTGGAAAGAATGGTTGATAGAGAATTGAAAGGATTTAGCTTGGCCACTTCTTATCCTGGGGAGCCAAGGAAGCCTGATTCAGGACTCAGATAAAAATCTCACAATGTGCTCTATAGAAGGCCCTTTGCAATGTGGATTTTTGTTAAGCTTGTTCCTTGGCTCTTGTGATATGGGTTATACTTAAAAGGATGCTTTTTGAGTTCAGAGATCAATAGGCTCTATCCCGATATTTTAGTTGCTCAAAGCCAAAATATTTGATTCTTAGGTAGTTGGCTCCTATGCAAATGCAAATGTCCTCAATGATCCAGGCTTTGGCTTCCACCTTGAAGCCAGCTCTTAAGAGCATCCTTTGTAACGTGACTGAATATGAAAGGGGTTAACTGACTTTTCCTAAGACTTTTGTCTAGATAACAAAGCCTTATCAAATTATCTATTCTGTGCTACTTCCAGGATATAACAGACTAAGGTAATGATAAGAATACTTGAGTCCTATTCCTCTGTCTCATTTGCTCTATAAAAACTTTGTACTAAGAATCAATAAATGGAGTTCATGGTTCTTCCTTGAACTGCCCACATGGTCTGGTTATTTCTTATTTATGTCTCTGATCATGCTTAGTGCTAGACACTGAGCAGTCCACAGCATCTTATGTAGAATTTTGGATACTTCCATTAAACTCCTGGATCTCAAGCTTCTCATTAGTCAATTAGAGCAGTGATACTACTTGAATTCAAAGCATCTCTTCTATCTCTAGAATCTATAATCCTTCAATATAAAAATTGTACAAAAATGGTTGGCTTCCTTTCTTAAATGTTGTGATTGTCCACCAGATGTCACTGTAAGGTAAAGAATGCTATGCCATTCCTATGCTAAAATTCATTCAGTGAGAGTGGTTTAAGCAGAGGACATTTATCTAGTATTTTGAAGTATATGAGTATATATATTTATTGATATGATGTCACAGGAGGCAAATTCACAGGAAGCAGATGAGTAATGACTTAATGGTTGACTCACACTGTCAGAATCATGCAAAAATCCGTTTCCATAAAACTTGTACAAAATGTCTGATCAATAGATAATATATCATTTAAAGTTAAAAAATAAAAGTTAAATGAGAATATATATCTTCAGCACTGGTTCATTTCTATTTTTTCATTCCAAATAGAATCCCAGTCTTGCTTGGGGTTCTATTCAATGAATATTTCAGGAGCTAATAGGGAGAAATTGCTGATTTGGGGCTTCTCCTGTTGGAAATTTGATTTATCATTGTATAGCATGTAGAATTGAACTTGCTATAGAAAAGATAGTAAAGAAAAATAGATTATAAATGAATGAGAGATAATTTTAATACTGCATGAGAAAAAATGGATAAAAAGATAGTATCACTGTCTTTTTTAAGAATACAAGCTCCCCAGAGCAGAGATTGCATCATTCTTTGTTTTATATCCCTGGCTCCTATTAATGTCTGGCAGATAGTAAGAGCATAATAGACAGTTTGAGATCAATTTATTAATTCTAGTGTTGTGTTCTAATATATATATATATGTGTGTGTATATATATATATATATATATATATATATATATATATATATATATATATATATATATATACACCCTTTGTCAATGTGACAAATCCCAAACTTACATGACATATGAGTTCCAACATTGTCAAATTATCAGGCTAGTATCCTATACCTTGCTAATGGTCATCTTTGCTAAATATCCACTCCTACCTTCAACTCCAAGGCAATGTTGACCTTCCTCCACCAAGAACCATTCTGAAAATGTGTTAATAAATATGACATATTGCTAGCCACAATCTAATGAGTATCATTAAAAATATGATTGCTTTTCCCCCCCAAAAATATTTTTCAATCTATAGGTCTTTAAATGATGAACGCAATTCTTATAATACTCTCGCAAAGTGGCTTTGGTTAAGAGACAATTAATAACATTTTCAACACTGATCCCATTTTCAATTTCAGGAAGCTTGGATTCTGGTGCAGTTCTATCACTACTAACTAGCTCAAAATTCTATGAAAACATTTATTCCTTCTTTTTTATGACAGTCATTCAACTACAAAAAAAAGCTACTAAAGGAAATTATCTGTTTAGAATTGGCTTCTTTGCTTGCTTTTTTCTTTCTTTTCTAGATGATTCATTTGACTTCTCTTCTTCCTAAGGCAAATCGAATAATGAATAACAAAAGTATCCACATTAAAAAGAAAGAAAGAAACTGAATATAAGGAAGTAATAAAAAACCAAATCAAATAAGGAAAGTTAACTTCCTGTGCTTTCTTTGGAAACAGAATAATTAACATTTTGTAGAAATGGCAGTAACATAACTAGTCCACAAAACCAAGACTTGCAGCCTCATAGAAGCCTTGATTGTATACGGCCTGTGCTTTATTCATTTGTGAAGAATGGATGTTTTTACTTCTTTGAAAAATGGCCAGATAAGAGTATTCTATAACCTTGAGGATTATGAAGGAAACACAGACATATAACTCTGAGAAATTTAAATATTAAAAACATTTCAATACTTACTATGTAGCTATAATTATATAGCAACAGTGGTGGCGGTCATATATTTAATGCAATCTTGAGTTTATGAATACATATAAACCAGTTATAGACATTTTCTATTACCCTCAAACCATCCTTCCTCATGATCTACAGACCATTATCTCTTTCTCAAGAAATTTTCTGGGTACCTGACTTAAAGTCTTTCTTTCCTTTATATTCTACTATTTCTATTTAGATGTTGATATTACCTCAGATATTCCAACTTCTCAGTTCATGGATATCTTTAGCACCCATGATCTCCACCTTCACTCCACCCCAGCAACACATCTTTTTTTCCCCCTCTAGACTCACTCTTTGTGATCTCACCATCTCCCATGGATTTAACTATCATACTCTATGCAGTTTACTCATAGGTCTATATATCTAGCTACCTTTTCTCTTCTGAATTCTAGCTCTCCATCAATAACTGCCTATTTGGAATCTCTAATTACATGTGGTGAGAGTAGGCATTTCGAACACAATATCTACAACACAGAATTTATTTTCCTTTCCATAAAACCAACCAGTCTTCTACATCCTATTTCTATGAGGGCAATATCATCCTTCCAGTTACTCAAGATATGGAAATCTCTTCAATTTTTTTTCTTCTCTCTCATTCTTCCCAAACAATCATTTGTTAAATTTTGCTAAATCTCCTTTCAAAATATATCTTATATCTATCTTCTTCTCTTCACTCACAGATCTACAACCCTAGGTCAGGCACTCTCACACAGATTATTGAAATTGCCTCTTAACCAGTTTCTCTGCCTTCAGTTCAACCCCGCCCCCTCACCCCCATCTAATCCATCCTCCATAAATCTGCCAAAGTAACAGGTTGCTAAAGCACAGATCTGACATTACCATTTCACTATAAAATGAAACAAAGCAAAATAAAACAACACACTCCATGGCCTGCCTCTACATAAACCCTTTACTTCAGCTTTTCAAGCCCTATAAATAACTACAATCCATCCTAGACCTATCATGTAATAGTCTCTGTTATACCTACCATAGTGTTGTCAAACTGGCCTCTTTAAGGTTCCTTGTACCTGACATTTCATTTACCTTTTCAGAACTTTTGCACAGATTGCCCTCATTGATGGAATACATTCTCTCTTCACCTCTTGTTCAAAGAACCCCCAGCTTCCATCACAACAGAGTTTGAGTTCTCTTCCTCCTACCCCACCCCAGTCCCATGGTCTCTCCCCAGAAATTATATATTTAAATATATATAAATAATTATAAATTAAGCATTATATATTAAATTTATGCATTAAAATATTATATACATAAGTTTTATAATACACAAGCACATAAAATATTATATAGTAGATACCATCATACTATAGAATGGTTATATAATAATATAATTGTGTGTTTGTGTATTGCAGTTTGTTTGTTCCTGTTGCATTCTCCCCTCCCTCTGACAGAATGAAAACTCCTTGAGTGCAAGGACTGTTCCATTTTCTCCTTTGTATTTTAAGCACTTCCTCTAGCAACTGATGTATTGCAAGTGTTAAGTCTTTATAGAATTGAATCCTTAGAAATAGAGGGCAGGTTTTGTTTTATCTTATAATAGAGAAAGGGACAAGTTATCATCATTCTCTCAAGTTCCTATAAAAAGGCTCATAGATGGGACAGGGGAGAATGAAACTGGCTTCTGATCTACAAATAACTAAATCTGTAGTGTTTTTGCAGCATAGTGAAAATTCATAATGAGAAAATTTGTGAATGTGACATGTCTGATTTTCCCAGAGGTCTCCATCTGGGAAAGAATTTTCTGGAAATGAAATCTACTGAAATTTGTTCTAAGGTTCTGTCTCATGGCTTAAAGTAAATTATATAAGAATATACTACTCCTTGTCCCCAATTTCTAATCTTATTAAACATATATTACTATAAGATTCACTTTGATAGGTTAGCCATCCTCTCCCTTCCCACCCCCACGCCACTTCAAAAGTTGCAAAGACACTGAACTGAAATGAACAATTTTGAGCTGCCACATTTTTGACAGAGTCTGATTTTTCATTTGATTACCAATCATTTTCCTTTTTGCTATTTTAGCACCAGGCTCTCATATGACAGTTTCCCTTCATTAAACCACTGCTTTTCTCTCATTCTTTCACTTCAGAAATCACTATATTGAATTTAGATGTCTAGCCATAATAAGTGTCAGAAAACAGGTCACCAAGTATAAATTACATTGAGATTACCAGGCTGCAAACAAAGCCAAAGTTTCAGAAAAAATAGAGGGTAACAATAAGCCTTTACTTGGATTGTGATGGGTAACTATTAAGCTAGGAAGCAATCAGTGACACTATACAACAGAAGGTCACTATTTTATGCGCTTTTGATTACTGATATATCATTTTTCCACATTTAATTTGGGAGCGTTTTACTCGATAAAGACTAACTTGAAGGGAGACAGATAAAAGATAAATATACATTTTTGCATATAGAAAGAAATACATTAGTAGGTAACATCATTACTACATCTGGATTTGTAGTACATTATATATTGTCTGCTATAACATTGAAAATATTGCCATTTTTGAAACATAGTATTTTAAAGATATGCTTAATTTATTGATGTTATTGGTGCCTTTTATACTTTGCGATTGAATGGTTTCTTTTATTTGGAGATCTCAAAACATTCTATTCATTTAAATCTTGATGATATTGATGTCATTAATGTGCATAAAATGCCCATTCAATAGAATAATATTATATGAGAAAAGTGATAACAGGAAGCTTAATTCATTTCAACCCCAGGAAAAGAGAGCCAGTTAATAGTAATCCTAGGAATAGCACTCAAAAATTGAGCCTGAAGTATGTGCCTTCCAATTTAATGCTAGACAAGCAAGATTGATAGAGCACACAAAAGAATCCCTAATGTGGTTATATGGCACTGGTGAATTATAGGTCTGCTCTAAACTGATGAAAGTTGGTGATTTTGTTTTTCAGCGAGGGAAATGTTCAAAAACCACAGGTAAGGATTTTCTAGTATGTTAGTATGTGTAGGGGAAGAGCTTAAATGGGTTAATTACATCCTATCTATGACATTCTAATATTTAACTATTGCTTGTGAAAAAAATATGTGAATTCAGGTGAATTTGTTTAGTGATAACTGTATAGATTCACAGCAACTAGAATGAATAATTCTTTGACTATATGACAGTGCAACTGAGAATGAGAAAGGTAGATAAAATGCTAAACTGAATAACAATAAAAACAAAAAAGTTACAAAGAGAAGTTATATGATCTGTTACCCAATAGGAGGGTATGTATCTGTAATGGAAATGCAAATTTAAAGATCTTCCCTGCCCCTAGCTTAAGTGCACCTGGAGCTTGTGGTGGGAGGCTTGTTTTTCAGGAAAGCCCACAACTTGATACTTTGTGATTGGGCAGTGGGTCAAGGAGGTTGTTAGATTCTCTGAGCCAGGAGAAGGCTATATAAACCCTGATGAGAGGCTTTGCTTTGAGAAGTGTTGTATGATTTGACCAGATGAGACTCTGGGAAGCCGTTGTTGAGAGCCCCCCGGCTTTGAAAACCCAGATGTTGATGCTTCCCTCTCTGGTAACTGTGATTTGGTATTGATATAATGGTTGGACAGTTTGGAAGCCTGTCTGTTTGATCTGTAAGTTCTGTAACTCTGAGGTTTGGGGTGCTGACCTTTTTCCCCTGAACTAGGTAATGTGTGTTTGTTTGATTAAAGTAAGCTTGTTAACCCATTTTGAGTTGCTTTCCTTTTGAAAAGCAGTTCTAAGAACCTGTGTTGGCAGTCACCCTGGGGATATTGGGGTGCTTGCTGCTACAGTATCCCTCACATACATGCCTGTATGTGCATGTATATATTGGCATAATTAATTCACATATGGTTAATTATTTCCTCCACAATTAGTTCTAATTTAAAGTTATGTATGTTTTCTTATATGAAAGGGAAAAACATATCTCTGATGATATCTTCAAGTTAGGAAGAGCTGAGTTCAAATTCTACTTCAGAAACTGACTAAATGTGCTACCTGGACAAGTTACTCCCTTAGCCTCAATTATTGCCTGAATGTGGATGATTCCAAAATCTATATTGCTCTCCACTCAACAGTCTACAATGTATAAAGGCAGCTTGTTCTTGTACTTCAGGGTAGCCCATTGGGTTGGGGAGACTTGCATTTATGTCCCACCTGTGACATATATTTACAGGTTTCTCAACCTTTCAGTGTAATTATATGACCCCATTTTTACAAGTGTGATCACGGACAAATTTAGTGCTTCACAAGCCTTAACAATTGATGTAAATTGCAATTTTTCCCCTTTCTTTTTCCACTGCCAACATCTTGCTTAAATCCTTCATTGCTCTGGGCTAAGATGACCACAAGAGCAAACTCCCCACCTGTAGTTTTTCATGATTTAAATCTATTCCACAGAGTGCAGATGGATCAATCTCCTCAAGGCATAGAGGCAACCATGTTACTCTGCTACAAGATAAGTTCTAAAATCCTCCAGTCTAGTATTCAAGAGGAGAAGTGTGTATATGAAATGATGGGTTCACACTAAACTCTCCTTCCAGTTCTAAATTCCACTATTTTGTGCTATAGTCTAATAAGATTTCTCAGCAATCTCCAAACACCACGACCTCCTTCCATAGCTAGATCTTTGTCCATTCTATTCCCTTCTTTTGAATGACTAAAGCCCACTTCACTCTGGTCCATCCTGAAGACTTAGAGGAGTACAGAATTTAGATCTGGAGATCACAGAAACACAGAAATCATAGAAATTCACACTTCAAATATGTAGTCAATAAGGTGACCCAGCAATGGAGTACTGGAATTGAAATCAGGAAGACCCAAGTTCAAATCTGGTCTCAGACTTGAATTAGCTGTAAGACATTAGGCAATCATTTGAAACACCCCTAGATTTAAGTTTCCTCACCTGTAACTCTCAGTAATGTGGTGGGAATAGAATAAATACATGCGATCTTTAAAGTACCATATAAGTGATAGCTTTTATTATCCCCAAATCAATCTACAGCACAAGATATTCAACTGGTCATTCAGACTCTACTTGAAGACCTGCAATGAAGAGCAATCAACTACCCCCCTCAAAACAGTTCACTCCACTTCTGGCTAGTTGAACTGGTAGAAGGTTTCCCACCATCATCACAGCTCAAATAAGGTCTTCATTTATCCATTTCCATCTTTAATCTACTGCTCCTAGTTTTGACCCCCAGAGCCAAGCTGATTAATGTTACAGCCTTTTTGCATTTAAAGACAGCTAAAATGATTTCTCTTTTCCTAACTACATCCCCAGTTCCATCAATTAATCCCACTTATTACACATGGATTCCCTATCCTGGCTATTATCCAGTTTGTCTGGTCCATTACTATGTTGAAGGATCTGAAAATGGTATATTCTTAGAAGGGAAGACTACCAAAGGATTTTTTAACTTCTTATTCCTGGATGCTATTTTTTTTTTCAGGTAGTCCAACACCACTCTAAAATTTTGGCTGTTAAATTTTTCTGCTCACAAATATTGAGCTTGTGGTTCACTAAAACCCCTGAATCATCCTTATATAGCCATACCTTCCCTCTCTGGCACTAGTAATATTGAATTTTTGAGCCCAACTGTAAGATTTTATATTTTTTCCCTTTGAAATTCCATCCTATTATTAGATTCAAGCAAATGTTCTTAGTGATCAAGGTCATATGAATATTAAGGAACAACTCTGATTCAGACTAGATCCCCTTAGAGAAATGATTATTTCTTTCTTATATTAATAATCAATTGTTGGGGTGGCTAGGTGGCACAGTGAATAGAGTACCAGCCCTGGAGTCAGGAGGACCTGAGTTCAAATCTGGCTTCAGGCACTTAACAAAAAAACTAGCTATGTGACCTTCGGCAAGTCACTTACCCCAATTGCCCTCCAAAAAGAAAAAAAAATTTAAAAAATCAATTATTGAATTAGGACCAAAATATTCCCCCTTCTATATCCTCCTTCCTATAGGCTATTTAGTCAGCCTTTGAAGGGCAGCATTGATAAAGAAATGAAATCTTGGTCAGACACACCCTGCTGGGAAAATTCAGATCTGTTCAAAAGGAAAATAAATTTAAGGTGAATTAATGGATTCTTGCCCATTGTGTTTTACTCAGACAGGTCTGGATAGAAGTAGATTCTCCTTTTGCCTATATTAGCATAGATGAGGTGATAAGGTTATAGATAGTCTTTTACAAAGACTGTGTGATCAGAATAATGTCCTCCAGAAACATTAGATTAAGCCCCATCTCTCACTATAATATTCATTCTCTCATTACTTGTTAACCAATAGAAGTTGATTGCTGCCCTAAAGAATACCCAAACTTCGGCGGAGCCAAGATGGCAGAGTAGAAACAGCTCGTCCAAGCCACTCTGCCCCCAGATTCCCCCCAAACGATGTAAAACGGGACTCTGAACAACTTCTGGAGCCCCAGCACCCACAGAACGATACAGAGAAGCTAACCTCCCGCTGAGGACAGCCCAGCAGCCCTGCAGGAAGGACCAGCGCAGTGGTCTGGGACCTGGCAGCACGCAGAGCGCAGAGCCCAGGAGCCGAGCCGAGCCCAGGTCCGCATGAGCCGAGGTTTTAGCCCCAGGGCGGCAGGGCCAGCAGCCAGCTGGAGGAACCCCAGAACACCAGGAGCTGTGTCTACTCCAGAATTATCAACATAGACTTGCCTAGGACAAAGTAAGAGGTTAGTGTCCTATGGACTTTGGGACTGGTATTAGGGAATGCGTCAGCTCCCTCCCCTGGGGGCTAGAAGCCACTGAGGACAAACGCCATTTGGTAGTTTTCAGGGCACCTCCCGCTCCCAGCCTGCAAATTTGTAGGGAGATCCAGCGATCAGTCTTGGGGGGTAATCGCTCTTGCTTTAACCTCCCTGGATCTGGATTGTGATCTAGGGTGGAAGTCGTGGGTGGGTTTACAGCTTGCCAGAAACGGAAGTTGCCCCCCACACGTTTGGGACGAAAATTCCTCTATCTGGCCTCAAAGCCATAGTGTGGCAACAAGCCCAAAAGTCAAGTAATTAAGTAGCAACATGCCAAGGCAAAGGAAACAGAAAAATGCAACCCTAGACTCCTATTTTGGGGGCATAGAGCAGGAAAAGGACTGTGAGGTCAGAAGTCCTGCTCCAAAAGCCCCAGGGGAAACCATGAGCGGGTTGCAGGCCATAGGGGACCTTAAGAAGGACTTTAAAAATCAAATAAGAGAAGTGGAGGAAAAATTGGAAGAGAAATGAGAAGGATGCAGGAAAAGTATGAAATAAGGGTCAACAGCCTGACTGAGGAAAACAACACCTTAAAAAAATAGACTAACTCAAATGGCAAAGGAGGCCCAAAAGGGCAATGAGGAGAAGAATGCCTTAAAAGTCGAATTTGCCAGATGGAAAAAGAATCTCAAAAGTTCACTGAGGAGATTCATTCCTTCAGAGTTAGACTGGAGCAAATGGAAGCTAATGACTTTATGATAAATCAAGATGCTGTTAAGCAGATCCAAACAAATGAAAGAGTAGAAGGCAATGTGAAATATCTCATGGGAAAAACCACTGACCTGGAAAATAGATCCAGGAGAGACAATTTAAAATTATTGGACTACCTGAAAGCCATGATCAAAGAAAGAACCTAGAAATCACCCTTCAAGAAATTCTCAAGGAAAACTGCCCTGATGTTTTAGATCCAGAGGGCAAAATAGAGGTTGAAAGAATCCACTGATCACCTCCTGAAAAAGATCCCAAAAAGAAAACTCCCAGGAATATTATAGCCAGGTTCCAGAATCCCCAGATCAAGGAGAAAATACTCCAAGCAGCCAGGAAGAAACAATTTCAATATTGTGGAAATACAATCAGAATAGCCCAGGACCTGGCAGCTTCTACACTGAGGGATCGAAGGGCATGGAATATGATATTCCAGAGGGCAAAAGAACTGGGAATGAACCCAAGGGTCACCTACCCAGCAAAACTGAGTATTTTGTTTCAGGGGAAAATATGGTCATTCAGTGGAATAGAGGACTTTCAAGCATTCTTGAGGAAAAAACCAGAATTGAATAGAAAATTTGACATCCAGACACAAGAAGCAAGAGATGCCTGAGAAGGTAATCAGGAAAAGAAATCAAAAGGAACTTATCAAAGTTGAACTATTTACATTCCTATATGGAAAAGCAATAACTGTGACTGATGATATCTTTCTCACTATGAAAATAATGGAAAGGTGTGTGGTCATATGAATACATATGTGAATGTGTGTGTATATGGTTATAGTTATATATGGATAGAGGGCATAGGTTGAATTTGTTGGGAAGGGAGAATACTCAAGGGATGAAATTATGAGGTGAGAGAGGAAGTGGCAAGAGGAGATGGGGAGAGACAGGGTAGGGTAAACTATCCCATGTAGAAGAAGCAAGGGGAAGTGGTTGCAAAGGAGGGGGAGAATAAGGAAGGCTAAAAAGGCAAAACCACATTCACATTGAATTTGGTTCAGGGAGAAAATGACATACAAACTAAATGGGATATTTCAACCTGCAGCAGGATAGGGGGAAGGGGGATGGGAGGAGGGATGATGGATGGGAGGGCATCCTTGGAGTGAGGGGAGGTTGGAAGTATCCACTATAAAAGAGGGACAGGATCATGTAGGGAATGGACCAGGTGGGGGGTGGGATGAGTGGGACGGAATTATAAGCAGCCTTGTACAATATATCTACTATGATAATGTTTTGCATAGCTAGACATGTACAACATATACTGAATTACTTATCTCCCAAGAAGGAATGGGTGACAAGGGAGGAAGGAAATGGATATGAAATTTGAGGTCGTAACATTAAATGTTTCAAATATATATAAATACTATTATTAATACTCTTTTGCTTGTAATAGGAGATAAGATGTGCAGGCATTGGGATGCAAAGACTCACCTTCCTCTAATGGAAAAGTCGATGGGGGTATGGGAGAAGGTATGGGAGAGAGCAGATTGGAGGAAGCGATATCTTGTGGGACTGCTATTCTGGGAGGTTGGGTAGGGAATAATGGGGGGAAAATGATTGTAACTCAAAATCTGGTGGAAATGAATGATGTAAAACAGAAGTTAATAAAGCATTTGTTTAAAAAAAAAAAGAATACCCAAACTTCAAAGGGCATTATAAGCATTAAATGCATTCCATGAGGGGTCTTTGGCATTTGAGAATGCCACTGACCACTTTTATGAATTATCCACTAACATGATTAATATAATGACTAATTACCCAGAAATTTTCTTGAACTTTTCTATATGTCACATTTCAGACTAAAAATCTAGTGCAACTTCCATTAAACCCCCATTTTTTAATGAGCTCTGCCTGAATGTCCCTCCTCTAAGCCCCAGAAGCACTTTATTTATAATACTTAATATTATTTTTTATTTCTTATTACTTTAGTCTTGGATGTATAATTTCCTCTCTGTTGATTTTATTCCATTTATTATGCATCAAGATTGTGTACAGCAGAGATCATACCTAATACTCCTTTGTGGTCCCCACAATACCTACCATAGCACAATAATTGCAGATTGGAACTGACTGTACATTTTTAGACTTGGAAGTGGATAGGTAACTAATAAGATTTTGACACACTAGATTTGCAAATCAAATTCTCATCTATGGAGTTATGCACATAAACACAGCAAATGTCTAGTGATTTAAAATGAAGACAGGTGTTTAAATGTTACTTCAAGGTCAAGCTGAGAGAAGGTCATCTTTCCTTTAGGTTCACATTGCCAGCAAACTGGGAATGGGAGAAGCACATCCCCTAGTTATGACAATGTTTGATTTCAGTATCACTTGGTTAAAAACCAAAAAAAAAATTAAAAATAAGAAATAAAACAGAAAAACATCCTGATAAAAGGTGAAAGTCTTCTCTGCAATCTAAAATGATCAGGTATCCACAGCATGAAAAGGATGAAGAAAATCCTTCACCCTGGTGACAAGTCCCAGTATGACTCTCTATGTCCTCTTGCATAATTTCTGACTATGGGACATACCTCTAGAACATTAGCTCTTCTCTAAGAAAGGTAGAACCATATAAGGTTTCTGTTGGGCTATCATTTTGGACCATTAAGATTCATTATTTCAAAATAAGCTGGAGTATATAAATTCTTCCTTAGAGCTCTGGAGTTTTATAAAACCAGAAATAGTATTGATAAAATTAGTATGCCTTGTAGAGATGTTGCAAATAACATCAGTATTAATTGAAAACAAATGTTTTGTTTGGTATTATTCCATTCCAATCATCCCTGAAAAAATTTTCCCAGTGGAAGACAGGATTGCTTGTGCATGCCATTGTGATACTCACATCAAACTCATTGAGGGCAGCCGCCAGCTCCCCAATGCCAGTGTGCCCTTTGTTTTCATCAGTGGGTGAAGTAGCCTGAGCTGCATTGGAAATGCCAGCAATAGCTTCCTGGACTTGTTTGAACACGTAGTCCCGGTTGGCCCTTGTGGCAGCCACATCTGGGTGACGGAGAAATGCTTGGGATGCTGTGTACAGCATAGTGGCATTCTTTTTCAGGGCCCCTCGAGCAGCTGCCATCTCATCCCTACAATGAGGGTCCTTCAGTTCCTGAACAAATGAAACATGGAGACATACCATAAATATATGCTTGGTTTCAAAAGCACTTGGAACTACAGAGTGAAAAGGAAACAGAGATCATCAATGCAATTAGCCGTTATGTTACAGATGGGAAAACAAAGGCCCAAATGTGCAATGTCATATCTTTAATGTCACAGAGGCAGAAAGCAGAAGAAATGGGACTCCCTGTTTATCTATATATACACCTTCAAAAGTTGGAGCACAATGATAACACACTGAGTTTATATCAGGTCCCTCATAATCACCTTGCTTAACCTTTTAAATAGTTTTCATTACAGAAAGACTTGGCTTCTCTGACAGTTCAGTTCTTAGACTTTTTGACAAAAAAAAATTAAAAGAATGCCAATGATTAGGAAATCAGTGTTACCCTTGAGTCAACAGAAAAGCTATTTGTGAGTAACCCTTAAGAGAGTGATTAAATCCCAAGAAAATATTCTCTCCATTTGAAGAAATAATATTGATGGAGAGTTGGTCCCTAGTGACCAGTTGGGGTTAGGAATTAAAATCCCCTCTGTGGGTGAGTGGATGGAGGTGGAAGGCAGAGATATTCCCACTATATAAAGGTCATGGGTTTAGAATATTTTTCACAATATAAAACTGTACAGTCTCAGAGTTGGAAGGGACACATGTAGCTGCTTAATTCACTTAAGAAATAAATAATTCACCTACTGGAAAAACAACCCCCTACTAAAACAATTAATCATTGAGCCCTCATTTAAAGACTTCCAGTAGGGAAAAAGGAGGCAGAATGTGGACTGTTATGTGCCCAGTACCTGGCTCAGTGACCTGGCCCAAAACACATGCTTACTGAGCTGATCCATTCCACTGTGGAACATCTGGGGTAACCAGGAAATATTATATCCCTCTAAGGCTAAACCTATGTCTCTGCAGCTTCCAACAAAGATCCCTTATTCTGTACTTTGGGACTAAACAAAGCAAGTCTAATTCCTTTCTAGGTGGCATGGTAGATAGGGTGCTGGGTCTAGAGTCAGGAACCCAAATTCAAAATTTAGCCTTAGACATTTATTACTTGTGTTTTCCTAGGCAAGTTGCTTAACCCCTTAGTCCCATTTTCCTAATCTGTAAGGTTGGGAAAATGATAACATACAACATAGTGCTGTCAGGATCCAAAGAGATCACCTTTGTAAAGTGTCACCACCAACATCATCAATAATCAATAAAAAAGATCCTTCAAATCCTTGAAGGCTATTTTCATGCCTGCTCCCATGTTTTCTCTTTTGCAAACTAACAATTCTCAGACCTTTAAATTAGAATATTCTGAAGGCTCTCTTTTTCTAGGACTTTTTCTAGTGGCATGCCCTCATCTGGTCAGTGACAGAGAGGGATGTGCTGAAATCACTCAGTCTGAGAAATTCACATGAGATCTGCTGATTGTGCTACGGGTTTCTGCCTGTGACAAAAGATGATTATCAAATGATTGTGCATCTGGTTGTCTGTCTTTGATTACCAAGTCCAAATGGATGGCATCCAGCAGTAAATGCTTGAACTGTATATTTGAGCCCCCAAAATGGATGGATGGACAGAAAGGCACAGTCACCCACTTGCCATACATAATGACTTCTCAAATAGCTGAGAAAGGGATATGAAAGGAGATTCTGAATCATCTCATCGCTGCCATCATTATCACAGCTACACTGGTCTGATTAAAAGTGAGGGAGGTCAGTCAGAGACGAGAGTGTGTACACATATATGTGTATGAATGGCTCTCTCTGAAAGCATCCCATGGGGGGAATCTTCTTAGCCTCTGAGAATGATATAGAAAAGAACAACCCTATGTACTCTTCCACAAGACATTGTTTTCCTTTGTTTGTGAGAAAGGAAACTGAGTTGGAACCACAATAGTTTCTGAGCTAACCTGGCAAGTCTTAGAGTTTCGTGTTATCATATAAAAATTTTTAGCTTGGGGTGGCTAGGTGGTACAGTGAGTAGAGCACCAGCACTGGAGTCAGGAGGACTTGAGTTCAAATCTGGCCTCAGACACTTAACACTTACTAGCCATGTGACATTGGGCAAGTCACTTAACCCCAATTTCTGTGCCCTCCCCTCTCCAAAAAATAAGCAAAACAAATGTTTAACTTTGCCTTTTTTACTTGTGACTTAAAATGTCTGTTAGGCGTGCATAATATAAAACAACCATCAGCACCACCATCATCAAACTACCGTGTTTGATTTTTTCCCCATGTGTTTCTATGCTGATGTGAATGGGGAAGGGAGGAAGAAACTCTTCTTTATAAGAAATCTTGGTAAAGACATGTCCTCTTTCAGAGCCTTGGTTGCCTCTTTGCAAAATTGAGGGGCCTGTAGTGGACAATCTCCCGGGATCATAGAATTTTAGAGCTGGCTAGTCTCAAAGCCCATCTAATCTAAACTATTTCTGTGAAGGAATTCACATTACAACGAAGCCAACATTCAGTCTCTGCTTGAAGACCTCTGACATATTAACAAAACATTCACTGACTATGGATTATATAACAATAAAAAAGAAGGCAATGAAAAAAGTGCTAAAACTAACCTCCATTCCTAGCTTTCAAGCCACCCTCTATGTTTAAGAAAAAATAACCTCAGAGTAACATTAACATACTCAGGGTCCACAACTAACCAAGACTCATCCATTAAGTACCAGTTCTGTGCCAAGCACTGGGACTGGGCAAGGTGCTGGGAATACACATTAAAAATGGGATATTTCCTATACTCAAGAACCTAAGAGGACAGAACACATGTAAATTAGTCATGGCCAGGGGAGGGAGTTGTGGTCTAGACAGTCACCAAGAATTTAAGTGGAGCCACAAGGCAAGGACAGGCCTGTCCTTTCAGTAGCACTGATAGTATTCATTTAATTATTTTTCTTAGAGCAAGAGCTAAGAATTGGGAAAGGCTGGGTGGGGGAGGCTTAAAATCTGAAGTCAAGGTACATTCCATGGTGTCTTAGTGGATGGCAGGTTATAATGTAAGTATGGTCTGGAGTTGGCTAAATATAATGGGATAACATGAGTTTTCACTCACTTATATTCTAATCAAAATTGATCATCTATGTTAGGATCATAATATGTTTTTAAGGAACCTTAAGTGAGCTAAAAAGAGAAGATATTTTTCACTTGTACCAGAATATAATGATTTTCTTTTGAGACTGCATTGAGTCAGAGTTGAGAAACTATGATCTCAAAAATAAAAAATTGCTCCTGAAACTGACATAAGGAATAGACTTCAATTCAAAAGAATCTGGCAAATCTTAGATACTGCGCCGAATAAAAAGAACCTATATGATTACAGGAAACCTAGCAGTTCTTCCTCTTTTCTGAAATTCCACCTGTTTCCTCACCTGTTGTCTTCTGGCAGCTACATAGTTCAATTTCACCATCTCTTTTCCAAACTCCTTAAAGCGATTTGCGAGGTCTTGCTCATTTGTAGCATTTTTCACAGCTTCCAGAGCTTCTTCAACCTAAAATTAAAGCAAAAGGCAAAAGCATTAAAGCTGAAAGATGTCTAAGATAAAACAATGTCATTTAAAATTGTGCTATTATAACATTTAAATTTGACTTTCCACATTCATGGAAATGTTCGGAATATATGTGCTTATAAATCTTCCCTGCCTACCACAAGAAGGAGGAATCACTGTTGAACTTTTATTAAATATCAATGGAATTTGAAAAAAAAAATAAAGTCACTCAAGTGAATTCAATCAGCATTTAAGTCCACAATGGAGTGACAGGCACTCTCCCTCATGCCAACAGAATGTCCCCTCAATTCTGTGCTCATGGTCATGAAACTGGAGAGAGTAAATTTGACCTCTCCCTAAGAATACTAAAATGGCTTCTTCACTGCCAGCATATAAGGTCTTCTGTAATCTGATTCTGTTACTGTTCTCACAGTGAGGTGTCTGTTGGTATTTTTGGGGAGAGAAACAATGCCCCAAAACAGTATAAGTTTATTGTTGAACCACCAACCTGATATCAACAAGTCAACTCCTTACTTGATTAATATCAGGATATGGAATATTCAGGTCAAGTCATTGCTGTGAACGTTACTACTTGTGGATCTTTGGGAAAATCACTTAAGTCCTCTCCATTTTGAAATGTCTAAATTGAGGATCATGATATATATACCATATTTCTCACAAAGAATGTTTAATTGTGAAGGACTTTAGACATTTGGATCATCATTATTATGGAATCATTGGAAAATGAATTGGCCTCTTGGTTACTTTCACTATAAAGAGATAAGAATAGGCAAGTGGACTGAAATCAGCTTGTACAGCATTATTAAATTTTCCAAGGAGCCATGACTTCTCAGGAATCAGTGAAGGCTACAAATTGGGGCTTGATTCATCATTTTGTTATCTCTACCTTTGAAAGAGATAGAGAAAAAGTTAATATTGTAAAATAAACTTAAAAGTGTATCCTGTGGATGTATGGGTATATATGTTTGTCTATGTGTGTAAGTCTGTATATATGCATAAGTATCTACTCACACATGAATGTATGTATGTGTGTCCATATGTGTGTGCATAGATCAATGTGTATATAAATATATAAACATGCACACATATATATGTGTTTATGTATGTGTATGGGTATTCCTAGATGTCTTCATTTGAATAGCTCCAGACTTAAAGGAAGATCACAGCAGAAAACATCTACTCCAGACACTCTCCCCATGCTACAGGCCCAAATCCAGATAAATTCACACCTGTACCTACATGCATACACACCTATACCTAGGTGCATACACACCTGGATATGTACAAACACACACTGAATTTTATAGAGTCCCTGAAGCAATAAGAGCCTGGCCATAAAGGCTTTGATGAGAAAGAAGGGATGATCTGGCTGGAAATCTGTGTAGGGAAGAGCAGACTAAGATAAGATATAAGTTTCCTATACAGCAGGAACTTTTGGATGCTCTTGTGGAAGGTACTCAGAGGGATCAGGACATCTGAAAAGTTACAAGAGGCAGAAGCAGGAAATAAGCTATGAATATGTCTGAATTTCACCCAGAATTTACTCTACTGGCTTGAGTCTTATTAAAATTCAAGTTATGCCTCATTGCATGATATGTCTCAGTCTGAATTTGTCAGTGAAGTAGGTCAAACAGACAAGGGGGAGTACAATTATTTCAGTTATTTAAATAAAATGCATTAAAATTTGACCAACTCTTCCAAAAGCAGCAATAGCACTTCCTAATATCATTCATTTACATTGCATAATGTGAAAGTACAGGGTAGAAAAGACAATGATTACTACCATTAAATCTTTTATCTAATAATGCAGTTTAGTTTCATTTATTGGTTCATTTAAAAAGACTAATTCATTGTAGGAAGAAGATAATTTTAATATGAACTAAGTTATTTATTGTCGTATATTCTTTTCAAAGAGCCTCAAATTAAACATAACTTTTCATTTTAATTGTACACACTGAACCTCTCTTTAATTTCTATATTTAATTAGGGAAATTATTGAAAGGAAAATACACAACTCAATATAAGTCTCCTTCTAGAGCCATTAAAATAACACTGACTAGAATTAATCTACACACTTAGCAAAGCAGTTAAATAATTTTTGTTGCCAGTGCTTGATTTTGTTTAGTTTCATAAAGGCATGTGAGACAAGCATGCTGTATCTTTCAGTAGAATATAAGCTCTCTGAGGGGAGCTTTCTTTTTAATTTGTCATTTTAAAAATCCCATCCTCTAGTATAATTACAAGGAGTCCCTTATAAGCTTGTATAATTGATGATTACCCACCCACCCTCTTCTCCCTTCTCTTAATAAAAGTGGAAATTATTATGAGGCTATTTCAAAAGCATTTTTTGATCTTACAAAGATTCTGAAAATTTATATTTCTTAGGCATCATGAGGGATCAATGAACAGAGAGAGCCGAGGACATTTAAATTGAGAAAGGTCTCCAGAACATTGCATCCTGTCAGCTTAAATATGTTTGCTCTCAGCACATCGCAGGCTTAGTGCATTGCAATTCAACAAACATTTACCACTGAGCCTTAAGCCAACATCAAACATAAACAAACAAATAAATAAATAAAGCCCCAGAGTTTGCCCTCCAGAGCTATCATTCTCTACTTGAAGCATACAAGAATACAGACATATGTAAACATGATTTAACACGAGAAGGGGAAAAGCACCTATCCAGGGGGGAGGCAGATTAAAAAGAATTTCATTGAAATAAGAGACTTCTGGGGTGGCTAGGTGGCGCAGTGAGTAAGAGAGCCGGCCTCGAAGTTGGGATGACCTGAGATCGAATCCGGCCTCAGAAAATGAGCACCCACACACAAATAATGACTAGCTGTGTAACCTTGAGCAAGTTACTTATAACCCCAATTGCTCTAAAAGAAATAAAATAAAATAAAAAGAAATAAGAGACTTCCCATAATTCTCTGGGCTTTAACCTGGAATAAGGTAGATTTAAGGAGATAAACTGGGGTGAAAAATAATCACTTGAATGTACAGCAATGAAACTAGGCATTGATGTTTGCTAAAAATGATGGTAAATCATTGGCGAGAACCTGAATTAAACTGGGTGTTGGTAAAGTGGTAACAGTTTGAGCTCAAAAATAGGGACAAGGCAAGAGTCTATATTGGCCAAACCAATTTATGTCAAGACTAGACATATTTTTCTTAAATGTAATAGTATCTTATTTTTGAAATTACGTATGAGGACAATTTTCAAGACTAGATTTATGATGGATTTTCAAGTGCCCATAAACCTACCAATTCTATGGTTTTAAGGATTTATTTTCCTTTATCTTTCCTTTACTTACAGCAAATTTATAAATTGTATACTTAGTATACACAAAGACACAGATACACGCACACACACACACACACATATACCCACTGTTTGCTAGCCACTGTCAACATATATATTGAAGTAACCATAATAGGTTAGAGGAAAGAGAGGAAAGAAAGACATAAACTAGGTACTGAATTCATTAAAGAAAGGAGAAGAGTGACCTGGATGTCAGTGGACAACAGCTACTCTAATTTTGATTGGCTGATAGAGAAAGATTGAATGAACCTTAAAGGAGAAGAGTATAATGAGTGATGGAGGTAGAGAGTATCGCAAAGCACCTATGGGGAGCACAAATTATTAAACACACACACACACACACACACACACACACACACACACACACACACACCATTTTGGACAGTGAGAAAAGAAGAGTGAGTTAATGAGCCAGAACTGGAAAGGGTGGCCTGGGAGGCTGAGTCATGAGGAAAGAGTTGGGTCACAGAGAGAACCATAAAAAGAAAGAAGTGATAAAGGAAAAAAGGTTTAATATGAAAGCAAGGTTTTTGCTTATGGAGAAAATCATATAGAGAGCACAGTGGAAAGGAGGCATCGTTTTTAGGGTATGCCACTGAAATATTTGAGTTGAGGGGGAGGGGGTCAGACAGTAATCAGTGGCAGATGAAGAAAATCATTTGTAAAATGGCATCCCAAGATTCAAGATCACTGGGATGGGGAGATAATGGCTGCAAAGGAGTTCACCAGGGGCATTAACATCACTAGCATTTGGCCTCAGGGTGGTATCCTCTCAGGGAATTAGGCAGCTGAGACTGGGGCGGGGTCTAATGAAGGGAGATGATTGACATTCATTTCTCTCCTATTCCTGAAGGCAGGGCAGGTCAGGAAGTAGGTGGAGGAAGCAGAAAGGAATAGCATTTCTCTCCTCTGAAGGCAAAGAATATCGTCTTGTAGTTGGGAAGAAGTCAGTCCAGAAGATTAACTCATGACAGAAAGGTGCCTGAACACTGTCTCTCTGATCTCCTACAGGAAGGAAGAGGCCACATCAGAATGACTGTCATTGGAATGGCATCTCCCTGATCTCCCTCTAGCAGAGTATGGAAGATTTGCCTCTACTGTGGCAAAGAGAACCAGAGGGAATACGTGCATAGCTAGGTGACCCTCTCCTTGGTCCATCCATCCTGAAAGGTAGCCTTAAGGAGATCTGGAAAACACCAGCATGGGCTGTTTTCTTCTTGCTTAGAGTTGCCTCCTACCCATTTCTTGCTCCCTTGCCCCTGTAGAGCTGGTTAAAAACCATATCCTAATCTGGAAAGGGATTTCATAACTTTATAAAGAAAATAGAAGAAAGCAGTGGTGTCTATTTCCACCCAATTTATGAACAAAATGCTTAGCATTCTATAGGGTCAATACTATGGGGGGGGGGGGGGGGGGGGGGGGAGAGAGAGAAGAGAGAGAGAGAGAGAGAGAGAGAGAGAGAGAGAGAGAGAGAGAGAGAGAGAGAGAGAGAGAGAGAGTCCTGCATTGTTAATGGGCTCATGATGGTTATTTGAGTATTAATTCCCTCTTTGGGACATATCAATTGGTTTCAAGGAAAACAGAAATAATTATTTCTCAAAGGCCCATAATAACGCCTATTTTTATATAACAACATGTTCTACTGCTTGTTAATGAGAACCAATTTCAGGACTTTGTTTCATTGTGATCCTCATAACTTACTGTTCTCATTAGTTTTCACTAAAGAAACCAGATGCTGGCTTTGCATTTATGTTGGTTTATTCAAGCCCCTTTTGAAAAGAGTGCTAACATTTTCTGCTTATATAAACATATAGTCAGAGTCTTAGAAATCTTAGACCTGGAGGGAAGTCTTACTCCAATCTATTCCTTTGACAGGAAAGGAAATTGAGACCTAAGAAGATGCAGAGGACTCCCCAAACTTCCACAGATAGCATCTGTTAGACTTGGTCATGTAAAGTGAACGCTTTGTCATAATACCCATGATCCTCTCTTATTACAGGGATGTCAGAGACCTTTTGGTAAAGTAATGTTGAAAAAAGACAACTCTTTAGAGATTTTTATTTGAGAGAGATATTATTTCTCAAGAACAACAAGGCAGCACAAAACTAACTGTTCTCATGTTACTCAAAAGTGGTTAGTACAGTCACTTTTCTGTTCTTCTGCAGAGAATGTTTGTGTATTGGGTGCTACTGAGGCACATTAGCTGGAGTGCTGGACTTGGAAGAACAGGAATACAATCCCTAGAATCCCGCTTCCTGCATCTACTAACTGTGTGACCCTGAGCAAGTCATTTCACCTTTTACAATTTTAGTTTCCTCCTCTGAAAAAATGGGGATAATTATAGTGCCTACCTCACAGAGTGACTGGAAGGATCAAGGGAACAACATGTGTACAGCATTTTCCAATCCTCAAAGTGTGATATGTGAGCTAAGACACTCAGAATTTTTTCATGTGATTTTTTTTTTATTCATATGGCCTCCATGCTGGGATTCTAAAGTTAATTTTTTAACCTAAGAATTTGTCCCTATACGTTTAATTTCATTCATTTCAGTCTATTGTTTTGGATGCTGACTTTCTTAGCCATGCTAATTATTAATTAATGCTCTTATTACCTTTCCACCCCATACACATATACAGCTTGCTTTTATCTATAAATTTGAAAAGTTTCTCCATGGCTCCTTTGCACATTACTCATATAAATAGTGGACAGCCAAGGACACAGGGCAGGTCCCTAAAACATTCCAATAGAGACCACAGTAAAAGTTGGTATTAACCAAATACAAATACTTTTGGTCTAGCCATTTGACCAGTTTTGAGCCCATCCCTCTCCATGTTATCCATGATTTACTGAATTTCTACCAGTCTAAATACTTTATCAAAAGAAGGATATGAGGTGAGTCTAGAATTATGAGTTCTGGATGAATCCATGTGGGCTTTCATTGATTTCCCTTCAACTCTGTAAGATTTCGGAAACCACAACTTCAAAAATGAACTCCAGAGTAGTGCCAGGAGGAAAAGTCAATTTTACTGACCTTTACCTTATAGACTCCACCCTCTTCCATTTTGTTTTTGAATGAGACATTTGTCCATTCTAGTTCTTAACCACCTCTTTTATCCCCTGAAACCTCCTGAAGACTATTGACATTGGTTCGCTAATTAACATCCTGCTTTTCTGTACCCCTGGCCATAGTTAGCCTTAAGCTGGTGATTTGTGGAAGGCATACTAAATTCCGAGTCATATCCTGTCTCTAACATTCATTCCCCATGTGACCTTGGACAAGTGACTTTTATTTCTCTGGGCTCTTGTCTACTTATCTTATAGCACATCTGGAGCTATAAAAATTCATCAAAGCTTAGTGCAACCTTGGGGTTACTATGCCTTTAATAAGAAAGACTTGACCTCAGATTAAAGAACTTGTGTGAAACCTTCTGAGACTTTGGAAACAATTATGAGGAAAATACAAAGAACTCAAGAGATTGGGGCCTTTGACAATAGATCTGGTTTATATATATATATATATATATATATATATATATATATATATATATATATATATATGCTAGATATATGGATAATTTCAGGCCATGTTTCTTGTCCCAGCAACTTGGGATTTTTCCATTGAGCTTGTCTGCACTGTGAAAGGTCAATCCAGTGCCTTTGAGCTGAAAATTAATGACATAATAGAGCTAAAGGAAAACTCTAAGACTTCAGTTTAAAAAGTCACTTAGCAATATGGCTAAATGTATATTTGTCAGAGTTTTCTTGAACCAAAAGCTCAATATGACATTCAACAAATAAGAAACACCCTTTTGAAATTTGTGCTGCATTAAGACATAATGAGATACCAGGAAATAAAAGCTGACAGTCCTCCGATATTCTGTCCTTATTAGACCACATCTATTGCATTCAATTCTAAGAACCCTATTTCAGGAAAGGTATTGATAAGCTCAAGTGTGTGTAGGTATAGGCAACCACAGTGTAAAGGCTTTAGAATCCCTTTCATATGAGGATAAGTCAATGGTTTGTGCAATTTTTAGTGTGGAGAAGAGAAGACTCAGGGGGAGATGACAGATAGATTTGAGTACTTGAAAAGTTGCAATGTGGAACAGAGAACAGACTTGTTCTATTAGTATACAAAGGGCAAAGCAAGAACACGAAGGAAAAACTACAAAGATGCACATTTAGGTTAGACACTGGGAAAAATAAAAACTCAATTAGAACTATCAGAAAATGGGATCACACACCTAAAGGGGACGGAGAGGGTTGTTATTCACTGGAGATTAAGTATTAATTTGGTCACTTCCTGTGAAGGTAATGTTACTGTGGGTATTGATTCTTAGGGGTGACTTAATTTAGATGACCACTAAAACCCATTCTAATTCTCAAAGTTTGTGACTGGAACAAGTTCTTTAAAAAATGATACAAGTAAAACATGGAGAATCAGGGAAAGGACCTCAAGTCCTTTCTCCTCTAAACCAGGCTGCTTCTCATAGAATATATAACTTCACTTTCTTTTTTGCTGTATCTTTCCTCATAAAGCAACCTTTCTCCTCATGAGACAATATATATATATGTATATATATACATATATATATACATATATATATATATCTGAAGCATTTCAGGCATCTAGACTGTTAGATAGTCACATATGAAAGTTGGTGACAGTATGTAGATACAATAAGATAATATATGGAAAACCTTGTGAAGTAAGTAAAATTTACAACCCCTAAAGCAAATAATGATAATGATGATAAGTATTTTATACTTATATTTTAATAGCAATAAATATATTATTACTCAATAAGATTAAGTTGAATACTTTACTAACATTAAAACAAATAATAATGCTGCTGATAAATGTATTGTTGCTGTTGCTATTATAATATTTCCTACTTGCCTCCCTGGTGCCAGTGCTTTTTGGCAATACATTCCTACTAGATTTAACTGACCTCAAAATAAACTTGTTGGATTCTTCTGAAACTATACTATACCCAAATATTTGGGCAGTTTGTATTCCATAGAAATAATAATAATAGATATATATTTTTTAAAAAAGATAAAGATGGTGAGGATGGTGATGATAAGGGTGATGATGATGAAGATGATGATGATGACGATGATGATGATGATGATGGCAGTGATGATAATATAAACTCTATGAAATATGGACCAGTCAAATGCTTGGGTATAGCATGGTTCCAGAAAAAATCTAATGAGTTTCTGATGAGGTTAGCTAAATCTATTAGACTTTCAGGTTTCCATTGCCAAGCAGCACTGGAACCCTAGGGAGGAAGCTAACTGATGCAGATTAGACAGATTCATGGACAAGGAGTCAAGATAGACTTGAGTTCGAATCCAACTTCAGATACTTGTTAGTTATATGATGCTGGGCAGTTAATTTAACATCTCTGGCTGTCAGTTTCCTCATCAATAAAATGGAGATAATCGTTTCTACTTCTCAGGATTGATGGGAAGATCAAATGGTATAATATGTGTAAAATTCTTTGCAATCCTAAAAGTGCTATAGAAATGTTAGTTATACTTATTAAGAGTTATTACTTGGCTCAAAGAATTTGGGTGAAGACTGAACTCCATCATAGAAGTTTAGCTATACTTCATACAACTCAAATGTTAGCCAAGGCTCCTTGATAGTCTCTTTTATAGAAACAGTGACTTCCCTGCAGTAAATTGAGTCACTAAATGGACATTTCCTGAAGAATACATTATGTCTTGCTACATAGACCAATAACATCAGGCATTATGTTAAAATGACTATTATTGAAATCAAGACAAAAAAAAAAGGATGGTGTAGTAAAAGTCTGGATTGAGTTGCATTAATTAGGAGGACAATTTCTTTTTTTTTCTTTTATTTTTGGAGGGCAACTGGGGTTAAGTAACTTGCCCAAAGTCACACAGCTAGGTTTTTGTTTGTGTGTGCGTTAAGTGTCTGAGGCCAGATCCGAACTCAGGTCCTTCTGACTCCAGGGCTGACTCTAGGAGGACAATTTCTAAGTAAAGAAGATGAAGTTAACAGATGGCCTTGAAAGCAAGGTGGGGTCCCTTGAGAAGGTGGCCACACCTCAGTCATCTCCAGAGCACGCCATCTAGCTGCAATAATCCCATTCACAAGGAGGATGGGATTTTGCCAATAGCACTCCAGTTTCTATGGAAGTCAGCACTGCTATGGTCACAGTCATCTGGTCCCTTAGAGTCCCAGAAAGATCCTCCAGAGATTGACAAGCAATGTGAAAAAAGAGCTGCAAAGATGTTTCCTTCAGCATATGGAGCACTGAACAAACACCACCAGTCCCATGAAACAGCCTTCCAAAAACATGCAAGAAATCTGATCCTGGTAAATATTATGGCATCTCATGTCACTCACTGCTGGCAGTCTGCTGGCCAACATTCCTAGGAACCCATCATCCCATACCGTTAATAGCAAAAAGAGCACTTAAGGACTCTCTGCACTAAAAGAGCAAGGAGCTTGTCATAATTTATTAGAAAGGTCATGAAAAGTCCAATTTTGTAATATCCTAAAGGATATTTAACAGCTGCACTGGGCTTGGGATCTAGTAGATTAAAAGCAAACACTGATTCATGAAAAGAGTCATGAAGTCAGGAAATATGAGGCATGTGATCCCTTTGCCTCTTTGAGTCTTAGATTCCTCACCATTTTTTTTCATTCATTCATTCCTTCAACAAACACTTATTAAGCACCTAGAAAGTCACCGTGCTAGCATCTGAAAAGAAAAAGCTACATCTGGCACAGGCCCCTCACTGAAGCAGTTTACAGCATGGAGCACATGGATATGGCACTTGATCTAGAATTAGGAAACATGAATCCTCATACTACCTTTGGCTGTGTGACCCTGTTCTCATCACTTAACTGTTTTGTGTCTCAGTTTCCTCAGCTGCAAAATGAGGGAAATGTCCTTCCAAGATCCTTTCCAGGTATAAATCTGTAATATTATAATTCTATAACAATCTAATGTGGGTAAAAGGTATTCAATTGTTATGCCTGGAATAATGAGAAAAGTGTAAGGTAAGAGACCTGTAAAATGCTCTGAGATAAGGAGCAGAGGTTATCTTTGCTTAGGGTGGGGAAAAGAACAGTAAGGGAAGGCTTCATGGAAGAGATGGTTTCTGAGTCCAGTTGTAAAAGAAGCAAAGGACTTTAGGACACCAAGATGAAGGTATAAGGGAATTCACTTGAAATAAAGGGGGATGATATAAAATGAAACATGGGAAATGATAAAAGGAACCAAAGAGTGGTCTAACTTGTTTGAATGCAAAATAGATGAGGGTAAATAATATGAGACAGATTGAAAAGGTAAACTGGGGGACAAGAGTATGAGGGGCCTAGAATGCAAAGATCTGGGGAAAAACATAAAACCCTGAAGAGTTGGAGATAGATCAGAAAGGAAGTTTGGGAGCAAGACTGCAGAGGTCTTTGAATGTCTGGACCTGGAGAAAAGCAACTCTAATTCAGAGTCATTTTAAGGAGCCCATTATGCAATCCTAACCAAATGTGATATCCATGTTCCATTGTTCTTTTGCAAAATGGACACAAAATATTCCCATTCTCTTCCTCACAGGGTTGTTGTGTGGAGAGCACTTGGGGTGCACCAGCCTCATGGGTGTGGTAGTTAGTACTATTCTGAACCTGTTCAGCAAAATGTCTCTGTTTTCTGCTTGGGCATGCTGAAAGGGAATCTCTGGAGGAGTCTGTGTCCTCAGCACTGTCAAGCACAACACTTTGCATGCTGACGTTTAATGTACGTTTTGGAACAATGAAATAAGGGCCATGTTATTTGTAGAATAAACCATATGTATATTTACTATGAAATACACAAGTGCCAAAATGCACTGCCTTTATGGTGGCTAAAATTAACAATATAATCTGATTACATTAATTCTGAGCAGGCAGAATGTAAGAACTGACTACTGGGGTACTGACTACTAATTGAAATGCAGAATTGCTCAAAATGCCTAAAGTACGTCATGTCCACAGAGAGTCCTTAAAAAGTCAACTGATTTTCATACACACCAGGGGGCTAGTGTGTAAATTATCATGCTGCAAATTTGATAACACAAAATGATTATGATTCCACATCTGGGGAAGTCTTTGACATGTAAATTGCTACTGGGGCCTTTTACTAGAGGGTACATATTGTCATTTGCCTTGAGAAACTGATTCTTGTCTGTGGGTCCCATTTATTTTTTCAACATTTTCTATATGAGTTTTCTACCTAGGACAAAAGAAAAATCACTTCAGGTCTCATTAAACCCAACCCTCAAACTCATTTACTCAACAAAGACACAACACAACATCCCACCCCCCCCCAAAAAAAAAAAAACAAAACTCAGTTACTATCAAAATGCAGTCCCAATGCACACTTATTGGGGGGAAAGAGCACAAAGCTCTTAGTCAGGAAATTCCAAATGGAATTTGGAAGAAAAATAAATCCAGGAAGGTATCCAGAGGCAAGCAATAGCATGTGACTGTAAGACAAACATTGCGGTGATGGTTTACAAATCCTAAAGAACATATGTATAAGTGGATGAAATTAGGGAACCTACAGTGACAAGTGAATCTTTTAAAAAGAAATTGGGAATGAAAAACCATGAATGATTTTAGATTTTGAGGACATTGGCTATTAAAAGTATAAAATACACAAATAGACTTTGGGTTAGACAATGGTCTATACTAGAGTGCCTCAAGGATTTTCCCCTCAAGGAAATTCAAGCCTTAAGGAGAAGTTTTAACATTTTTTTTATCAATCCTGAAAACATAGAGGTGATGCATCACATTTTCAAAAGCATTATATTGGGATGTTAGAGCCAGGATCTAAACACATTGAATTCTAGAGTTGGGATCCAAAAATTTGAACCCTGGACTGAAAGAGATAAGATTGTAATTGGATATAATTGGCCTTCAAAGTTCATAAGTATAAGAAAAGGGAATCTGTGTACACAATCTACATTATATAATTTTTTTATAACAAAAACTTCAAGGTTTTAGAAAATATATTATGAATCAATCAGGAGAGAGAAATGTTTAAAATATGCACTTTTAGCCATGTAATAATAATGATAATAATAATAATAAATAGCATTTATATTGTGCTTACTATGTGCTGGGCACTGGGCTAAACACTTTACAAATATAATCTTTGAATCTTATAACAACTCTGAGAGAGGTGCTTTTATTATCTCTATTGTACAGATGAGGAAACTGAAGAAAGAGAAGTTAAATGACTTGGCCAGGGTCACCCAACTTGTAAGTATCTGCAGGTAAAATTGAACTCAGGTCTTCCCAAGTCCAAATCTAGTTCGCTATCCACTGTACACCCTACCTGCCCCAGACTCATTGCTGCTATACTGTGTCACCATTGGAACAGAAGTGGATTACTTTGCTAGGTACTGGGCACCAACTTTTAGGAAAGATGTTGATAAGTTGAAGTATCTGGAGAGAAAAATCAGTATGGTGAAGAGCAACATGAATATCTGTTGAAGAAATTAAGGCTGCCTAGCCTGAAGACCAGAAGAGTTCAGGGAGATAGGATGATCATTGGGACTTGGTATGCATGCTTCAAGGACTTGAAGGTTCACATAAAAGAAAAGTAAAACCTGATTGGTCTGTTATTAAAGAGCATAATTAGTAATAAGGGGAAAGTTGTGGGAAGACAGATTTTGACTTGGTGTAAGAAAAAAATATGCTAATGATACTTCAACAAAAATGGAATGGTTTGCTTCTTCAGTAGGTAGCAGGTCTGACTTCACTGTACGTCTTAATTAAAAGGCTACATTAATGCTTGCTCAGGATGTTTAAAGGTGTTCTGAGTGACCTTCGAAATTCTATGAATTTGTACACTACTTACATGGGGAAAATAACATAGTTTTATTGGTTTTTCAGCTGGAATAACCTTTAGAGGTCAAGTCTAGTCCAACCCTCTAATTTACAAATAAATGAAAGGATGGTTAAATGGATAAACAAATTAAGAAGCAAAATTCTGGAAAAGTGATTTGTGCAAATCTATGCAGACATTAAGTAGAAAAGCTCAAATTTGAACTCACGTTTTCCATTTAGATACTTATTATTCCAACAGTGATGCAATACAAAATATTTAAGGGCAGCGATATTTGATTTAGTAAAGTGATGAAAAATTCATGGCATTCTATGGTGCATAGAAGATATTTTTTCTTAGTCTACATAAGGTAAACTGATTTTAAAGCTATATTTATTGAAATATTTTCACCATAATAAATTTAATCATTTTTATTTTTAGCAATGTTCTTCCCATGAACATAAATGTTAAACCTTGTGTAAAATTAGCAATAAAATATGTAACTAAACTGTTTGGCTCTTCATCTAGAAAAAAGTCAAACAGTACTATACACTGATTATTATTATTTTGGGGGCGGGGAAAGGAAGACAAGGCAATTGGGATTAAGTGACTTGCCCGAGGTCACACAGCTAGTAAGTGTGTCAAGTATCTGAGATCACATTTGAACTCAGATCCTCCTAATTCAAGTCTTGAGGACTATATTCATTGAGCCACTTAGCTGCTCCTATACACTGATTTTTGCCAAAAAGATATGTAATTTTTTTCTTCTATCCAAGATAAATCAAATACAGATAAAGTAAAGAAAAAGACAGAAAAAGTGAAATAAAGAAATAAGATGGAAGGAATAGGAAGACAGTAAGAAAAATGAAATGAAAAGACTGGAAATTGTCTTCATATGGTATATTCTTTTTTGTATAGGATAGGCTTTCTGGTCCTCCCAAAAATATAAATTAAATGGAAAACAACGTTCTATCTATCTATCTATTTATCTATCTACATCCATTCTGTGTGTGTGTGTGTGTGTGTGTGTGTGTGTCTTGCAAAATGCAAAGGTGGTTCAACTATTTTATTTTCCAAAGTTGCAATGAATATAACTAATGCAGGCTCTGCATAGCCTCCTGTAGTTCCTGCATTTAGTCACTAGATGGTGGCACACCACTACAGCTCTGTTATTCATGCTCCGCATCCAGCCTCACAAAGGTGCTAGCTAATCCA
The DNA here is from genome assembly GCA_011680675.1 of Gymnobelideus leadbeateri. Classification (NCBI taxonomy): domain Eukaryota; kingdom Metazoa; phylum Chordata; class Mammalia; order Diprotodontia; family Petauridae; genus Gymnobelideus; species Gymnobelideus leadbeateri. The sequence continues at coordinate 61,683 of WOXC01002276.1, forward strand.
TGCTGGTACTTTATTACAGAATTGACAACCTGACAGGGCTACTTAGTACAGCTGAACTGATCTTTCTATGCATTTGCAATCAGGCTTCTCTCCCAAGGTTTTGCATTTGGGAAGATAATACAATTGACTCTATGTGCCCCAGACAGGACAGTCCAAATTGGGCAAATTCCAGAAGCAGAGTAACAGTAAGTAATAACCTCTATCCTCAGAAATCTAGGGATAAGTTTAAAGGGTCATCTCCATATTTGGGCTACGAGCACAAGGACACTCGTGTTTTCATTCAACCTCAGTCTCTACTCCCCCAAATAAATACACAGAGACAGAGACACAGAGAGAGATATAGAGACAGAGATAGAAACAGAAACAGAGAATCAGAGAGAAAGAGAGAGAGAGAGAGAGAGAGAGAGAGAGACAGACAGAGAGACAGAGAGACAGAGAGAGAGAGAGAGAGAGAGAGAGAGAGAGAGAGAGAGAGAGAGAGAGAGACCAGTCTACTATTCTTAGCAGAGTCACACAGAAGGCAATTCTATTGAAAACATTAATATTCAACTGTGATTTCTGCCCATCCTTCCCATTGTTGGTCTAAGCGGAGTTGGTGGGGATGAGCACAGGTGACAAGCCCATGAGGGGAGGAAGAGAATAGTCCTTACATTTTTCTTGAAAGGGTTAAGTGGGCACATATCCAGGATGGTACTACAAGCCTGGCTCTGAACTCTTGTGAAGGGAGGGGATCACACCCAGTGCCTTGATTTGAGTGAGACTTTTCAAATAATGAGAACTTTAGCCAGATACATGTTCTGAAAAAAATGCTCCAAAAGTAAGAAAATATTAAATCCATGATGAAGTTGGTTTTATTTGGTTTTAATATTTGAAACTGTGCTTTTATCTGTTCTAATAACTCCCTGAGTAGAAACTCCCTGCACCAATGTAGATATTTAGCTTACAGCATTAGAGTATTTGTGGAAGCAGGGGAGCAGGTTTGACAGTGAGAGGATAAAAGAATTACTCAGACTCAGGCAGCTAAAATGTGTCAGAAGACAAGACTTAAACTCAGGCCTCCCTGACTCTAAAGCTGCCAATCTACCCGTGGTGGCATTCTACCTATATAAGCTGGTAATGTGATAGGTCCAAAAGTATTTCCCGCTGACTGGGAGGCAGATGGGGTCAGCAGAGAATATGGAGACTTGGAATCAGGAAGAGCCAGATTTGAATCCTGCTGTAGACACCAGCTGCATTCCTCTTCCGACTAGCGGAGTGAGTCTAGGTCATCTCCCAATGCCCCTTAGAGTAATAAACTGCATGACTCACAGCATCACTGGTAGGCTCCAATGGGGGGAAAAAGGTATATAACATGCTTTGTAAGCCTTAAAGACCTATATAAATGTTAGCTGTAACTCTTAGTATTATTAGCTATTATTTTTTAGCTGCTCCCTCTCTTAGAACTCAGAGGTATCCCATGAAAAGACACTCCTTCATCACTGAGTCTGAAATTTAGGGTAAATGAAGTTCTCTTTCCTGCCAGGGCTCATCTTTGCCGATGACTAGGATGAAGGTTCCCACTGAAGGTTCACTGTAACATGCAGGGAAGCAAGTCTCTCACTTAGGACTCAGGAGTTGCCTGGAATACTAAGCAGTTACATAATGTTTCCATGGTCAGAGGTGGGATTTGACCCCATGCCTTTCTGATTCTGAGGGTACCCACCCCATGTCAACCTGCCTTTCTCCATAACAGCCCTCTGATTCTGCAATAAGAAAAAAAGAAAGCAAGGTCCAGAGAGCTAAAGATATTTATCCAAGGTTTCACAGTTAGTAAGCAGCAGGACTGGGCTTAACCCCAGCTCCTTGAATTCCAAATTGGGATGTCTATGATCAGGAATCTAGGCTTCCAGAGTTTTTTGTGCGTGTCCCTAAAACTCTGGGTAGAAGCTACAAAGAGGTCAATTTAGACCAATGTCAGGTATAATTTTCTTTTCTTTTCTTTTCTTTTTTTTGCTTTTTGGAGGGCACTTGGGGTTAAGTAACTTGCCCAAGGTCACATGGCTAGGTTTTTGTTTGTGTGTGCATTAGGTGTCTGAGGCCGGATCTGAACTCAGGTCCTTCTGACTCCAGGGCCAATGCCCTACTCACTGCGCCACCTAGCTGCCCCAGGTATAATTTTCTAAAGTTATGAGCTGTTTTGAGCTGGATATGGGGTTCCAGAAAGAACAAAAACTATCTACCAGGAAGAAGCCCAGTCCTAGGGAATGCTTCACTTCCTAGTTCTGCCTATGGAAAAAAGAGAGGTACTAACTTCTGTCATTTCTGCCTGACCCACCGCAGGCCTGGCCCATGATAATCCCAATATAGTCTGAGCTTAACTCAAATAAGTTAGAGAATAGGGAGCCACTGGGCAAGTCAACAAGAACAATTGACAGGTAACCACCAGTGCCAAGGAGCTAATTTTGAGTCTGAATCTAGAAGCAAGACAAATGAAGGATCTGGGCCCCCTTCTTCTCTGTAAAATGCCTTTAAAAATGAAGTGACAAATGAGTTGGTGTTAGCCTGGATGCCAAAGGGAAGATGGAGCTGTGTTTCCTTGAGGATGAATGTAGTTGTCTTTTGTTTCTGTGTATTTAACAAACAAAAATCCCTGCAAAGTTAATGCCATGTTTAGAGGAAATCACACAAAACCAATGGGACCAATCAGATGATAACCATGTGCATCTCCAGAAGGCAATCACTGCATGTTTAATTGCCGTTATATGGCTTAAAACTGTCCCCCACACAAGAGATATTTCCAAGTCATACGCACGATTTTCAAGTGCGATAAAAGTCTCATGACATCAGCCATGTCAGCCAAAATGAGCAGGCGAGTAACGGCTGAGAGCAAGGCTCGGGCTGCTCGCACCATGGTGCCACGCTTCACCGACGAACACGGGTCATCAGCAAATTCCGAAGAGGCAATTCTCATGGTTTCACCTACAAGACAAAAGAGAAAAACAAGGCTTCATCAAGACCTGATTATACTAGCACCTAAGATACGGCTGCTGCTGCTAACAATAGCAATAATAATAATTATTCCAAAGATCCATGAAAAATATATCATTACTGATAGACCAACGTTGATGACCCTCCTTGAACCGCAACCATCATGGAATCATTAAGGAGCTAATTCTCAAGCTATACAGACCTTAAAACAATCCTATTTGTAATTACCATCAACCACAGGTTGGGGATTTCCTAAATTTAATTCATTTATAAAAGGTAATACTTGTTTGACTATATAACTAAAGGGCATTTGAAAAAAAACATGGGATGCCAGCAGCAATTTAAGTCCAAGTCATATGCAAAATGAATTAGCTACAATATATCTTAGAAGGGGCTATCAAACCAATGCTGGTAGACCTCAGGAGAAAAGTAACCCACTGCCCCCTGAGGCAGCGCATTGCCCTCTGGGACAGCTCAAAAGGTTAGAAAATTATACCTGACATCTGGGCTAAATTGGCCTCTTTGTAATGTCTACCCATTCCTCAGGGGGTGACCCAGCAATGATCTGGGGACAAAAAAAAAGCCCAGATCTAATTTTTGTCCACTTGACATTCCTTCTAATACTGGAAGACAGTTGACATGTCGACAGATTTATTTTTCGCCTCCTGGCTAAAATACCTTCTTTCCCTTTCTTTTTCTATTTTTTTTTTTTTTTACAGATGATACACGTATGATATAAAACCAAGGTTCTCTTCATTGTGATTGTTTTCTTCTGAGAATTTGCTAGCTTTTTAAAGTCCTTCTTAAATTGCGGTTCCAAGAACTAAATGAAATAGGTCACATGAGTGCTGATGAGAGTGAACTATCTATTCCTATAGCTATCAGTACAGTCCAAGCTTTCTTTAGCTTGTTGGCGGCTACATCAAATGCTGACTCATATCAAGTTTGCCATCTACTAAAACAAAAACAAACACAAACCAGATCGTTTTCACAACACCTGTCATATGGTCATGCCTCCTCCCTTGTGTTCCAGTAAAGCTGATTTTTAGTATCTAACTAAAAGATTTTCCATTGATCTGTATTGATTTATGTCTCCTTAGATTCAGCCCAATGCTCTAGTCTGTCAAGCCTGTGCAAATTTGATGAACATCTCATTCATATGGTTATTCATGTGACTGATGAAAAAGCACATTGACAAGCACAGATCCCTAGGGTACTCTGCTGGAGACCTCCTGCCATTTTGACTCTACATGATTAATAACCATGACCCAAAAATAGTCTTCAAATTAGGTCTGAATCCATCTATTGTCTTATTGACTAGTACAGCCGTGTCTAGCAAGCAGTCCTCTAAATCCCACTTTGAACCAGACAAAAATCTTATAAATAAGTAAACATAATATATAAATAGAAATAATGTATACAAAATAACTAAACTATATTGATTTCATGTTAACTAAAATGTTAATTTGTGTAGAAGTTCAAAATATGGCCTTTGAGGGACCCAATTCTTTTTGAGTTGGAAACCATTGTTGTAGTATACATCTCTCTATCTTCTGTAAAAGACAATGAGAGATATTTGAACAGGGTCCTAGCTAAACTTTTGGTCATTTAACCTCTGAGGGATCCCATCATTTCCTAGGTTAGTAACAACATCAACATCAAAAATCAGCTTAGTCTTCCATGATCTGGTCTTGATGCTGTTCTGCTGGATCTCGACAACCACTCATTCCTATTCCAGATGTCCCTCAACCATCTCTTTGATGATCTGTTCTAGAAGTTTCTCAGGAATTGAAGAAAATCTTACTACTCTATTACTTATAATCTCTGTTACTATGTCCCTCCTTCTTCTGGTCATCTATTCCCTTTTAGTCATGTTTAATCTGTCATCTAACCATCCCATTTAAGACAAAAATATTGGGATACACACAGAGAGAAGTAAAGTAAAACTGCCTATCCCAATTCAAGTGGGCATTAAAAGATGGTAGGGTCAAGGTTTGAACTAAGTGCTTCTCATAAAAAACCCAGAGTTTTCCCAATATATTATGATGCTACTGATTGAATAGGAACCGGAAGTGCATTTAGATTATTTTTCCATTAATATGGGTGAATGCTCATTTTCTCTGTCTCTGTCTTTATCTCTGCTCTCTCTCTCTCTCTCTCTCTCTCTCTCTCTCTCACACACACACACACACACACACACACACACACACACACACAATCTCTGTTTTGATTAATGAACCCTACTTATTTGCATCTAGGCATAGTCGTGGTGATAGGGAAAAATGAATGAGGTAGTTGTGAACAGTGGAGTAAACTAAAACTAACTGATGGTGAAGCAGATGAAGCACAAGGCTTTAATACAAGACTGTATTCCATCCAAAATGAATTAACTAGACAAATCTGCTTATTCAGATGTTCTTGTTAGTTAACAATGGAAATTTCTTGATGAATGTAACATTAGGAGTACATCAATCCCAAATAAGCTACCACTTTAAAAATTAAGAGCAATTGATATCTTTCTTTGGTTAATTTGTTAATTTCAAATGAAATTTGTTATCACATGGCTTATTTTGTTGTCTATTCCTGTGCTAAACTTTTGACATTTTGCAGTGCATCTGGATGCAATGAAACAATTTTAGTGTGTGCTTATAAGAAAACACTCATCCTCATGATGATGCTATTTTAGATCCAGGAAATGTGTCAATGTATATGAAATATATTGCACTGTTGGATTCGAAAGGAAGCTGCCATCTACAATGGCCACATTAGACTTGCAGATTGGCTCAGTCTTTATGCTCAACACAAACAACCTCAAGTTTTACAGCCCATATGAAACTTAAACATTCATTACTGTACTGTCAAAAAGGCACATTGGTAAGATTTATCTGGTCCTAAAGGACCAGATAAACTTTAAAGGGAAGGCAGGTAACTTGGAAATATAGATTTAAGCCAACAGCAATCCCATGCATCAGATCAATTTTGCAGATATTCAAATAAAGCCTTTCACAGAAAAGCAATAAAAGCATCTCCCACCAACACCCCAACACTCAGGTACGCTCTGTCTCTTTCTGTGCATATCTCTTTGTCTTCCTGTTTCTTTCTCTGTCTGTCTCTGTCTCTATCTCTCTTCTTCTTCTACTCCTCCTCCTCCTCCTCCTCCTCCTCTTCTTCTTCTTCTTCTTCTTCTCTCTCTCTCTCTCTCTCTCTCTCTCTCTCTCTCTCTCTCTCTCTCCTCCCCCCCCTCCCTTTCTCTCCTTCACCTACTACATAGTGTTGTGGCATAAAAAGGATAAACAGGGAAGGGAGGTCATCCTGAAATATGGCCACAGAATAACATAACCTAATAGTCTGAAGGAAGTTCATTGGAGCCAACAAGTCTAAACAACACTGTAACAGCAAATAACCCAACCTATAATAACTCTAACAAGTAGCTGTCCATTCTTTTATCATAAACCTCCAATGAAGAGGGAAGGAGAGACAATGATTCCCTGAGGCAGTCTATCTCCTCTTTGAAAGATAGTTCTAATTTTTAAGGAAAATTTTAAACCAAAACATTTTATAATTTTTTAGTTTCCATTAATTGATAATTTTCTGTCCTATGGGAACAAGAGAATTTAGAATTCATCAAAATAGCTATTAACTACCTATTACCAGTAAGCCACTGTGTTGAATGCAGCCCATGTTTAATCTGTCATTAATTTGATAGCTCTGAGGAAGGCCATCACACCTCTTGTAAATATTCTCCTCTCCAGATTAAGTATCTTCAGTTCCTTAAAGGAATCCTCAAATACCTTAATCTCTAGCGTAAGTTTTGTCAAGAAATAATATAAGCACCTTGAAATTAGGAATTGCTTCATTTCTGTCTTTTTTCTCCATTGCTAAGTACATGGTAGGTACCTGATTTAAAAAAAAAATGTCAATTGATTGAATGGTAATTCCAATAAGCATGGTATCTGCCATCAGTTAAATCACTGAAAAAAAAATTGGAAGCTTATGTGTAAAAGAGTATCTCCAAGCTGGCATTGTCTTACTAATGACTCTTCCTTGAATCTTGTTAGTCTATTCAAAAGTCACCTAATTGTATTACCACATAACTAGATCCCCACTTTAGCCCAAGGCATAACATAAGAGACTTTGCTAATGCTTTGCTGAAATCTAACCCTATACTCTAAAGCCTTTCTTTAATCTAGCAGTCTAGTTACTTAATCAGAAAAAGAAATTAGATGAGTCCAGCATGAGCCATTCTTGATAAAACCATGCCTACTTTTTTGGTGAACACTATTTCACTCATGTGTATACAAACCACCCACTCGAATTTTGTCAGGAATAGAATTCAAGCTCACCAATTTTAGTTTGTAGAATTCACTCATGTTTTTTTCCCTTGAAAACTAAGACATATGCTTCTTTCTAATTTGACCTAAACTCTCCTATTCTCCAATACCATTAATGACCACCAACAGTGGCCTGGAAATCAAATTATCCAGTTCTTTCAGGACTCTATGATTTTGTTAGCTTAGGAATCCTAAGTGGAACTCACTGCATACAGCAACCTGAGGAGCTCTGCACTTTGAGGGGGCTTAAATAAAATACTAACAATTTTTAAAAATGTGTCCTTCCCAATTAAAAAGTTATTTTAAAAATAAAAGAAGGGGTGGCTAGGTGGTGCAAGGAATAGAGCACCAGCCCTCGAATCAGGAGGACCTGAGTTCAAATCCAACCTTGGAGACTTAACTCTTACTAGCAGTGTGAAGTTAGGCAAGTTACTTAACCCTAATTGCCCTGCCTTCCCCGCCCCCCTCCAAAAAAGCAATAAATAAATAAATAAAAATTTTAAAAAATTATAAAATAAAATAAGGAATCAAACAGGTTAGCTTTTACAATATTGTTCATTGTCACCAGCACACTCATCCCTGGCAAAAACAGTTCTATATTTTATTTGATATACCTTTTGTTCCCTAATATAGCTAACCCCAGATCCTTCCCCTTTTCTTTTCCTTTCCTTCCAAAATTTTTTTTTAATTTGCTGTCTATGTCTCTGATATTTTTAAATTCATTCTTATGTGTTCATTCTTGCTCCATCTTCTGTACATTTACAAGAATATGTGTGTCTGCGTGTATGCGTGTGTCTATATAGGAGGGTATATGGACATATGAATACATATGTGACTATGTGTATATATGTGTACAGGTATACATAGACAGGGCAAAGGACCAATTGAATAGGAAGGGATGATATTATAAAAATTAAATTAAGAGGTGAGAGAGGAATATAATGAGAGGAGTTAGAGAAAGACAGAATAAGGTAAGTTATCTCATATAAAAGAAGAAAAGGAAAACTGTTACAATGTAAGGGAAGAACAGGAAGGCAAAACAGAATGGGTCATCATTCCTCTCATTGAATTTGGCTTAGGGAGGGAATGTTATACACATTAAATTGGGTATCTTACCCTACAGGAAAGTAGGGGGGGAAGGGGATAAGAGGGGAGATGATAGAAGTGAGGGCAGATTGTGGGGGGGAAGTGTAGTTAGAAGCACACACTTTTGAAAATGGACAAGGCCAGAGTAGAAAATAGAACAAGTGGGGGGGTGGGATGAGATGGAGGGAAATATTATAGTCAGTCTTTCACAAAATATCCACTATGGAAATGTTTTGCATAATTACACATATACAACCTATATTGAACTGCTTATCTTCCCAGTAAGTGTGAGTGATGAGTGAAGAAGGGAAAGAATCTGGAATTCAAAGTTTTAAAATCAAATGTTTAAAAGTTATTATTATTATTATCATCATTGTTATAATTGTTATTGTTATTATTATTATTGACATGCACTGGGAAATAAGATATACAGGCACCGGGGTATAGAGATCCATCTTGGCCTAGTGGGAAGTTGGAGAGGGAATGGGGGAGGATATAGGAAAGAGCAGATTGGGGGAGCGGGTATTCAGTGGGATTGTTGTTCTGGGGTGGTGGGTAGGGGAAAGATAGGGAGAAAATTTGTAACTCAGATCTTGTGGAAATGAATGTTGTAAACTAAAAATAACATAAAATTAAAAAAAAAGGGAAATGGCTATGGAAATGGAAATACCATGTTAAAACTAGAAATACTATGGTAGCCCTCAGTAATTACATACATATGTATGTATGTATGTATGTATATATGTGTACACATGCATGTATTATTTGATTGAATTAATTAGAAAAATATAGATTCCATATATAAAAATAGATTCTACAAACATGAGTTTTTCAAAACCAATAAAATTTCAAGTTGACCAGGACATTAATGGTTCTTGTATTCTTATAGGCTTGGATATAAGCAAGAAAAGGAGACCCACAATTTCTAAAGCAAACTTAATAGCTGTAACACTGGACTGAGTAAGTCAACAAACATTCTGAAGTGCTTATTATACACAAGGAACATTTTTGTTGGGGGGTGAGGGACAATGTTCAGCTATGTGCATTACACACACACACATATGTATACATGTATACATATACATATATACATATGTATATAAGCTGTCTCTTACAAGACTTAAAAAATCAGAGATGGTATCTTTGAATTCAAACATAATAGGATGAAGTTAGGAAAAGATAAACTTGCTTTGCTGTATATGCTTTCCCATTCAAACAATATACGTGATTATAGACCAAAAATTAGAGCAAATTTCTGCCAAAGAAGTTGCCATTTATATGGAAATGTTTTGAAACCTGGCCAAAAAAAAGAGTTCATACTCAAGGATTAAAAGTGCTCATTAAAAAGAGAAGGCCATTCTCTACTCATCTCAAACCCTCTCCACCTCCACCCCCCTCCACACACACACTGGAAGCATTATTTATATTTACAACCTAGCAAGTGAGAGAATGTGGTTGGAAGGTTTCAAGCATGCATATGGGCTTTCAGCTAGTGCTACTTTCTATTGCTATGATAATTTAGATTTGGTAACAAAACTGATAAAAAGAGCTAACTTATTATAAGAATCTGAATATGTTAGTTTCCAAAACTAGCTAGATTTTATACTAGGCTTTGTACTGATGCTTCAAGTCTTTCTGGTTTGTTTCATTTTTTTAAGCAATTGGTGTTAAGTAACTTGCTCAAGGTTACACGGCCAGTTATTATTTATGTGTGGGTGCTCATTTTCTGAGGCCTGGACCAATCCTTGGTCATCCCAACCCCGAGGCCGGCACTCTTACTCACTGCGCCACTTAGCCACCCCTTGTTTCATTTTTAATATGGTTATTCAGGTATATGTATACCATTGCTGAGTTTTAATATGGTGTCAACTATAAAGCTAATTGGGAGGGAAGGTGTTTGAGTAGAGTGTTTATAAGGAAAAGAGAGGCAATGAAAAGCTTCCATTTCTGACAGTTCATATATCAAGAAAAAAGAAAGAGTTACAACATGTTAGAAGATTGGCTAATCAAACCCTCTAATTTGGCAAATGAGGAAACTGAGGCCAAGAAAGCAGCATTTGATTTTCAAATGTTGTAAAGCTTTTTGGTAGAAGACCCAATAGTAGATAATTAGGATAGGATGTATAGAATCTGTCTTCTACTTCTTGTATATACTCAAGATGTTGAATTCAATTAATTATATAGGCATTTATTATATTCCTACTATATTACTGGTTCTACACTGGAAACCTAGGATTTACTGACAAACATAAACTAAACTGCAATGAGATAGATAAAGATCAGCCTCCATTTAATTTTTCTTGTACCCTCATGGTACCCAACAGAGTTCTGAGCACATAGTAAATATCATGGGAATGACTGGAAACTGGGCTGTGAAAAGTATGGAAGAACTCAGGTTTCTTCCAATCAAAACAACAAGTAAAGCTATATTCATCAGAGATCACACTGAAATAATGGTTTATTTAGTAGACTGGAATACTTAATGTTCTATAGCCAGAACTGGTACTTACATCCTGTTATTTTTGTTTAAATAATTAATAAAGTAGTAAAAGAAAAGATGAGAGGGGCAGCTAGGTGGCGCAGTGAGTAGAGCGTCGGCCCTAGAGTCAGAAGGACCTGAGTTCGGATCTGGCCTCAGACATTTAATGCACACACAAACAAAAACCTAGCTGTGTGACCTTGGGCAAGTTACTTAACCCCAATTGCCCTCCAAAAAGCAAAAAAAAAAAAAAAATGAGGGAGGCAGCTAGCTGATTTAATGGGTAGAACACCGGCCTGCGGTTGGGAAGACCTGAGTTCAAATCCAGCCTCAGACACTTACTAGATGTATAACCCTGGACAAGTCACTTAACCTCTGTCAATCCACTGGAGATGAAAATGTCAACTCAGTCCAGTGTCATTGCCAAGAAAACATCATGGAGAGCATTGATTTGTAGTAGTCAAACACAATTGAACAAATGAGCAACAGCAGAAGGAAAAAAATAGAGATGATGAAAGGCTCTTTGCTTTTCAAGCAAAAGAACACCAGAAAAAAAGGCAGAAAAAAGAAGAGTGGAAATCATGTGGAAAATGAAGTGGGGGGGGGGGAAGGAAAGCCCTGGTAAGGTATCTATTTTATATATATAAAATTCATGAATTGGACTTAATTCCAACCCAGTAATTCATTGTCTGATACATCAGAAAGTTCAGCTATCAGATAATTCACCACATATTATGTAATATTTGTTCTTCCTCATAGTATTATAGATTTAGAATTCACAGATGAGGAGATTGAGACACAGAGAAGGGGATTGACTTGTCCAAGGCACTGTGGGTATTGTGAATGAATGAATGAATGAATGAATGAATGAATGAATGAATGAATGAATGTATGAATGAATAGGTAAAAGTTTCCCCTTTGACCAAGGAGCTAATAATATGGAAAAAGTGGATAAAACAGGTAAATACATAAGTATTATGCAATAATTATAATACAAATTAGATTGAGATTAAGTGGATAAAAGAGTAAAACCAATGTGGCAGTAGAGAATTAAGAAAGGAGGAATAACTTCTAACAGAAAATAGCCAGGGGAAGTTTCATTGAAAAGGTGACCACTGAACTAGGTCTTGAAGAGAGATTTCCGAAAGCAAAGTTATGGAGAAAGGAGATTTCTGGCATGGGATTTGGCCTCCACAAATAACAGGAAGACAGGACAAAATGAGGCACTAGTAAGTTCTCCATTTGGATGGAAGTTTTCCATCTAAAGAGTGTGAAGGCAAGTGGTATAAAATTAGATAATCAGGGGCTAGAGTGGGAGACATCTCAGCTCTAGGCTAACAAGTTTTTTTTTTCCTTTAACAGACTATGAGGAACAATTTAAAAATTTTGAATCGGCAACACCATACCTAGACCAGAACCTGTGAAGGATTTCTCTGACAGTGAGTGGTGAGAAACCTGAATTAGAGGACAAAAGAGTAGAGGCAGGAAGGCTATAATCACAAATGAGAAGTTATGGTATCTATGTTTTTCTCTTCATAATCTCTCTTCAAGGATAGAAGGAAGCAGGTCTGTAGGGGTATGAGGATGGGAGGACAAGGTAGACTATTCTCAATTTTGCCTCCCTTTAAATTCTCCCAGTTAGAGCTCTTCTCATTAAGTTTTCAGAGATACTTTGATACACCGTGCTTAAATAGCTTCTTTTCCTTATGGGAAAATTCCTGAGAGCAAAGAGCTGATCTGTTTAAGCCAAAGGAAAGAAGCCGTATTAGAAGGGATCGAGGTTGCCTGAGGTGTCATGGCTGGCTGCCCTACTGTGAAATGCCATGTTCATCTTTGTCCCTAGTAATCGTATTATGCTCTGTCAACAGTGGAGATATAACCCTCATTTGGGAGAAATAAACACTATCACAAAACTTTTTAAAGGCCAATTCCATAGTTGACAGTTGTCATTTTCAAAACAGTTTATCATTATGATTAATATTTGGAATCTCTAAGGCAGGAAAAATGGCTGAAAGCCATTCACAGTCATGGTTATCTAATTCTCAAAGCATGCTTACAGAAGGGTTCATTCTCATTTCATAGAAATGACTGAATTTTAGTGCTCTAAAAAACATATGAAATCCTGTAACCAGACCCTTTCATTTTGCAGATGACATGAGCATAACTATGGTAATATTGCTAGTATTTGATAGAGTCAAACTACAATCAGTCTCTCGATTCTCGTTTTAGTTGTATCTCCCCTATGAGAAGGGCAGCTAGATTCCTGGGTTTGGAATCAGGAAGATTAATTTTCCTGAGTTTAAATTCATTCTCAGACACTGAGAATTTTAGCTGTGTAACCTTGGACAAGTCACTTAAACCTGTTAGCCTCAGTTTCCTTATTTGAAAAAATTAGCTGAAGAAGGAAATGGCAAAATAGAATCTTTGCCAAGAAATCCCAAAATGGGTTCATGGACGGTTGGGGCAGCTAGAGGGTGCAGTGGATAGAGCACTGGCCTTGGAATCAAGGAGACATCTTTATTTCAGTTCAAATCTGGCATCAGTCATTAACTATATGACCCTCCTTGGCAAGTCACTCAAATCTGTTTGCTTCAGTTTCCTGATCTGTAAACTGAGCTGGAGAAGGAAAAGGCAAACCACTACTGTATCTTTTCCAAGAAAACTCCAAAATTAGGTCACAAAGAGTCACATACAAGTGAAAAATGACAGAACAATATCCAAGGCACAGATACAAGAGCACTCTTTTCCTAAGTCCTTCACATTTGTAAGAAGGCAAGCAGAATTACTTCAGTCTGTCACTGATACTTGATTTCATCTGTGTGGGTCCTCTTTTCTCTGATGTATAACAGGACCTGGTGGTCTTTATGAGCTGAGATAATGAGGAAAAAGCAAACATTGAGGATGCACCAAACATCTATTGATGAGTTTCTCCAAGCTATGCTTGGACAGTATCATCACATCTATGTTTCAATTCTCTCTTGCTTGGTAGGGATCTCCCAGACTTAAGTCAAATTCACTTGCATATCATGGAATCACCTCCCTTCCATGGCTGAAATGAGTCGTGGTCCTCTTTGAGAATGAAGGACAAACAGCAACCTCTGTGAGTAGGAGGAGCTGCCCACTAGGGACCCAACTGGAACTGGCCAGTTGGGCAACATAGCTTTCCTCCCTCCCTCCCTCCTTCCTTCCTTCCTTCCTTCCTTCCTTCCTTCCTTCCTTCCTTCCTTCCTTCCTTCCTTCCTTCCTTCCTTCCTTCTTTCCTTCCTTTCCTTTGCCTGTGTCCATATAGGGCATCATACCATAACCTGTATGGGCTCTCCCCAAAGGAATATAAGCTATCTTGGGGTTTACAGGGTAGATTTTTATTTTCTTAAGGACCATCACTTAAACCCAAATCATTCTGGCTCCCATTAACTGGCCAACAATAGGTTCCAGGACAAGTCCCACTTGGTCATTGTTTGGACTCTGATTGGGTCAGAGTGAATGTAAATAGGAATCATTTCTATTTTGACTGGCAGCCACGAGGGTCATCACCACACAGACTGATATTTTTTTTATTAGGTAAAAGAGGCCATTCTCTGTCTTCTTTCTTATGTCACCATAATCACTGAATGAAGCACTGCCTCAGCCAAACTGAGACCTGTTAGAAATCATAGCTTAAAAAGGTCAAGATCTTCCACTGCATCCTGGGCCATCTGCGGTTGTCCTAATCTATATCTCGCCACTGGACCCAGATGACTCTGGTGGAGAAAGTGAGGCTGGTGAGTTTTCACAATCCTCCCTCACTTAAATCAAATTTGCTTGAATGTCATGGCATCACCTCTTCAAGAATGAAGGACAAACAAAATACACTGTATAGATGACATAAGGATTTAACATTTGGCAAGGTCATAAAATATATCTCAAACTTCCTAAAAATCATGATGGCAAAGGGGAAAGAGAAACAAACATAACTTTAAAGTTGGGCTTGCCTGCTGGCTACTTTTATGACAACAAGCTATATAGTAAGTTAAACTGGGCTCAGATTCATTTCCTCTCCCTGGGTTGTTCTGAGACTAAAATAAAATAATGTATGTAAATTGCTTCATTACTACAAAGCACTAAAATTGGGTCTATTGTTATTCTCAGCTTCCCTCTTCTAGACCATGTCAATTTGACATGGAAACCTACCCAAACATAACAATCAAGTTAAAATCTAAGATTTGTCAGGCTACAAGGTCCAGAGATCCAGAAAGTCTCTGAAATAGCCCTCCATGGAACAATGACTCCATGAAACCTAGTGGCTTGTTGGTTCTATCCCCCAGCTGCTGTGGCTTATGCTTGCAAGAAAAGAAGGGTCCCATTTTTTTTTTTCAGAATAGAAAACAAATCTATTTCACCCCCATTTGGTGTCACCCATACCCACAATGAGTAGAAAAGGCCGAACAACACAATTTCCCTCTTATCTGATGTGTGTTGCGGGGAGAGGGTAAGGGTCAGAATTGAAGATAAACTATAGGGCTCCACCAAAACACCCATTAAAATACATTGCCTCCTGGAGCTCCTGTCATTTCAGGCAAAAAGAGGGCTGTAGGAGTGTTTGGTCCCTTCAGCAGCCTATAATAGCATACGAAAGGACTATATATCAGTTGCCAAAATCTAGCTAAATGAACAAGATCTGTTTATATCCTTATCACAAACTTATGGGCACCACAGAATTCAAAGTTGTAATTCCATTTCTCTTTATGCTGAAGGTAATTAGTCTCTCAGCACTTGGTTCTTATATCTGGTCTCAAACTTAGCTTTTCCATAAATGGTTGTCTGGATTACATGACAGAAAGGAGGCAAGATTTGGGAGATCTTGTATGTTAGAGAACGGATGCTCAAGGCTGAGTTCTGCCAATCATACCTTTGTGTAAATCAATTCCTTTTTTCTGGGTCTCAATTTCCTCAGCTTTAAAATAAATGTGTTGGATTAGATGAGAGGTATCAAACTCAGAACCCCCAAACTCCTGAATGCTACCTGAATCAGACACAAATGTAACTGGCAAATGTTTAACAACATAAATAAAAGTACAATACAATAAAGAACATAGTGATTTGAGGTTTTCTATATCAGCATCTGAGAACCCTTCCAGTTCTCAATCTAGGATGCCATGTTTTCTTCTGTCCTGAGAAAATAAAAAAAGATAGTCAAAAATGACAGAAGTGCATTGCAAGCTACTACTATTTTAAATTTATGCCAAATCATACTATTTTTGAGCCAGAAGGACCTTGAGGGACCAGTCATCTGGTACAATAAAGAGGCTAAGACCCAGAGACAGTGTGTTACAATGCTACATACATCAGATTTTGTATTAGAAAACCCGGTTGAGACTTTGTTCAACCATATGCTAGCTGTTTGTGGCCTTGGGCAAATGATTTAATCTCTCCAAGACTAATTTTCTTCCTCTTTAAACGTTGACAAAAAGTCATGTCTTGTCTAGCTCAGAAAGCCATTAGGAATATTAAATGATGTATGCAAAGGGCTTTGGAACTGAGGACTATATAACTAAGTTGTTTTTACTACATGAGACAGAATTTGAACCCAGGTCCTCAGAAATGCCTTCCTCCCCCACTCACCCAATACCTAATTACCCATAACACTTATGAAAGGCAACCATGCTCTTTCTCTCACCAAGTCCCAGCACTGCAGTTCTGCTTTGACAACCTTTCGTACAAGGACAAGACAATTTCAAAGGACAACTTGATCTTCCCCATTTAGGAAAATCCAAAGTTCTTTACTAATCTGGATAATTGAGGACATGAAAGTGGCAATCGAAATGTCCCCAACCCCCACCCTACTAAAGACATGTTAAGTTTGGGGGAAAACAAGCCAAGTAATATAAATGTCAGGGGCTTGTGATTAAGTGCACTGAGTATTATGAGCGATTAAACATTGTTAGAATCAGTAATGTACCACCTTGCAGAAGGCACAGCTCATTAAGCATATGGATTTTAATTATTTCATCTGTAGCCTTTTCTGGGAAGAGGATGAAGAAGAATGCAACTTGTTATATCCACAAAGCTTAGCAAGCCTGAAGATGCCAGGCTTTGCAACTGATAACTTTGAAGAGAACCTGCTAGGTACCAACCTTTTGCCAGGGAGTTGGTGAACTTCACACACTAAATGAGACAAAGGCATTGAGACATGGGCACTGAGGAGAATGGTTCTACTGAACTATGCATAAGTGTTATGAGTATTTTTTTACTATTCAACTGGGGTCAAAGAGAAAGAGGTAATAAATGCTTCTAAAAATAAATAAATCAACAAATAAATTGAAGGGGGGATAAACCTTGTTAACTATAGTGATAACTCAGAAATATACAAAGAAAAGAACACTGTTAGGTTTAATGAAGACATTAACAAATAAAAGAACGTATATGTATAATTTATTTATGAAAAAATAAATGGCAAAGGAATCAATACTAAGTTTAGGTTTAATGAACTGTTTTAATAAAATATAGGGAAGAGGAAAGAAAGTCATGAGCAGATGATCCACATTTTATGCCATATGTATGTATTTGACAATATTTTAATATAGCCAAATATATGAATATGTTTAATTATTTTCTACAAATAAAGTATATTTTAAATTCCTTTGTAATTTAGATATTCACTGACTGCTATGTTGTGCCAGTTCAGATTCCCAGCTTTCAAGCTTTCTTACATAAGTAAGATAAACCTCTCAAGGTTATTTTTGTACTAGCAAATAATTTGGGAAATGGGAAAATGGGAAAATAATTTAATTCATGCTTATAGTAGCTTATACATACCATGTTTCATAGTTTAAAACTGATTTGCATACATGGTCTCATTTAATCATATAGTAAAGATGAAAGGTGGAAAGCACTGGGTGGAGAAAGGCATCAGGTTTTTTTTTTAGTTAAAGATAATAAGACATTGAATGATGTGCCTGGGCTCATGTTAGGTATCCAGAAGTCAAAGGTGAACCCGAGTGTTGTACATCCAAGGGTAGTATTTTTCTCCTGTATCTGAAGAAGAGAAGCATTTTTCCCACTGAGTAGTATCTCTTTTCTTTTCTAATTATAAAGATTATTCAAAATTTTCTGGGCCTTTTGGTATTCATTCACAAGACTGGCCAGTTGAAATTTGCTAATTTTAAGGAACTCAGCATCTTTAGACTACAGAAGAGGAAATTCTCAAGGACATGATAGCTCTCTTGAAGTATTTTAAAGGCTTTCATGTGACAGAGGGAATCAAGTTATTCTATTTTAGTTCAGGGGGCAGAACCAGGAGAAATGGTAGAAATTTCAAGAAGACTGATTTAGGCTTGACATTAGTAGGGAGGGGAAGTTTTCTAATGTAATAATAACAGATATCCCAAAATGAACAAGGTTACATAGAAAGGTAGTGGGTTCCCCTTCTTCAAAATTCTTCACATAGCAACTAGATAGTGATTTATTGGGCAGATTAGAATGAAGATTCCTTTTGTTTTGGAGTTAGACAAGATAGATCCACTTCAGGGTCTCTCCAAATCTCAAATTCTGTGATCTGGCTACAAGTCCCTTTTTATATAAAAAGGAAAGAAAGAACCTGCTACCACTGGACCATATGCTTGAGCACATAACTCTTGGCCCATGATGGTAATCTAAGTGACAAAAATGTCAATTTCTTATTCTGAACTAAGAAAGAGAGAAAATACCCCTAAAGACATCCCAAGCTAGCAGTCAAGACTCTAAGTGTTTGCATGAGATTCTAGGAACTCTGTGCCAAATTTAATTTAGGGAATTTAATTAAGATAAAAGTTCTCCTTTGGTGCCTTCTCTTTGGATGGGAGTGGCCCTGCCATCTTAGACTCTTTCTACAACAGAGTATAAAACAAGAGGCAGGTGCTACTATGCTAAGGAGGCTTCAATTGTGGCCCAGAGGCTTTAGATCCTTTTTTAAAATAGAATTATAAACATAGGCAGATCCTGCAAAGCTAAAGAGGCTTTAATTATGGCCTTAGAAGGTTTATGTTTCAGATGATCTGCCTCACAGAGTTCATAAAGGACCATCATGTTGGGGTTGACCAAGCACTCCTCTCCACCAAAACACATTTGCAAAACAAATTAAAAACAAAAACAGCAAAACACAAGGCCTTCATGAGGATAGAGTGTTCTATGGTATATGTATTGAAGGACAAGGTAGTCTCACAAAATCACTCAACTTTTTAAGTTGGGAAGTAATGTTATATAAGAAGAAAATATTGGAAAAAATAATCTTGCTGTAGGGAGATGTAGGATGTCAATATAACATGAACCTTTCCCCACTTACCAAGATTATGTGTGGATTATGAAAGTCAGATCACATTTAGTGGTATCCTTTCTCTTAAACCAGATTTCCAAAAGTCAAGTATATATCTTGTTCATAATGCTACACTATAATACAGTAAAATCTCATTAATTCATGCTCCACTGTTTTAAATGTAGTAATTGATCGATTTTACAAGTGTATGTTGAAGTTTGCTATTGCATTATTCATTAAGAGAACGTTAACTAAGCAAAATATAAGCATGGCAGGGGTGAGTTTACCCTACTTAAAAGACAAGGTTCTTTTCAGCTACTTCTGAAAAATTCATTTTCTCTTCTCTCTAGGCACTGTCTCTTTCAGAGATCATTTCTGGTCCCAGGAGGTCAATTATCATCTCAACGCAGATGACTACCAAATCTACATATCGATTCCTAATTTCTCTCTTGTGTTCTAGTCTGGCAACATAAGATTATACATTTAAAGCTTGAATCCAATGCCCTCATTTTATAGATGAGGATATTAAAACATAGAGGTGTTAAGTGGCTTACACAGAGTTCGCAGCTAGTAACTATCCAAAGAAGGATTTGAAACAGAATTCTTATAGAAATTTAGTTCATGAAGGTCAAAGTTTAAAAAAAAATAAATTATAAAGTAAAAAATCAAACACTAGGAAATTATTATTATAAAAATTTTTTATCTAATAAACCAAGAAAATAAGCTAAAGTTACATTTGCTATATGGAAATTTTAAAAGCACCTTAAATTTTCTTGAGTGAATTTGACCAAACTGAACTCAGGAACTATTCCAAGTAATAAGTAGATTTACCTCAAGAATTAAAGCTCAATTATACATTTCACAAAATTAGAAAAAAAAAATAAACAAGAAAAAAGTATCCTCAATATGGAAATCATTTCAAAAGCTCATAGTTTGTTTGAATTATACTCAGATATGAAACATATAAATATCCTTTGCAGTGTTCAAGATAAAAAAAAAAGCAAGCTGCTGAGGGATTTGATTTTAGGCAGCAAATTCAAGAATCCTGGTTTCATTGTGTCCTGTGCTCTTGACTGGAGACTAAGTAAGAACAAACTATGCCCCATGCAGCTGTTATCTCCATCCTAACCTCAAGCCCTAGGTCATGCTTCCTTCTACATCTAAGTCAGCCATCCAGCCAATACCCTTTTCTCTTTATTGACACATCTAATGGTCTTTTCCTTATTCTCAGCCTTCTTGACCTCTGTAGAGAATTTAACATTGCAAATCACCCTCATTTCTTGATATTTTATTTTCTCTGGATTTTGGGTTTACTATTCAATCCTGGTTGTCCTCTTCCATATCTGATTTCTCCTCAGTATATTTTTCCTGGATATTCATTCAGGTTATGCCTGCTAACAGTGGATGTCTCATAGGATTCTGCCTTAAGTTCTCTTCTCTTCTCCCTATATATCATTTCATTTAATGATCTCATTAGTTCCCATGGATTCAAGATCATCTCTATGCTAATGTTTCTTAAATCTATTTATTTATGGGGCGGCTAGGTGGCGCGGTGAGTAAGAGCACTAGCCCCAGAATCAGGAGGACCCCTATAAACTTGAACAAGTTACTTAACCCCAATTGCTTTAAATATATATTTAAATATATTTACAAGTATATTTACAAATATATTTAAATATATATTTGGTGTGAGACTCTCTACTGACTTCATATCTCACATTATCAATTGCCTTTGGAAATCTTAAACTAGATGTCCTATAGTATAGATGTCTTAAATTCAATATGTCCAAAATTGAAACCACTATCTTTCCTCTCAAACCCTTGCCTCTTCTAAATTTCCTTTTAATTGGCAAGGGGCTGACCATCATCTGAGTTACCCAGGCTCACAATTAAGTGTCCATCCCAATTCCTCATTCTCTCTCACCTTCCATATCTGATCTGTTGCCAAGGCCTGCCAATTTCACCTTTTTAACATCTTACATCAAAGAGCTCTGACTCATGAGGCAACTCTACTCATTGTTTGAAAATTTTTCTGAGTTCAATTTGGTCAAACTGGATAACTGCCCTCCTTCCAAAACTATACCATGGCAGATTCTCAACATCCCACACATAGACTTTTACAATAGATTTCTGGTGGGTCTGCCTGCCTGTCTCTCCCCTCTCCATTCCATTCTCTAGTCAGGTGTCAAAGTAATCTTCCTAAAGTACAGTCCTCATCACTTCATGTCACATTTAATAAATTTGACTTGTTTCCTATCACCTTTAGTATCAAATATAAAATCCTCTGTTTAATCTTCAAAACCTTTCACAGCATGTCCCCATCACAGCTATGTGGCACAGAAGAAAGAGCACCAGCCCTGGAGTCAGGAGGACCTGAGTTCAAATCCAGCCTCAGACACTTGACATTTACTATTTGTGTGACCCTGGGCAAGTCACTTAACCTAAATTGCTCCATAATAAATAATAATAACAACACTAATAATTGCATACTGACAGAGACTCCCATAGGCTTTCTATCTCTTACTGTGAATATAATCAGATTAGAATACATTAACTTCTACAAAATGAGTGCTAATTCAATTCCCTATTCAATAATTCACCTTCCCTTTGACTCCTAAAACCAAAACTCCCTTCCCTGGCTACTTTGAGTGTTGTCTACTTCATTTAGAATATAAATGTCCTGAGGGCAGGAATTTTATCTCTTTTATTTTGCATCTCCAGAGGTTAGCACAGTGCTTGGCAAATACCACTTAATAAACACTTTTTCACAATTCAATCATCCAATGTTTTCAGAAAACATACTGCACTTTTAATACAGTTTCCTAAACAGTATCATTAAAATCATGTTGGTGTGCGATATTACACCCAGGAGGTATACCTATATGCTGTACCATCACTATATGCAAAGTTTTATCCCTTATATCCTTGATTTTCATGAGTCCCTTGTCTGGAATGACCTCTTTCCTTACCACTGCCTAGTCTGGATCCCTGTCTTTATTAAAGGTTTACCATAGCTATCACCTCCTACATGATGCCCTCAAATACTTTGTATTTACTTTGTACATATTTTGTATTGAGGTGTGTGTGTGCGTGTGTGTGTGTGTGTGTGCATGCACATGTGTCCGTAAATGGTAAAACTCTCTCTCCCCCATTCCTCATAAAGTGAACTTTTGACTGTGTATTCCAGAAATCTCCTCCCATAGGTCTTCTGAATGACTCCAAGTCTCTCCCTGAAACCAAGGCTCAGCTATTAATACCAATATTCTACCAGATATATTTTATTGTTATGAGATATGGAACAACAATCTGAGAAACTGAAGTTGATAGTCACCCAGAGGGCAATTGGAAAGAAGAACTGTGGGCACAAACAGGCTGAAATGGAGTAAAAATAAATACACAGAAGGCAGGGTGGAGAAGATCTTGTCAAATAAATGAATGATGAAAATAGACAATGGATAATGTCTACAGACTATAAAGAAGACCAGCACTTTGGGTGAACCTCTTGTGGCCAATTTTGGGTGATACTCTTGTGGCCAACTTAAGATCAGATATTTGGACAAGAGTTCTAGAAAGCAAACTGGGTAAATGAAATTACTTGTAGAATAATCTTGATGAAAGGGGAAGAACACTGTCATTAGAGTCAGGAAGCTCAGATTTTAGAAGTTACTCTTCTGGGGGCAGAACCAAGATGGATATAGAAGCAGGAACACTCCCTGTACTCCCCCCATAACTACCTCAAATACCTATAAAATGTACTCTAAACAAACTTTAGTGATACAGAACCCACAAAGTGACAGAGAGAAGCCTCCCACAGAGAGGAAGGCAGCACAGCAGGTGGACAGGAAGGGTCAATCACAGTGTGCTGGGTGCAGAACCGAGCCTTGTTGAATGGATGGTTTTAGCCTCAGGGTGACCCTGACACTGTAGCAGACTTCAAGAGAGTGGATCACCAGCAGCTGTGGTGGTTTCTAGATTTATCAACCACAAATGCCAAAGACAAAGTAAAAGGTCAGTGGACTTTTTTTTTTTTTGCTTTTTAGAGGGCAATTGGGGTTAAGTAACTTGCCCAAGGTCACACGGCTAGGTTTTTGTTTGTGTGTATTAAGTGTCTGAGGTCGAATCCGAACTCAGGTCTTTCTGACTCCAGGGCCAGCACTCTACTCACTGCGCCACCTAGCCGCCCCTGGTCAGTGGACTTTAGGAACAGGGGGCCTGGGAGTATGGTCTGGCCTCTATCCCCAGAGGAAGAAATGGCTGAGGTACAGCAGCTGCTGCCACAGAGCTCTTGGCCTGCAGATCACTGGGGTAAAAAGTCACCAGTCTGAGGGGTAATCGCTCTTGCTTTAATCTATGTGGATCTGGATTGCTGTCTAGGGTGGAGGTCCTAGGGTATGTGATCAGGCGCAAGAGCAGGTGGAGGCTTCAGAGAGGGCACCCAACTAATAGCTCCAGCAGCTGCAAAAACCCCAGCAATTTGGGACAAAGTTCTCCTCTCTGAAAGCAGAGTTCTACTGTTCAAAAGAGCTCAAAAGTCAAGTAATTGAGTGGCAACATGAGCAAGCAAAGGAAGCAAAGCAAGCACAGCAGTCAAACATTAGATTCATTTTGGGGGGACAAAAAGGATCAAAACATGGAATAAAAGGAAGACAACCAAGTAAGAACTCCTGTACCAAAAGCTTTCAAGAAAAATATGAACTGCTTACAGGCCATAGAGGACCTTAAGAAGGATTTTGAAAACCAAATAACAGAAGTGGAGGAAAAATTGAGAAAAGAAATGAGAATGATGCAAGAAAATCATTAAGAGAGACTCAACAACCTGACTGAAGAAAATAACACCTTAAAAATAGACTAACTCGAATGGCAAAAGAAGCTCAAAAAGCCAATGAGGAGAATGCCTTAATAAGCTAAATTTGACAGATGGAAAAAGAATCTCAAAAGCTCACTGAAGAGAATCATTCTTTCAGAATTAGATTGGAGCTAATGGAAGCTAGTGACTTTATGAAAAATCGAGATACTATTAAACAGATCCAAACAAATGACAAAGTAGAAGGTAATGTGAAACACCTCATTGGGAAAACCAATGACCTGAAAACAGATCCAGGAGAGATAATTTAAAAATTATTGGACTACCTGAAATCCATGATCAAAAAAAGAACCTAGAAATCATCCTCCAAGAAATTCTCAAGAAAAATTGCCCTGATGTTTTAGCACCAGAGAGCAAAAAAAAGAGGCTGAAAGAACCCACTGATCACCTCCTGAAAAAGATCCCAAATAGAAAAGCTCCTAAGAATATTATAGCCAGGTTCCAAAGTTCCCAGATCAAGGAGAAAATATTACAAACATCCAGGAAGAAACAATTTCAATATTGTGAAAACACAATCAGAATAGCACAGGACCTGGCAGCTTCTACACTGAGAGATTGAAGGGCATGGAATATGATATTCCAGGGGGCAAAAGAGCTGGGACTGAACCCAAGGGTCACCTACCCAGCAAAACTGAGTATTTTGTTTCAGGGGAAAATATGGTCATTCAGTGGAATAGAGGACTTTCAAGCATTTTTGAGGAAAAAACCAGAATTGAATAGAAAATTTGACATCCAGACACAAGAAGCAAGAGATGCCTGAGAAGGTAATCAGGAAAAAGAAATCAAAAGGAACTTATCAAGTTGAACTATTTACATTACTATATGGAAAAACAATAACTGCGACTGATGAAACCTTTCTTAGTATGAAAATAATGGAAGAAGGGTGTATGGTCATATGAATACATATGTGAATGTGTGTATATATGTTTACAGTTATACATGGAGAGAGGGCATAGGTTGAATTTATTGAGAAGGGAGGATACTCAAGGGGTGAAATTATGAGGTGAGAGAGGAAAGTGGCAAGAGGAGATGGGGAGACAGGGTAGGGTAAACTATCTCATGTAGAAGGAAGGGGAAGTGGCTGCAGGGGAGGGGAAGAATAGGAAGGCAAAAAGGCAAAACCACATTCTCATTGAATTTGGTTCAGGGAGAGAATGACATACATACTAAATGGAATATCTCCACCTGCAGCAGAATAGGGGGAAGGAGGATGAGAGGAGGGATGATGGATGGGAGGGCATTCTTGGGGGGAGCAGAGGTTGGAAGTACCCACTATAGGAGAGGGACAGATTCAAGTAGGGAATGGACCAGGTGAGGGGTGGAATGGGTGGGAGGGAATTATAAGCAGCCTTGTCCAATATATCTACTATGGTAATATTTTGCATAGCTATACATGTACAATACATACTGAATTACTTATCTTCCCAGAGGGAATGGGTGGCAAGGGAGGAAGGGAATGGATCTGAAATTAGAGGTCTTAAAATTAAATGTTTCAAATATATATAAATACTATTATCAATACTTCTTTGCTTGTAATTGGGAGATAAGATGTGCAGTTATTGGAACATAGAGATTCACCTTCCTCTAATGGAAAAGTTGAAGGGGGTATGGGAGAAGATATGGGAGAGAGCAGATTGGAGGAAGGGGTATCTTGTGGGACTGCTATTCTGGGGTGGTGGGTAGGGGAAAAACATGGCGGGGGAATAATCGTAACTCAAAATGTGGCAGAAATGAATGATATAAAACAGAAGTTAATAAAGCATTTGTTTAAAAAAATAAATAAATAAAAATAAAAATAAAAAAAGGAAAAAAAAAGAAATCAGGCTTGTATCAGAGAGGAAGCTAGTAAAGTCTTTTGCTAGTAATTCATAAATCATTAATAAATGCTAACAGAATGGGAAAAAAGGTACTCTTCTAATAGCCAAAGGTTCAATATTGGACATATAACTTGACCACTTTATCTCAGTGTTCTAATATATAAAATGAATATAAAAAAACTCAATGGTCTTTAAGACCCTGGTTGGCTATAACACTCAATGAACCAACAGTCTATATTGTGACATTTTACAATGCATTTATACTGACCTATGGCTACCT
This sequence comes from Gymnobelideus leadbeateri, assembly GCA_011680675.1. Classification (NCBI taxonomy): domain Eukaryota; kingdom Metazoa; phylum Chordata; class Mammalia; order Diprotodontia; family Petauridae; genus Gymnobelideus; species Gymnobelideus leadbeateri. Next base: position 87,776 of record WOXC01002276.1, read on the forward strand.
TAATGTCACAAGAATGAAAATTTATACCTCTCCAAATTCATGGGCATGTGCAGCTCATCCAGAAAGGAGCTAAAGCAAAAGGGTATTAAATCTTTTGGAGTTCTAGAGAAAAATATATGAAAGATTGAGAAGAGAAGAAAAATCCCTATTAGATTTAACTAACTTTTCAAATTACAAATAATAATAAAAACACAAATTAAAACAATTCTGAGGTTTTCCCTTGCACTTTGCAAATTGGCAGAAATCTGAAATACGGAATAGTCAGTGTTACAGGGGGCATTAAATAGATATGCTAATGAATACACTATTGGCAGTGATGAAAATTACTCTTATACTCTGCCACCTCAGTTGGGAATTCTGTGATAAAGGAAGACAAAATTTTCTGTGCTCTTTATATTGCCAATCCTGCTGCTAGGCATATGCCCAAAGTAAGTACAAGCAGAAAGAAAGGGCCAATGTGTATCAAAGTATTCATAGTATCACATTTTGTTTGAGCAAATGATTGGAAATAAATTAGATTCCTATTTATTACAGAAGGACTAAAAAAGTTATGTCAGTGTGGCATTGAGGATATATACAACAAGCCTCAGAATCAGGAAAAACTCCATTCAAGTCCCATATCTGTCACATATAGGGTTGGTGACATCAGGCAAGTTGCTTCAGAAGACAGACACAGTGGATAGTGCAATCATCCTGATTTTAGGAAGATCCGAGGTCAAATCTAGTCTCAGATACATACTCTCTTTATGACTTCCCAGGGTTGCAATGATCAAATGTTTGTACAGTACTTAGAACAATATCTGTCACTGAGTAGACACTATATAAATATTAGTTATTATTATCATTACATGCTTTAGTGAAGGGGGAAATGAAGAAGGAGGAAGAAGAAAGAACATAAAGAAGGGGAATTCTATATAGGAAATCTCGACAGGAAGGAACCTGTTGCAGAACTGGAAACGAAGAATAAAATTGAGAAGTGACAATGACCTTCTAGAGCTTGTGATAGAGGGAAGGAAATCTGGGTAGTCTGACATATACCTTAGATTTTGGTAACATGCACTATAAATATTTGGGGTAAAGAAAGATATAGAATCCACTGGACTAAAATGCTACTGGGGAAGTCAGCCCAGGATGGATTAGAGACGTGCAAGAATGAAATTCTAAAGACACAAAGGGAAACAATTCCAATGAAGAGTTAAAACAGCATTTGTCTGAAAAGACCAGTGAAAAGCATAAGGAACTGAAGAACCAACTTAGATTTTAAAAAAGAATTGCACAGAAAGCAAGACCAGATAATAAATGGATACAATAGTGTGGCCCTGTCCTGTAAAAATAGTATATGGAATGCTAAATCTCAGAATAAGCGGAGGCTGAGGAGAAAGTTAAGGTCATTGAAAAGCTTTGCTTACTACTTATTTTTAAGTAGACTGGGATCAAAGAAGGGAATGGGATTTGGGATAAATGGGAATATGACAATTTATAATAGACTACAAGACTGTTAATTTTGCTTCTGATTTCTCTAGAAAGAGAATTACCTTCACAATCAAAAGGATAGATCTACTAACAAGAACAAATAATGATAGCCAAGATAAATAGACAAAAAGAGAGGATTCAATTATTCTTGATAAATTCAAGACACTTGGTCCATAGGAACTAAGTCCTTGGGTACTGAAAGAACTATTATTTTTATATGATTAATCTGTTTGTTTATTTTTAGTTTACAAGATTCAATTCCATAGTTCCTTGAGTTTCAAATTTCCCTTCCCTCCCTCCCCCCAACCCCCACGATGTCATATAGTCCAGTATAGGATCTGCAAATACTTTCACATTAGACCTTAGTCAGGTTACAAAGGCATATTGTACTAGGTGGAATGAAAAATGGTAAAGAGGAAATAAAACCAAACAATGAAAAGAAAAAGATCAAGTAGTTTGCTTCCATCAGGATTCAGACTCAGTTCCTGAAAGAACTTTTAATGTTATTGCTGAGACCTCATACTATTTGAAAGATCATTGAAAATGGGAGGAGTATATCAAGACTGGAGAAGGGAAAATGTTTATTGGAATACTCAAGAGAAAAGTGTTCACACTGTATGTCAGAGAGTTGGACTTTGATTTCTAGGAAAATTCCAAAAGAAATCATTAAAGAGAAGCTTGTTGAACATCAAGACATGGAAGCATTGATTAAAATATTACAATAATTACATGGCTTCATCAGTAACAGGTTATACCAAGTTATTCTGATTTCCTCTTTTGACAATATTAATATAGTAGATGTTGGGAATATGAGCAGCTAGGTTAGTCAGTCGATAAAAACCTGACCCTGGAGTCAGGAAGACCTGAGTGCAAATCTAGTGTCAGGTGTGACACCAACCTTTTTGCCTCAGTTTCCCCATCTGTAAAATGAGCTAGAGAAGGAAATGGCAAACCAGTGCACTACCTTTGCCAAGGAAACCCCAAATGGCATCATAGAGAGTAAGACAACTGTAACAACTCAGCCACATGTGAGGACTACTTTGGACAGGATTTACCTGGAATTTTGCAAAGCTTCTGATACAATATCCCTTGCTAATCCACTTGAGAATACAGAGTGATGAGCCCCATATAATAATATAATTAGGTGGATTTAGAAATGGATGAATGTTTAAACTCAGGTTCATTGTTATTGATTTTACCACCAATATGGAGAAAAGTCTCCAATAGAAATACCCAGGGAACCATAGCAAAAAGACATTAAATGACTTGCCCAGGGTCACACACAGCTGCTAAATGTCTGAGATTTTAACTCAGGTCTCCCTGATTTCAGGTCCAGCTCTCTACCCCACTGTGCCTGCCACTCAGCTGCCCAGGCTAGGGATTTATTCAGCCGTTAACCTGGAGAATGTCCAGAGGACATCAAGAGTGACAGGAAAAAACTTTGCTTCTATATTATATGGTGATCACCTGAAGAAGTTGATCCTTCAGATCATTTGAAAGAATTGGTGTCTAGTCTTCTAGGGAAGACCCAAGTGGGACATTATAGTCATCTTCATGTCTCTGAGGGTTGTGGTGCAGAGAAGAGATAAGACACAGAGGAGCGATTAGTCATTTGCTTTTTGTCCCAGGAGTAGAGTATGAGGAACCAATTAGATGATAAGATAAATAGAACATTAAAGTCAGGACAACCAGAGTTCAAATTCTGCTGCAGACACAACACCTCTCAGCCTCAGTTCCCTAATCTGTAAGAAGAGGGGGTTGGACTTAATGGACTTTTTATGCTCTAAATTGATGATTCTTTACTCAAATTAAAGTTACAAAGAAGGAAATTTAGACAATATCTGAGCGGAAAACAAAAAACCAAACCACCAAACAAAAAGAACAGGCAAATAATTGGTGTTATGAGGCAGAAATGAGGAGATTGTGCATTTATACAGATGGAAGAGGAGGCAGTGCAGAGTAATGGAGGAAATGGACCCCTGTGGGCCATATATTACCTTAGAGAACCACAAATTAACATAATCTTTGTTGTATTTTTTATTTATTTTGTTAAGCCTTTCCCAATTACATTTTAATTTGTTTGGGGCATTTTGCATGCCTCTTCCTTCACTGCTTGGAAGCCATGAGATTGCAGGCCAAAATTCTGACACTTTTCTATGCTTTTTAGCTCAACTGGAGAATCCAGGAAAAGGGGTATTGAATAGCCAGGCTGGAAAAGTAGAATGGGTCCAGACTGTGAAGGGAATCGGAAGCCAAAAAGAGGAATTTATATGTTAGCCTAGAGGTAATAGGAAGCCAATGAAGTTTACTGAATAGGAAAATTACAAGGGCAGATCAATTCTCTGGCAGCTGTGTGGGGGATGGATTAGAGTGGATTGGAAGGGTAGAAGATGGAATTTCTTCTATGTTAAGTGACCAGCTAAGCCGCCAGTTTTACAGGAACACAAAAGAGTAAAAGACAGACTATAAATTAAGACTGGAAGGGCAGGTTAAAGGACATCAGGTAAAAGGCTTGAGAACTTTCTCCTTTACCTTACAATGATAGCGTTCCACAAAATGGTCAGAACTGGGTTATAAGATTGTCCCTTTGTTCCTTTTGGAAGGTCTTATTATGAAAAATGCTAACTCTAGAGAAACAACTAATAGAGCCTGAGTGCAGATCAAACTACCCTTTATTTTTCTTGTTGTTTTGGTCTGTGTTTTGCTTCACAACATGACTAATATGGGAATATATTTTACATGACCACACATATACGACCTATATTAAATTGTTTGCCTTCTCAATGACGGGAAAGGGGAGGGAAGGAATTTGAATCTCAATTTTTAAAAATGAATGTTTAAAATTGCATTTACATGTAATTAGGGAAAAATGAAATATTAAATAATTTTTAAAAATATTAGTTTGTGAGCTGTGAGATTATATAATCATTTAGAATGGCTCACAAATGGAGTTCATTTTGTTAAGGAGTGTAATCTGTCAATGATTACATTTCATAGCATCTAGAATAATGTGGGATTTAGCACTTAACCTATGCCTTTTGGATGACTGAAAGAATGGATGACACGCTAGTGTAATTCCGTGTCCTTCTTGTGCTCTTCTTTACACTGGATTCATACCCCCTTGAACATTCTTAAACTGGGGTCTGTGGACTTTAAAAAAGAAACAGGATAGATAGATAAACAGCATTTCAATAGAATTGATTTCCATGTAGTCCTATGTATTTTACTTGATGTAATTAAAAACTTTGTGAAAAGTCAATAGGCTTCACCAGAGGAACAGAACTGCATCATAAGTGTATGCTAAAGGCATGGAAAGAGAGAGAGAGAGAGAGAGAGAGAGAGAGAGAGAGAGAGAGAGAGAGAGAGAGAGAGAGAGAGAGAGAGAGAGAGATTAGGAATCCTTGGATCCTTTCTGGGCATTGAGTGAACACCGTCAGCTCAGCAGAATTCCTAGATACCACTAGGAGAGAACTATTTACCTGTAAGATTCTTGATTAAGACTGAAAGAAAACTTGTTCTTCTCCTTAAAGGACTCCTTTACCATTGTTTGGAGTGTCACTGTGCTTCCCCAAGAACTTTTTTTTCTTATTAAGACTAGTACATTTTGTTTATTTTCTATCCCCTACAACATTTTTTCATGGCCAGAGGTAGGCATTATTAGTGAAAGAATACATCACTCTTTGGAAATCTGAGGTCACTTAGTGCTTACTGTTATTTAACTAATAAAAGAGAAATGTTTTTTACACTTTATACAAATCATGATTGACCATTCAATATTATGTAATATAATACTGAATGTTTTCAAAAGAGTTTAAAAGACTGAGATCCTTGTGAAATTCAACCACAAATTTGATAAAGTACTATTTCAAAAAGGAATAATCTATGCTGTAATTGTAATGTAGACATGAATTTTGGTTACTGCATTTTGACCCGAAGGCTAGCCATTTAATGCCAATTGCCTCCAAAAATGTTTCTATATTCACAATTATCATACATACCCTGGCTTGGGTTGTATTTTCTTCACTCTGTATCATTTTATATAAGCCTTCCCATATTTCTTTTAATTCTTCTTACTTGGCCCACATGGTGAAAAATATTTAATTATATTCAGATATTACACTTCATTCATTTACTAATCTTTGTGGCACAATTTGCTTCTGCCTTGTTGTCATAAATAGGGAGACTTTGGTCATCTTTGTAGGCAAAAGTCTTTTCTTTCCATTAGAAATCTGCTTGGGGTATGAACCCACTAGGACTTAATGGGTCAAAAATCATTGAGCTAAAATTCCTGAACTATATTATAACTTTTCTTGACTTATTCCAAACACCATAGCCAAACTACCCTAAAGCTAAGTCATAGTTTCATTAAAAGTAAATTAGTGTCCCTGTTCTTCCACATCAAAACCAAAGATGAACTTTTCCATTTTAAATCATCTTTTCCAATTTAAGGGTGTTAGGCAATATATTAGAGTTGTCACACATTTTCTGACTATTAATAATTGTGAGCATGTTTCAAGTGGTTATTAATAATCTGCATTTGTTCCTTAAAATATTTCTTTTGATATTTTCACCATTTATACATGAGAAGGCCTTTTAATCTTATAGAATTATAACAGAATCCTATTCATTTTGGATAATAGAATATATCAGAGATTATAAACAAATTTTCCAGTCTAAACTATTTGATCTCATTCTGTTTGTATTATTTTTGTTTATGCAAAACAAGTTTTTTTTTTTACCAAAAATGAATGTACTCAAATTTATCTGTTTTGTATTATATAATATTAAGTATGGAGCAGCAGACTTTGAGTTTGTCTATCCTTTAGAGTTCTGAAAGATATAACTCTTTCCACCCTACTTTATTTCTCACATTGTGATTTTAATATTTATCTAAATATTCATTCTGAATTCACTGTTAAATATGGTTTAAATAGCCACTTGTCAGATATGTTACAGTGGAAAATTCCTTTTGTGTATGATTGAAGACCCTTTGAAATTTAAAATTTGTTTAAGATGCTGGTCTAAAGGTATTTTCCTTTTTAAAAAAATATTTATTTTAGTTTTCAACACTCACTTCCACAAGATTTTGAGTTCTAAATTTTCTCCCCAATGTCTCCCCTCTCCCCACCCCATGGCAGCATGCATTCAAATTACCTCTTCCTCCAGTCTATCCTCCCTTCTATCGTCCCCTCCCTTCTCTTATCCCTTTCCCCTTCCATTTTCCTGTAGAGTAAGATAGATTCTTATACTCCATTCCCTATGTATCTTATTTGCCAGTAGCACATAAAAACAAATTCTAAATTCTCTCTTTTCTTTACTCTTTACCCACCCTCACTGAGAAAGTAATTTGTTATAGGTTATAGATGTGTATTCACGCAAAACACTTCCATAATAGTCATGTTGTGAAAGACTAACTATATTTCCCTCCACCCTATTCTGCTCCCCTTCCTTATTCCATTCTCTCCTTTGACCCTGTTCCTCCTCAAAAGTGTTTGCTTCTGATTACCCTCTCCTCCAATCTGCCCTCCCTTCTATTAGACCCCCCCGTCTTTTATTCTCTTCTCTCCTACTGTCCTGTAGGATAAGATAGATTTTTATACTCAATTGAGTGTAAATGTTATGTCCTCCTCAAGCCAAATTCAATCAAAATAAGGTAAGTTGATTCCTTCTCACTTCCCCCTCTCCCCCTCCAATATGAAAGATTTCTCTTGCTTCCTTTATGTGAAATAATTTACCCCATTCTACCACTCCCTTTCTCCTTCTCCCAGTACATTCCCCTCACCTCAATTTAATTTTTTAAAAAATATCATCCCTTCATATACAACTCTTCCCATTCTCTTCTAATATATATGCTTTTTGGAGGAGGGAAGAGGGAAGGCAGGGCAATTGTGGTTAAGTGACTTGCCCAAGGTCACACAGCTAGTTTTGTGTTAAGTGTCTGAGGCCAGGTTTGAACTCAGGTCCTCCTGACACCAGGGATGGTGCTCTATTACTGTGCCACCTAGCTGCCCCCCTACAAATATCATTTTCCCATGCAGGAATGTAAATAGTTCAACTTTAATAAATTCATTATGATTTCTCTTTCCTATTTACCTTTTCATGCTTCTCCTTTATTTTTTGGGGGGGGAGGGCAATTATAAGTGTTAAGTGTCTGAGGCCAGGTTTGAACTCAGGTCCTCCTGACTCCCGGGCTGGTGCTTTATTCACTGAGCCACCTAGCTGCCCCAAAGAACACCGCAGCTTCTCCTCGTGGTTACCTTTGTGCTACACTTTCCGCCACAATTCTCTTAGTAATATACTATAGAAACGATTCCTGAAAGTATACTCTTCTCATGCTTCTCTTGAGCCTTGTATTTGAAAGTCAAACTTTCTATTTAGCTCTGACTTCTCAAGAATATATTGCCTCCTCCCACCCCCAAGCACACCCCAACCCCATTGATTAGACTCAGTTTTTCTTTGGAGATGATTCTTGGTTTAAATTTTAGCTCCTTTGACCTCTGGAATATCATATTCCAAGCCCTCCAGTCCTTTAAGGTAGAAGCTGCTAAATCTTGTGTTATCCTGATTGTGTTTCCACGATACTTGATTTTTTTTTTTTCTGGCTGCTTGCAAAATACTTTCTCCTTGAGCTGGGAACACTAGAATTTGGCTATAATATTCCTGGGAGTTTTTCTTTTGGTATTTCTTTCAAGAGGTCATCAGTGGATTTTTTCTCTTTACCTTCTGGTTCTAGAATATCGGGGCAGTTTTACTTGATAATTTTTAGGAAGATGATATCTAGGCTATTTTTTTTTCACCATGGCTTTGCCACAGTCCAATAATTTTTAAATTAGCTCTCCTGGATCTATTTTCCAGATCAATTGTTTTTCCATTGGAATAATTCACATTGTCTTCTATTTTTTTTTTCATTCTTTTGATTTTGTTTTATAATTTCTTGATTTCTCATGGAGTCACTAGCTTCCATTTACTCTATTCTAATTTTTAAGGAACTATTTTCTACAGTGAGCTTCTGGACTTCCTTTTTCATTCGGCTGATTTGGTTTCTTAAGGTATTTTTCTCCTCATTGGTTTTTTGGACCTTTTTTTGCTGTTTGGTCTAGTCTATTTTTTTCAAGGTGTTATATTCTTCTATATTTGGGGGGATCTCCTTTAGCAAGATGTTGACTCATTTTTCATGATTTTCTTGCATCACTCTCATTTCTCTTCCCAATTTTTCCTCTACTTCTCTTAGTTAATTTTCAAATTCTTTTTGAACTCTTTCATGGTCTGGAACCAATTCATATTTTTCTTGGAGGCTTTGGATGTAGGAGATTTAACTTTGTTGTCTTGGAATCAATGGTCTGGAACCAATTCATATTTTTCTTGGAGGCTTTGGATGTAGGAGATTTAACTTTGTTGTCTTCATTTGCTTATATGTTTTGATCTCCTTCGTCACCAAATTAAGATTCTGCAGTCTGTTTGTTTTTTTTTCCCCACTATTTGTTCATTTTTCCAGTCAATTAATTGACTTTTTAACACTTTGTTAAGGTAGGGTTCTGCTTCTTGGCTGGAAGGTGTCCCAAGTTTCAGGGGTTTAATTCAACTGTTTTCAGAAACACTTCTAGGGACCTATAAGCTTTCAGTTCTCCCAAGATGGTATGGTCTAAGGAGAGGTGTTTGCTCATCTCCTGGCCTGTGCACTTTTGTGCTCTGGAACTATGAGGAAGGTCCTTCCTCCTCTGCTGCCACAAGCTCTTCTATGCTAGTGCTCCTCCTTGCCCTAGGACTGTCACCCAGGACTATGACCCAGAACCAACTATGGGAAAAATTAACAGAATCCTGCCTCCATGTCAGCAAAGAAATTCTTATGAATCCTTTCTAATTAGCTGTGTCATCTTACTGACTGTGGGCTGAGAGCTCCAGAGTAGCCATTGCTGCTGCCACCACCACTGCCTATGGCTATGCTGGGGCCACAGCTAGACTGTGTTCCTCTCTCACTCAGGTCTGACAGACCTTTCCCACTGACCTTCTAAGCTGTCTTTGGCATTGTGGGTTGAGAAGTTTGGAAAATGCCTCAGCTGCCAGTGATTCAATGCCTTGAGGCCTGCTCTGGGTTTGTTGGGTCCTGGTCTATACTGGCCAGTTTTGCACTCGAATGTGCTCCTCTCCCAACCCAGTGCAACAGACTTCTCTTATTGATTTCCCAGTTTGTCTTGGACTGGAAATTTGTTTCACTCTGACTTTTTTTTCAGATTCAGTTACTCTAGAGTTTGTTCAGAGTCATTTTTATAGGCATTTGTAGCAGTTAGGGGAGAGCTCAAGCAAGTCCCTACTATTATTCCTCCATCTTGGCTCTGCCCTTTCTAAAAGTATTTTCTGCCAAGCTACCATTGTTTCTCATAATAGCTATTGTTCCCTATTAAATCTGGAATAGTTTTGGCTTATATACTAGTTGGCATGTAAACAAACTTTTTAAATAAGTAAATGAATGAATTCAGATTTCCGAAATTCTTCATTATTTATTGATGAAAAGCTTGTTATTTTAATTGGCTGGCATCTTTCTTTGGGTAATAAACTCCTTTAATGGGCTGTGGCCCAGTCCTCTCTTGTCCATGAGGACTGATCTGCAGCCTTGTCACTACAAGGACTTCCTGTATCTCAGGAATTTTAATTAGTTATTTCTTAATTTTTTTTTAACAGTGTTATCCCTTTCTAGGTATAATTTACTTTTGTTCTCAAATATCAGTTGACCTATTTAGCAAACATCAAATTAAACACTATGACTTCCTTGTTTTAATTTTTAAAGGAAAAATTAGAAAATAATGATAATGATTGTAGAACATATCTAAAATAGGAAAGATGTTTTTTCTTCAGAAGTCCACATTTTAATACTTTCATTTATCAATTAATCTTTATGTAGTTATAGCTACAGTTTCAAAAAAAATTATTGACCCTACAAAATTACTTTTAGCCTCAAATGTGCCCAGGCTTCTTCCTTCTTAATTAAAACCACTCACTCTTTCCTGTTTGTCATATGCTAAATCTAAATTCATATTCACTTATACATACATACTTATCTATATCTACATACCTATGCTATGTCTATCCTATATAAATTAAGCCCCCAGAAGGCAAGAATGGTTTTCATTGTTCTCTTTGTCTGACACATAGTGTGTGCTTTTAATCAATGTTGGATGCCTTAATTATCACTAACCCATGTTCCTGATAGTTCATTGGGTGGTTGGTTGGTTCTTGTACTTCATTCTCGAAAAGGACCAAAATGAACACAATGTGTTCAACTGTGGGTGAGCAGACCAATATGAACTTGGAATGCTCTACCACAGGTTGGACACAAATGGTCCATATGAACATCTGGGGTAGATTCTCTACATCTGTGCATCTGGCACTTCCTTTGAGATACTTCAATTCTGCATTGCTCATAGAGCATAGCTCCTTCTCTGATGTGGGCATTCCATGCTGAGTGGTCCTGTACTAGTGTCTCCCATGTCACACAATCAATCCCATGGTCCTCATATCAGTCCCTACAGAGCTCTCCCCTGCTAATCTAGACTCCTGTGGAAATAAAATAAAAAGGATATAGAAAGAGGAGACCTTTGTGGTCTAGTTTCTATTCAAAAGACACTGGGGTTTCCCCCCTTTTCAAAACACCCTTAGAAGAGTGCTTATGTACACGGTTGCACAAACCCCTGCCAATTTCCTAGGACATGTTACAAATGTACTATCAGTGTGGCCATTATCCTATTCTTGTTTCTGCTTTTGTTGCGAAACCATAGTAGAAATAACAGGAGGACAATGAAAACAGTAATTCTAAATGGCCACTTTCAATAATTGCTTTTTTTCCTATGCTTTGGGAAACAACTTTTACAACAAATCTGGTAGTCAAAGAAATGTACTTTTGTGCAAATGTAAGCCTAAAGGCATTAGTGCCTAAAGGAAGCCCACATGGTCACCAGGACATACAAATTACAGGGGTAAAAACACAAAAGATAAAAGGGCCTTTGAAGAAAACAAATAGCGGACGGCTAGGTAGCACAGTGAGTAGAGCGTCGGCCCTGGAGTCAGAAGGACCTGAGTTTGGATCCGGCTTCAGACACTTAATGCACACACACGCGCGCGCGCACACACACACACACACACACACACACACACACACACACACACAAAACCTAGCCATGTGGCTTTAGGCAAGCTACTTAACCCCAATTGCCCTCCAAAAAAAAAAGAAAAAAAAAGAAAACAAATAAAGTGCATGTTTTAGAGGCTTTGGTGAGGTAGGAATAAAATGCCCCAGTAAGAACCCTGGGTACAAGACCCACACGATGACTTTGGGCAAGTGATTTAGCCTTAGCCTCAGTTTCCTCATCTAGAAAATGGAGATAATGTGATTTACAAAACACTACAGAAGATATTATCATAGCTAGTATGTTAGATTGCCTGTTTTATGTTTAGAACCCAAACAGAGATTTTCAAATATCTTCTAGAAATTGATCAACTTTTCACAATAAATTTTCACTGCTATTTTTTATATTGCCTATATTTCTCCCCAGTAGTAATCCCTCAATCATGGTTTTTCAATACCAATGAGAGATGCAGAATTTCCTTTAAACTGAAAATAAGCAACAGCACAGACACAAGATGAGTGGGATACCTTGGATGTTTTGGTTTTCATTTCTTTTTGGGGGGGGTTCGGATGTGAGATCAGACATCCTGATTAATGGGTAAAAATTATTTGTTCACTATAGGCCTTTTTAGTTCAATGCACTCTATGAATTTCTATTTTATTAGCAGTGAGGGTAAAGATATATCCAAGGAGAAGCTGGGATTCATGCAAAGATCAGATATTGTTCTCCTGAGTAATAATTCCTGTGATTAAAAAAGGCCGTGCCTCTTAGTATCTAAAGAGTCTGGCATCAGTTCTCTGCCCAGAAATTTGTAATTATAAGGGAGAGACAGACAGACAGACATAGACACAGAGAGACAGAGACAGACACAGAGGGACACAAAAACATAGTGAGAGACAGACACAGAAAGAGAAAGACAGAGATAGAGACAGACACACAGAAAGAAGGGCAGAGAGGAATTATAAAAAAAAAAATCAATGCTCACATTGCAGGTGTTTATTTTTCCATTTTAAAACCACTACATCTATAAAGAATAAATTCTAGGCATTTTTCCACATTTCTCAAAAATGGAAATTCATTGGCTTCTTCAAATTGTAATACAAACAAAAGATCAGGGGACTTTCCCAAAATTTTAATAGCTCACCCAAGAACAAATCCAATAAAACAGTTACTGGTAAATTATATTAAATACTAACCAGAGGGCTAGATGTGGTATAATCAGATGTTGGTTTGAATCCCATCTTTGATACTTACTATCTACATGACCATGGGCAAGTCATCTAACATAACTATGGCTCAGTTTCCAACTTTGTAAAATGAAGTAGTTGTACTAAACGAGGTTCATTCTATAACTGTGTAGATAATCCTATGATAAAACCAAAGTGTTTACCTTTATCTCTGCACATACACATACATATACACTCACCACCAACAACCCCCCCCCCACACACACACACACACACATACTTGCGACAGCCAGGATTCAGACTGGGCATTTGACTCCAAATTCACCATTCTTCCAATTGCACCATGTACATCCATAAAGTCTATATGTTCTAAACCAAGTTTTCTATCTTCATAGTAATGCTCATGTTAAGCAATGAAGTCCATCCTCTCAGAACATCAACTTTTCAAAATTAAAATCCTTTTCAACCCCTCTCTTTGTGAAGCAGATGAAGTCTTTTTTGAAGTCATGCTGATTTTTTCTCACCAGCACTTCAAGGAATTTTCCTCCTTTAACATTTCCACTGACACACCATCCATCTAAATTTGAACCCCTTTGCACAGGAGACCCTGTGATGTATTTCCAAATGGGGGCCTCTCTTTTCTCTCTCTTCCTTAAAGGGGCATGAAAAAATTTTCCTTCTCAAATGCCACTGAGATCATGTGACTCTGAGGCCAAAACGATTCTCAAGAACTTCTTTTTATAAAAATCTGGGTCTGTGTTTGTATAGAATCTCTCTCCACAAATAAAATCTGGTAACCGAAAGAGAAAGTTTTAGTGAGTTCTCTGGGGCCCCAGAAGATAAAGGAAATGCCTATGAACACACAAGTAGTACAACTGCCAGAGGGAGAAAGGACTTTCTGAGTCTTCCTGATTCCCAGGCCAACCCTCATGCCTCACTTATGTCACAGTAAAATGTACAAACATTGGTTTTAAGGGCTTCCTCATCCCTTTTGTTGTTGCTAACACCATTATCACGTTACTATAAACATTTAATTAGGAGTATGAAGTTCCCAAAGTGACAATGATAAAAACAACTCACATTGGTATAGCACCTTATGTTGTGCAGAGGATTTTATGTAGGCTATCTTACTTATTCTACACATACCATTTCAGGAGTTTGGGCTCGGATTCTCTTCCCTTTACAATCCATGAACAAGGTAAAAGAGATAGGCAGTAAGGTGGCTCAGTGGACTGAGTGTGGGAGGTGAGCTCAGGAAAATCTGAATTCAAAACCTGCCTCGAACAGTTACTAGGTTTATGGACTTGGCAAGTCACAGGACCTTTGTCTACCTCAGTTTCCTTACCTGCAAAATGTAATAATAATAATTAATAATAATAATAATAATAATAGCTATCTCCCAGAGTTGCTGTGAAGATGAGATAAAATTTATAAATTGCTATATAAATGTTAGCTACTTAGTAGTAATAGTAGTAGTAGTAGTAGTAGTAGTAGTAGTAGTAGTAGTAGTAGTAGTAGTAGTAAATGATGATGATAATGAAGCAAATATTCATAATTATTTGAGACATTGGCTATAGGGTCTAGACCTTTGATTTCAACTCTCTCTTCTGATGCAATCTGGTATCTTTTTTCCTAATTTCTAGTCTTAGGGGATTGGCTAGACTCCCCCAGAGGTTCACCCAGGATTTGTCAAGTCCTCCTGTCTCCAAGGTGATTCTTTCTGTCACATCATGCTGCCTTCAATGAAAAAAAACATCCTCTGTATTTTATTAAGGGTTATAAATTGGTAAACTGTACATACAATAATTATGGTGCTTTAAAATATGCTGAAAAAACTCACTTTTGATTCAATGAAAACTTTTCTAGACTTTGAGTCACAATTAATTTTGCAGAAAGGCAGCTGTCTTATCCTGCTGAGGGCATCATGCAGCCATATTTACTGTCTTATATTTAGGACAAAAATGGTAAATGATTAAAGAGTAAAATGTCACGGGTACCTTTTAGTAAATTGAGTCTGGCATCATTGCTCTAAGTTACATCTCTAAAACCGACAAAAGGGAAGTAGTTCTTTCTGTCGAGGGACTCAAATTATCCTGATTGAAAAGAAAGTAACATAGACAAACCAATACAAATGAGCAGGAAGCATGCATGAAGGAACTTCCAAAGGGATAGTAGGGGATGATTGAAAGACTTAAGAAAATCCTCATTTATGGAGTTGGGACAGGAAGAAAACTGGGAATTCTAAAAGGCAATGGTGAGACATTTCAAATATGGGTGACAGTGTAAAAACAAGGAAAAAGTTGATTATGGAGAGCAACAAGAAAACTACTTAGTTTGACTATCAAAGGAGAGTAATATAAAATCTGCCTGGAAGGTAGGTTGGAGTCAGATTTTGGAGGGTTTAAACTGACCGAACACTTTGTGTTTTACCCACAGACAATAGGTTGCTATTCAGGCTTCTTGAGGAGTAAGTGGATAGGGTTAGTTCTCAGGAAAAACACTTTGGTAACTGTACTCAGGAGAGACTGAAGGGACAAGAAACTGGAGGCCAAGACACCAATTTCTATTGCAACAAAGTAGTAGAGAGGTGATCGTGGTCTGAACTTGGATGGTAGCATGTGAATAGAAAGGAAAGGGATGGCTATGAGAGATACTACTAAAGGAAAAGTAACAAGATTTGATATTAATAGTAAGAGTGAAAAGTCGAGGATGACCATGAGGTTGTGAATTTTCATGACTGCAAAGATGGGTGCTATCTTCAACAAAAATAGGAAAGTTAGGAATAGGGATAGGTCATGGAGGAAAACAATGAGTCCTACTTTGGAATGTCAAGTTTGAGATGCCTATAGAACATCCAGTTGGAAATGTCTAAGAAGTAGTTGGTGAAATATAGAGAATAGGGCTGGCATTTAATTATAGGAATTGCCTATAAGTAAATCAAAAAGTAGTACCTGCTATATTCTGGGCACTGTATTAAGCATAGAGGATACAAAAAGAAGCAAAAGACAACCCTTGCCCTCAAGGAGCTTACAATCTAATGGGGGAGACATGTAAACAAATATATACAAAGCATACATACAGAAAAATATGAAAAAAAAACAGAGGGAAAGGACTAGAATTAAAGAGGATTGAGTAAATTACCAAAAGAAAAGTTATTAAAGAGGAACAAAATTCTCAGGAGGCATAGTGAACAATCATGTAAAGAGAGAGGGTATGAATGATGACCCAGCAAAAGACCATGAGAAAGGGTACCAGGCAGAAAGAAAATCAGGAGAAAACAATGTAAAGAAAACCCAGAAACTATGTTCCAAAAAATAGCTATCAATCAACATCTATCTTTGCTGAAAACTGCTCTAAGACTTTTAGAATACCTTGTATCATCAACATCATCATCAGCAGCAGCATCAGCATCAGCATCAGCATCAGCATCAGTATCATCATCACCATCACCATCACCATCACCATCACCATCACCATCATATTTCTATAGTGCTCTAAGGTTTGCAAAACACTTTACATGTGTTGTCTCAGTAAACCCCCATGTCACCTTGTGAAGTAGGTACTTTTATTATCCCATTGTACAGATGAAGAAATTGAGTGAAGAAAATAGGAGTGATTTGCCAAAGGTCTGGCCACTAACTTCTGAGGCAGGATTTGAACTTGGGTCTTCCTAGAACCAAGTGTAGTTCTCTATGCTTTGTGCCACCCAATGGCCTTGATACATGTTTTTAAAATGCTCCAAACCACTAGTAACCCGAGAAAGACAATTTAGCCTAATTCTGCTGCCCCACCTCACAACCAGCAGACTTCTGAGGATGACAGAAGAGGACAAGAGTAATTGTAGCAGGGGTTGTGGGAGGAAAGCCACATTAATGCACTATGCTTTTGTTCAGATTTTTGGAAACCAGTTTGAAATGATATTCACCTGTTTCCCTTCCCAAAGTCACCAAACTATTCAAAGCTTTTGATATAGTAGTACCGGCACTAGTTACTCTATCACAATCATTCTAGTAGCAGGCAAGGCTAACAGTATAGCATCTCCTGCCAAGTCCCAGAAAGGGAATCATTTCGGGCAAGATGTCTCTCTCTCTCACCCCACCCCAATCTCTATACTGACCATGTTATCAGAAGAAAATGCCAATAAGAAACAAAACATGTTACCCAGAGAAGAGAGAGACACCAAGGTCAAACATGACCATAGACAAAGATATAGGAAGGGGGCAATTTCAAAGTACATGACCTTTTGAACTAGAATATGATGCTGGTTATAGACTCAAGAATCTCCAGCCTTTAAAATTGCAGGTTTCCCTTTGATCAAACACGTTTGTGTGTTTGATATATATGCCTTATTGATATATATATTATATATATATATGCCTTATTGCTAACATGCTCTTAATTTCAGTCCAATCTATTGCTGGATCTGTGAAAAACTATGCCTTGGATTTTCAGAGGGACATGCTTTGTTTCTGCTATTTTAACTATAACACCTAAGTAAAAAACACTTTTCTAAATTGAATCGAGGTAACTGGCTGATAATGAATGTGAAATACTCCAATAGACACTTGTGAGCAACAGTACAATAAAAAAAATCCAGGCCCTCAGGGTTGCCCCAAGAAACATTAGGAGAGAAATACATACTGCCTTCTGGGAATGCCTTGTGCCAGTGTGGTGAGTAGGAGTTGGGCAAGAAGGGTATTTGAGGGATCCGTGTATGGCTGACCACTAGACAAAAGAACTGAGATTAATCTCAGAATTCAATATCCTTATTTAAAGAAAGGATAGATTTGTGACCTCCATTTATAGGCTAAATGGTATAAACTAGCATAACCCTAAAAACACAAAGATGATTCTTTCTAGAACTCCGCATCCTTCCTCTCCTCTCTCCTCTCCCTTAAATGTGAAATTTCTCTAAATATGAAACATGTCAGTCTGGAAACAGCAACAACAATACAAAAGATAAGGCAGCACATATCATAATAATAATAATAATAAATCAATGGCTTTAGCTTATAAGAGGGATTGGATATATATGTTTTTTTTTTCTTTTTTAAGGAAAAACTGCATTTGTAGATCGGTGGCCTTGTTAAAACAAATTTTACAACATCTGATTCAGAGTAAAAGGAAGCTATAGAAAACATGTTATTCAATTGTATGAACTCAAAGTTAAACTTCTTGCTGACTCTTGCCTCTTTTGTGTTGGAAATAAGGTCCATGGCATGGATAAATTCTTTCTAGAATGCTAACTACTACAAGACAATATGATTGACCAAATTTTGAAAAACAACAAACAAACAAAATTGGAGAAACTCTGAACTCAAAGATAAGAAGCATGTTCTTGTTTACCCTCTAGCAGGTTTTATGTTACACATCGTGAGCCTTAAGTAACAAAAGTTGTGATTTTCTTTGGTTCGTGACCTATCTTCTCAAAACCCAAGAAGCCAGAGGGCTGCAGGACAGCTGCTTCAATTTAAAAGACATTCCCTTACGTAGCTAAAGAATAAATTCTATAGAAACAGACTTGTTGATAGAAGGGATCTCAAAGGTCATAGTAGACCAACAACCTTTCCCTGAAGAATGAATCTCGTGAAAGTTGAAATAATTCAGAGCAGGGATTATTAAGATGGCATATATGAATCTGGTCTTATTAAAATATTCTGATGACTACACTTTCATGTAATTAGTTTCTTTGGTAATCCTAGGGATTTCATTTTAAGACATGATTCTATGAAGGGATTCTTAGACCTCCCCAGACTGACTGCCAAAGGAATGTGGGAAAAGATGTCATCTATCAATGATAATTCAACATTTATTAAGTGCCTGCTATGAGTGAGGCAGTGTGATAAATGCCAGAGATACCAAAATAGGGAAAAGACCTTCCATGACCTCAAGGATCTTCCAATCCAATGGGGATTGAGGAGAAAACATGCAAGCAAATACATACATAGCAAGCTATTTACAGAATACATAGGAAATAATTAATAGAGGGAAGACATTAGAATTAAGTCAGGCTGCCAGTAAAAGAAGAAATTTCAGTTGGAACTTAAAGATCTTTAGGAAGAGAGGAGAGGGACATTCTGAGCATGGGGGACAGCAAGGGAAAATGCCTGAATTTAAGAGATGAAGTATCTTATTTGTGTAACAGAAAGAAAGTGTCATTGGATCAAAGAATGTATATGTAAAAAAACTGGCAAGGTAAGAGAGAAATAAGTCATGAGGGATTTTGAATGTCAGGGCATTTTCTCTTGGATCCTGGAAGCAATAGGGAGCCATTGAGTTTATTGAATGGTGAGGGTTGGAGGGGTGGTGTGTGATATTGTAGAACCCGTGCTTTAGGGAAGTCACTTTAGTGGCTGAATGGAGGATGAATTGGATTGGGGAGAGACTTGAGGCAGCAGACACCCAACAGGCTATTGTAATGGTCCAGGCATGATGTGATGAGGGCCTACTCTAGAGTCAGAGGATAGGAAGGGGCATATTTGAGAGATGTGGCAAAGGTGAAATCAACAAGCCTTGAAAACATCTTGGAGATGGCAGTGAGGGGTGTGAGGAATAGTGAGAGATCCTAATTTGGGAGCTTGATGCTCTGGGAGGATGGAGTTGCCTTCTGCAGTAATAGGGAAGTTGGGAAGGGGGAGAGTTTAGATGGGAAAAAATGGGCTCTGTTTTAGATATGTTGAATTTAAGATGCCTACTCTTCATCCAGTTTAAGATACTTGAAAGTCAGTGGGAGATGAGAGTTTGGAATTTAGCAGACAGTTTCTGTCAGGACAGGTGGATTTCAGTCAGCAGCATAGAGATGGTAATTAAATCCATGGGAGTTTTCGAAATCCCCAAATGAAGCAGTATAAAGAGAGACGAGGGCCTAGAGCAGACCCCTGAAGGCCATCTACGGTAAGAAGACCTGATCTGAAGTGGGTCCAACAAAGGAGACAGAGAAGGAACAGTCAGACAGGTGGATGAGAACTAGGAGAAAGTGGTGTTCTGAAAACCTAGAGAGAAGAGAGAATCTAGGAGTAGAGTGACCAGCAGTATCAAAGGCTTGCAGAGAGGGCAAGGAGAATGAGGATGGAGTAAAGGCCACTGGATTTGGCCACTAAGGGATCATTAATAACTTCAGAGGGAGCAGTTTATGTGGAATGATAAGGTCAGAAACCAGTTTGTAAGGTGTAAGAAGACAATGAGAGGAGACACATATTGCAGACACCCTTTTCTTGGATCTCAGCTACAAAAAGCAGAAGACATACAGCACAATATAATTATCAGGGAGGGAAGGATCAAGTCAGTTTGTTTTATGTTATTTTTTTATCAGGATTGGGTTGATGTGAGTAAGCAGTAGGGAATAAGCCAGTAGATAGAGACTGAAAATAACTGAAAGAGTAGAAATGACAGAAAGGAGAATTTGTTCCAGGAGATGGGATAGAATCTGCTCACTTGAAAAAATAAAAGTGTTAGCCTTGGTAAGGAGTAAGTTCCCTTCATCA
The DNA here is from genome assembly GCA_011680675.1 of Gymnobelideus leadbeateri. Lineage (NCBI taxonomy): Eukaryota > Metazoa > Chordata > Mammalia > Diprotodontia > Petauridae > Gymnobelideus > Gymnobelideus leadbeateri. Next base: position 108,041 of record WOXC01002276.1, read on the forward strand.
TGTGAGATAGAGGTGCAGGAGAACACAGTGGTAGAATGCATATGAATGACAAGAGATGAGGAACAGGGGCAAAGAGAGGGCTTAAAGTGAAGAATGGTCTCAATTATTTCCAAGCTTTTCCCTCAACTAGAGGTATCTAACTCCGGTCATGCCTTTGGACTTAGAGTACATTGAAGCAGAATAATTTTAACTGTGAAAAAGTTTAACAAAAGTAACAAATAAAAATATAATACATCATAGATAATGTTAATTTGTTGTTTTCTAAGTTAGTAAGTGGCCTGTAGGGATTGGTTTCTATTTGATTTTGACAACACTGGTCTAGACTACCTCAAATACCTGAATTACTATTATTAGAATCCTGATCTACCACTTAAATTCCTGCTCTCCATCTTCAACCTCAGGATATAAGATACATAAGTGTTGATTTGTTTGGTTTAGGGTTTTGATTTGTTTTAGGTGAGAAGAAATACATTCTACAACCTGAAAATGAATAATACTAGTTACACATAAAAATGAAGAAGAGGATCTGTAACATTTAATTCTGAAGGGATTCTATTTTTTTTAATAATGAGTTCTTACTAATAATACAGAAAAGGAAGCTAGGGCCACCAGTACTTGATGTGCTTAGGCAAGGACCTCGTCCTAGAATTGTAAAGACAATCGTGGTTTACATTCCAAAATAACAACAACAGCAGCAATAACAACTCACATTTATATAATATTTGCTCTATAATGGGCATTAGGCTAAGTGTCTCACAATTATTATCTTGTTGGAATCTCAAAACATTCAAGGTGGTAAGTGGCATCATTATGCCCATTTCCTGATGTGGAAACTGAACAGTAGTTAAATGATTGGTCCAGGTTCACACAGCTAGTATGTGTCTAAGGCCCAGATGTAAACTATTTATTGCACCAGCTAGCTGTCCTAATAATGTTATGTATGTTAAGAGATTACTATTATTAAGTGACTAATCTAAATTCTTAGAGAGAACTAGGAAGGTAAAACTATAAGAAGAGTGGAAGAGATAAAGTGAAAGTCCTTAAGAATGAGAGGCAAATCCCCAAAGTGAAGGATGAAGGGATCATAACTGAGCAGAGAGTAAGCTAAAAGGAAACATTTGAGATACAGAAGGCCAAAGGCATTTGAGGTGGATGGTCTGGCTCTTTTGACCAGGTCAAGCTTTAATAGGCTTGGTCTTTAATTACTATTCCATTTTTAGTAACACTAACATCTTTCTAAAGAATCACTCAACTATGCATCAGACACTGAACAGATTGGGGACCAATTCACTATGGACCCATAAATATAAGGTTAGTAACTGGAACTGGGAAGTAGCTTAACTATTCCTTAACTGTTTCTACCTTAGTCACTTTGGTTTCCTTTATAAATCCCTCTTTCTCTCATAGTATTTCTTCACTATATTTTAACTTAGATTAATTTTTTTCTTCACCTAATATTTGAGTTATCTCATTCTCTGAGCATTTGCTAAGTGGAGAAAACAAGGAAAGTGGTGTTGAAAGAGACTCAACACAATAAGGCAGAAAAGGATTAAAAATTTCCTTACAGAAAATGCAAAGTTGACTGATTGAAAGAAGATTGAGTAATGTTAATAGGTGAATATCATGAAGAAGATGATGATAATAATAGCTTTTATTTACACAATATTTTAAGGCAACAGGTGTCAAAATGTGGTCCATGGTTCACTGAGGGTCACAAGATGGGGTCAGCAAGATCAAAACTTTTCATAATAATATAAAGATATTGGGGCAGCTAGGTGGCACAGTGAGTAAGAGCGCCGACCTCGGAGTTGGGATGACCCAGTATCGAATCCGGCCTCAGAAAATGAGCACCCACACATAAATAATGACTAGCCGTGTAACCTTGAGCAAGTTACTTAACCCCAATTGCTTTAAAAATAAATAAAAATATAAAGATATTGTCCACCTATCTTAAATATTCCTCAATTTTTCTAATTCAACATCAGTGTGATGTTGGATTTTACTCTTATACTTCAATTAAAACATCATTTCATAACAGATTAAATATAGAAGCAGATAGGAGATTCCAGCTGTCTTCTATTGAATTGGACATTTGAGAGATTTGAAAAAATATGTAAATCAATGCCAACTTCTCAATAATTTTTTTTTTGTTTAAGGGAAATATATGTTTCATTTAAATATGCTATTTAAGTTAACAGACAATGAGTTTCCTACTGTTATTTTAAATGAATTAAAAGTTTTAAAAACATAATCTATCCAACATCTTTGGGATCCTCATATAATTTTTAAGAGTGTAAAGAGCTTGTAAGACCAAAAAGCTAAAGAACTTTTACATTAAAGTTTGCAAAGTATTTCATCTTGATTATTTTCTTTGATACTCACCACAACCCTGTGGGATAGATGCTATATTATCTTCTATTTATAAATAAAAAACTGTCTTGCCTAGTTTCACACTGCTAAGTGTTTAGAGCAGGACTTGCAATCAGGTCTTCCCAATGACAAGCATAGAATCCCTCACATCACCCAGATACTCTAGGCTGCATGGAGTGAGCACACAGGGACACTCTTTTAGGCACACTGATAAATGATTGCTAAATGAATGGATGAATGTTAGAGAGTCACTATGCATATACTGTAATGAAATTTTTTAAATGAAAGAGGAGGGAACAGAATGTTTGTGGGCAGTTGACTATGTATACATTTGTAGGTGTTTATACAGCCAGAACAGATGCTTTCCAAAGGTCCTTTCCAGGTGGGTGATACTTTGTTCACCATGTGGGATAAAACTGAGTGTCATCCAGAAGCTAGTTATGCATTAAAATGAAATTCTGGAAATGATTGTTGTGGTTGTTTTTTGTCCTTTAGTCACTAAGAGGACCATGACATCAGGTAAGCAATGCCATGACTTTCAAGTGAACTGGATTTAAGGGAGGGAGGGCTGTGCAATGGTCACCAGCCTCACTTTCTCCTCTGGAGCCATCTCGGACCAGTGGAAAGATGTAGATCAATAGGACTGGGATGGCCCCTCTGGAAATGATGGTAGGTAGGAGGAAAGGTGTTCAGAAAGCTGGCCAATATCACCCCTCCTTTCCAGCTCTTCACCAAATCTGATCAAACCTCTGTCTTAACTCTAAATAAAAGCAATGGACAGAAGGTACAAAGCACTAAACCACAAAGTAGAGTTTATAGGTAGGAATGGACAGGCAAAGAGGTAGAATGGGTATAAATGTAGTGCTACTTCTGAGTTTAAAGAAAAAAAAACATATTCACAAACCAAATGGCCGTGAGGACCATTTTTAAATTTAAGTAAAGGGTAAAACCATAAGCAGCCATTCTTGTTTAATTCTATTGATCTCTTAGAGAGTTGAAAAAGGGAGATTGGTAAATGTTTGTTAAAAATCAGGGAGGCTTGTACCAGCATCAGGACATTTACCCTGGGGGATTCATCATTTATGGCTTCAGATAACAGCCAAGGAAGGAATGCTAGTTCCTCTAGGTAATTCAGGATTGCTTCCTGCCACAGTCTGCTGCATATCGAACATGGCCACAGGCAATTCTGGCGGCCTCCTTTTGAAATGAGCCCAGTGTGATAAATGAGATTGATGTTAGGGGAAGTATTGCATATTGAGTGGTCCAAAAATATCATCTGGTCTGCAAAGCTCACCAGGAAAATGACCTATAAGCATTTCAATTGTAGAGTCAGAACCTGAAATAAGGCAAAATGCCTTAAGGAAGAGGTGGGCTCCAACTCCATTTTACACATGAAGGGATTATTGAAGGGAATGGGAAATGTTCAAAAATCAAAAAGGGAAAAAAATGCAACAGAAGGGGGAAATCATCTTAGTAGAATTAATTGGGGATATTTATAAGGAATTAAAGGCAAAATAATACAGTGGGGGAGGGAAAAGATATTCATAAGCATCTAAATAAAAATATTGGGGAGGGGAAGTAAGCAAGTACAGAAATTCTTCTAGTAAAGACTTTTTTTTTTTTAACAAAAGGTACAATTCACAGTGAATAAACCCTAAACACAAGAAGTAGTCTGGCCAAGTGACAATGAGAGTTGGAAATGAGGCATGCTGAAATAGTGGAATTACCAATTACTTTGCAACTACCTTCATAGAAGAAGATGCTGGAAAGCTGCCCAAATCAGACATCCCATTTCTCAACATGGTTGAGGAGGTAAATGGTGTTGAAAGAACATTTTCAGAGAATTGCAAAGCTCTCAAATCTCCACAATGTAAAAAGGGCAGAAAAGCCTATGGAGAGGTAGATCACTCTGAAAGAAGACAGGATTAAAAATGAAACCTTCATCAGTATTGCTAAGAATTGATTAATGAAAACTTGTGGGACTGAAATGTTATCAACAGGAGGAAGCCTTTAAAAAGCTCGGCACTATGTCTGAAGGAGGGTACAGGGGAAGGAGGCTACAGAGGGAAGAAGCTTTCAATAAGTTATGAAGGCATTTGAATCTTTTTAGTCTTAGGATGAAAACCAAGGGTTCAAAGTTATTTATGATTATGTTAATTTACCAAGAATTTGTAAATATTTAGAGGAGAAAATAAAAAAGAATATTTCAAATGCTTATATCAAAGTTTCAATATAGATATTTAGCATTAAGTAGCCTGGGACAATGCAGTATTTAGACACTTTTAAGTGCATATTAATCAGAAACACAGGGTTTATATTTCTGAAAAAAATGTCTTTTTTTTAAAGAAACAAAGTAGGGAGGAGGCATGTTAAAGGCATGTAATTGTGTACTGCATTTAATAAAACTGGTCAGATTCCTACAGCCTCTTTTCTTACTTTCATCAGATTATTATAAGTATTTTTATTCATAAGAATGATGACCTAAACATACTGACTGTGACATAATAACTAATATAAAATCAACTGAAAGTTAATGACAATTTTTCTGGAAATTTTGCCACTTGCTGGGATAAGGGAAAACACACAGATTTCTCTACATAATAGGATTGGGCATGAGGTCAAAACTGGTCAGGTTGGATTTAATTTGTGGTCTCTCTATATATCAAACCACCAGTTATGACTTTTTTTTAATAATTAGTAACAAAACCCCAGAAATGCAGCTTTCTAGTTCAAATTCCAGTTTCCAATTATTAATTCCCAGGGACCAGAAGGTTTTTTAGTCACTCTTCAGGGGATGGTTCTCTAAACTGTCAAGTGGAAGCTGGTATTTACTAAATACTTTTTGATGGTGATTGCCAGGGCAAGTCCTGTATAATTCACTTCAAATCAACATTGGTAGGTTTGGGGATTTAAAGAAGCAGCAAAAGAAGAAAAAGCAGAAAAAGGAGGAGGAGGAGGAGGAAGAAGAAGAGGAGGAGGAGGGGGGAGGAAGAGAAGAAGAAGAAGAAGAAGAAGAAGAAGAAGAAGAAGAAGAAGAAGAAGAAGAAGAAGAAGAGGAGGAGGAAGAAGAAGAAGAAGAAGAAGAAGAAAAGAAGAAGAAATGGAAGTGGAAGGAAGGAAGGAAGGAAGGAAGGAAGTAAGGAAGGAAGGAAGGAAGTAAACAGAACAAAATTCCTGCCCTCAAGTAACATCCAATCTGGCTAAAAGATTGAAAGAGATGACAGGACAGAATGTACAATAACATGGTTTGGAGATAGAATTAGGAAGGCATTCACCCCTCTTACTCAATCTGGTACTAGAAACATTAGCAGTAGCAATTAGAGAAGAAAAAGAAATCAAAGGAATCAAATTAGGCAAAGAAGAGACCAAGCTATCACTCATTGCAGATGGTATGATGATATACGTAAAGAATCCTAGATAATCAAGTAAAAAACTACTAGAGACAATAAATAAATTTGGTAAAGTTGCAGGATATAAAATAAACCCACATAAATCCTTGGCATTCCTATATAATTCTAATGAAATCCAACAGTAAGAAATAGAAAGAGAAATCCCATTTAAAGTTACTGTAGACATTATAAAATACTTGGGAATCTACCTGCCAAAACAAACCCAGGACCTATGATCACAACTAGAAAACACTTTTCACACAAATAAAGTCAGACCTAAATAATTGGAAAAATATCAATTGCTCATGGCTGGGTCAAGCTAATATAATAAAAATGACAATTTTACCTAAATTAAATTATATATTTAGTGCAATACCAATCAATTTACCAAAAAAACTACTTTATAGAGCTAGAAAAATAGTAACAAAATCTATTTGGAAGAACAAATGGTCCAGAATATCAAGGGAATTAATGAAAAGAAATGCTAGGGAAGGTGGACTAGCTATACCAGATTTTAATCTGTATTATACAGCAGCAGTCATCAAAACTACATGGTACTGGCTGAGGAATAGTGTGGTGGATCAATGGCATAGATTGGGCAGATGAGATTCAGCAGTCAATGACTATAGTAATCTATTGTTTAATAAACCCAAAGACACCAGTTTTTGGGATAAGAACTCATTATTTGACAAAAACTGCTGGGAAAACTAGTATGGCAGAAACTGGGCAGAGACCATTATCTAACACCATATACCAAAATAAAGTCTAAATGGGTATCCCAAAGATATCATAGAAGTGGGAGGAAGACCCATATGTACAAAAATATTTATATCAGTTCTTTTTGTGTTGGCAAACAATTGGAAATTAAGGGGGTGCCCATCAATTAGGTAATGGCTGAACAAGTTGTGGTATATGAATGTAATGGAATACTATTGTGCTATAAGAAATGAGGAGCAGATGGACTTCCTATTTACCTGGAGAGGCTTATACTAACTGATGCTGAGTGAGAAGCGTAGAGCCAGGAGAAATTTGTACACAATTACAGACACAACATATGTGTGACAACCAACTTTGATAGACTGGACTCTTCTCAGCAATGCAGTGTTATAAGTCAATCCCCAAAGTCTCATGATGGAGGGAGATGTCTATATCTAGAGAAAGAACTGAGTTTGAATCCAGATTGAAGCAAACTACCAGATCTTTTTCTTTTTCTAGCTTGATTTTGTTTCTTCTTTCCCATTTTTCATCCTATCTGATACAATTTGTCTTTATAACCTGACTAATGTCTAATGTTAAAGTATTTGCAAACTTGATTGTATGCTGTCATGTGGGGAGGAGGGGGGGGAGGAGGGGAGGGAGGGAGAGAAAATTTGAAACTCAAGTAATTGTAAAATTGAATCTTGTAAATTAAAAGTAAACACACAAATTAATAAAGACCAAAAAATTAAAAAAAAAAAGAATTAGGAAGGCTTATATTTGTCCTGGAAGCAATCAGGAACTACTGGAAGATTCTGAGTAAGTGAGCAATACTATCTTACTTGTATTTGTTCTTAGATAATTTTGGCAGAGGTGTGTGTGTGTGTGTGTGTGTGTGTGTGTGTGTGTGTGTGTGTGTATGTATGTATGTATGTATGTATGTATGTATGTAAGTATAGGACAGACAAGAAAAGAAAGCCCAAAAGTAGGAAAATCAATCTGGAAGTGCTCTCTGGCTTTGTCTATGTGTTTCTGTCTCTGTCTCTCTCATAAAAGTCCAGAGAAAAAAAATATCATTATTTTGGTTACCATTTGGGTGAAGGGAAGAAGACACACAGATGCAAGAGATTTAATAGAGATGGAACTGACTGAGCTTAGTGGGAAGGGACAACAAGGCCTCGATAAGACCCTGGAGAAATTCAAGGACTCAGTTGAATTCAATAGAAATAGCAAAGCTCGGAAGAAGAGCTGCTTTATAAGGGAAATGTCACATTCTACTTTGTCCATGTAAAATTAGATGTTGATGTGTCAGCTATGTATAGGTATCCAGTACAGATTAGGGATTTTTGAGAGAGGTGGGGTGGGGGTGGGGAAGAGACACAGACAGAGACAGAGAGACAGAGAAAGAGAGGAAAAAAAAGAGAAAGAGAGAGAGAGAGAGAGAGAGAGAGAGAGAGAGAGAGAGAGAGAGAGAGAGAGAATGAATGAGAGAGAACATGCCCAAACCAGTTACAGATTTAAATACTGGAGTTTTTTTAGTTGCTTTGGATTTTGGATAAATGGTACTCCCTGTTAAGTTTTACTTCATAGGAAGCAAGACTGTGACCCTCTATTTGAGAATTAATATAAAAAAAATTATTGTGTCGAAGATATGCTGGGCACTATGCTAAGTCTAGGGGAGTGAGGTAAAAAATATGTTTGGCTTGATAAAGCCAAACAATTATGATTTGGAAACTGGCAAATACTATAAATCAGGGCTTCATTTATTTATTTTTTATTGTCTAGACTTAAGAAAACAAAATTGAAAATATTAATAGTGGAGATTAAATTTAAAAGTATTTCATGTGTGTATGTGTGTACATATATCTATATTTGTTTGCAAGAGGTTGTTGTTAAACATTCCCTGCTGTGTAAAAGATTCCATGTTATACTATGCAACAAAACATAGACCTTATGAGTATATTTATAAGATAAATGCAAAGTAGATACAAAGTAAGCTTAGAGCATAAGGTATTAACAGGTGGAGAATAGGGAAAACCCTCTATAGAAGGTAATTCTTTTTTTCTCTTTTAAAAATAGTTATTTATTTATTTGTTCATTTATTTATTTTTCATTTACAACATTAAGTTCCACAAACTCTCCCTCTCTTCCCCTTTGCCCCTCATGGCAGCATGCAATTACATATAGGTTCTATAAATACTTAGAAGGTAGTTCTTGAGGTGATTTTGAAAGAAAATAGAGATTCCAAGAGATAGCGAGGAGGCTGAAAAGCATTCCAGGCATGATGAGAATCTAACACAAAATCTTATATACAGGAAATGAAGTATTGTGTTTAAGGAATCCAGTATTTGGGGATCTGAAAGTGCCCAAAAGGAACTTCTGTGTCTAAAAAAGAAAAATAGGAATGGGGCAGCTATATGGCTCTGTATATATAGCACTGACCTGAGGAAGGAACTCAGGAAGACCTGAGTTCAAATACAGTCTCTGACACTTACTATCCCTGTGGCCCTAGGGAAGTCACTTAACCTGTTCTTGCCTAGGATGCAACTCGGTGCCTCAGTGGGCAGAATGTTGGGACTGCAGTCAGGAAAACCAGAATTCAAATCCACCTCAGACGCTTACTAGATGTGTGACCTTAGGCAAATCACTTAAACCTGTTTGTCTCAACCCACTGGAGAAGGAAAGAGCAAAACAGTATCTTTGCCAAGAAAACCCCAAATGAGGTCACTTAGAATCGGAAGACTACTCAACAACAAAAGGAATGGTAAGTGATATGGTGTGAATTTCTCTGAAAGTTACTCCACAAACAGAAGACTATTCTTAAATTGATTGTCTGACCATTTAAAAAGTTGGTTTTCAGTTACTGTTCAGTTGTGTCTGACTCTTCATGATATTATTTGAAATTTTCTTCGCAGAGATACTGGACTGGTTTGCCATTTCCTCCTCCAGCTCATTTTTCAGATGAGGAAATTAAGGAAAACAGGGTAAAATGACTTCTCCAGGTCACATAGCTAGTAAGTGTCTGAAGCCAGATTTGAACTAATGTAGATGAGTCTTCCTGACTTCAGACATACACTTTATCCACTGTGGCACCTAACGGCCCGAATTTGAGATTTATTATGTATTTTTTTAAGGTACCATATAAACAAAAATTAATTTGTGCTTGTTAAATCAAATGAGTTTATACATCATTTGTTCTAGGAATGTAAAAGCCAGTCTCAAGTTGGTGGCCAACTTTGAAGTCATGAAAACATAAAATAAATGAAAAGTAGAAGATGGGTGGTCTCTAGATGATTCAGAGTAATTGTAACTGAAAGCAGCAGACAGTGCAAACAACATTTGTCAGGATCCATACTGCAGACCAAGGGAGACCTATGACCATCAATATTATCTGAACTCTCAGCTGTCCAAAAATGGACTCTTCTCTGGAAAGAAATACTGCCAGTTGTGGCATCTCCCATTTCTCTGGTGAAGGCCTCCATTCTTATATAAAGAATTTCTCACTCTGAATGTTTCAAATAGAACTTAAATTTCTTAGATTATATTTTTATTTTATTGGGCAGGTTTTTTTTAAACAATTACAGATGATGCAATGAGTCAGCAAGGTTGAGCAAACTAATGACACTTAGACTATCTCTAAAGACAAGCCCGTTACTACTGGACGAGCCATGGGAAAGGGAAAAGACCTTTGAAATTATTTAATACATTAATTTTCTTGATGAGAAAGTGAACCTAGAAAGGTTATGCCATTTTTCCCTTAACTGAGTAACAAGTAGTGAATCAAGGACAACATAATTCAGGTCTTTCGACTTGTGTTCTTTCCTTTCCTCAATAATCTGATGTTGAGCTGTGCGCAAATATGTGGGAATGATCGTATGGCCCTAAAGGATATCGTTAATGATTGCAGAGAATAGGATTATCTCTATTCTAGAGACAGGGAAGTTTTTAATCATTCCTGTAACTTTATGATTCTGACCTTTTAAAATGACAGTTCCATATGAGAAGTGAATGTTAAACATTACATAAATATGTGTTCTTCTTCCATGCTAAACACAAAGACATGTTAATCATTTTATATAAGTAATAAAATGGTATGCTTACACACTAGTAATATAAGTAATCTTACAAATGAATAGTATAGGGTAGTCCTTATAATACTTACATAAACATAATACAGATAGAGCAATGGAGTCAGAAGGACCTAGGTATGTATAAGTCCTACTTTATGTGACTCAGCACCACAAGTACCTCTCTCAGTATTTAATTAGTAAGGATGATGCCAACTTGTACTGGTAGAGGGAATTTTCTTAACTGGGAATCCTCTATATCAATGAAACCAAAATCCCAGTCCCACTCAGATCACCTTATCCGTTAATAATATGAGATATCCCAGTGCCTAGGTAGGAGTTTTGGACTTGAAACAAGGAGAGGGTTAGATGTGAATTCCATCCATCTCTATTAGTGTATGAACATCACCCACCTTTATTTTTCTTACCTGTAAATAGGGAATAAGATTATCTGCATCATGCCATCTGAGAGGTGGACAAATAAAGAAGTAAGCTAGTCAGGTGGTGAGAATGAGCGATTACAATTAGATAGTTTCTGTGTGCCACTGGAATGTAGACAACACTGTGAGTTTACATTAAGTTCCCAACAGGTCCTGGAGAGTTGAATAGATGCCCATGGAAGATTTTTGGGAGGACACTGACAGGAACTTCATGGGATAAGAAGACAGAAGAAGGTTGTCATTTTTTATCAGAGGAGGAAATACCGTCGTGATTGCTGATGACATCACGGGTCTTTCAAAGTAAGGATATAGTGGGGCAGAGTCAAGATGGTGCAATAGAAACAATACTTCCACAGGGCTCTCACCTCCTCCAATTCATGTAAAAAAGGTGACTCTGAAGAAACTTTGGAGACACAGAATCCATAAAATGACACAAAGAAGCTAACGTCCCACTGAGGACAGCCCGGCAGGCTGGCAGCAAGTGGCCAGCACAGTGCTCTGGAAGGCAACCCTGGCCTGCGAGACACTGAGGTTTTATCATCAGGGCAGGCCTTACCAGCCACCAGCTGGAGGGACTTCAGATCACTAGCAACTGTGGCGGTATTGACAGAAATGATTATTAAATAATAAATTATTGGGAAGACCCTTGCCATTCCCCCAAAGTTTATGCCATCTAGACTATCTTACTCAGGTAGAGTTGTTGTCACACCCAACTAGAAAACCTTAAAAAGAATTTCAACTAAGTAAAATTCCAGTCTATTTTGTTCTACTCAGGCAGGTTTGAGCAGGAGAGTAGATTCTTTATCTAGATTACCCAAGACTGGGGGTGATTTTGAAGTAAAAAATATAATCAAAGTCATATTCCCCTACCCCTCACTAGAATAGGTCCACCTCATATTATAATATTTATTCTTCTCATAAATTGCTAACTGAAATTGAATTCTACCCCTAGGAAAACCCACTCTTCAAAGGACATATAACTGTTGAGTGGTTTCCACGAGGACTCTTTGGTATTCCAGAGTGTCACTTACCCCTTTTATTAATTACATGCTATCATGATTAATAGAATGATTAATTACCGAGAAATTGTCTCTCAATTTTTTATATGTCACAGTATCATACATACAAGAAGTCCTCCATTAACAACAACAACAACAACAACAACAACAAAAACCCTCTAAATTTATGAATAAATAGATAAATTGCATTACCCTTGCAAAACAGGTATGGTAAAAATCATCGGTGTTCTTCCATGGCATTTGGCTTTCCACAAATTGGCCTCGTAGTGTCAATATTATTTTTACTCTTAAGTTGTTTTTTCAGTTACGTTCAATTCTCTATGACCTTATTTGGGATTTTCTTGGCAAAGGCACTGGGGTGGTTTCTCATTTCCTCCTCCTTTTGGAGATGAGGATCTGAAGCAAATAGGTAAAATGATTTGCCCAGGGTCACACAGCTCGAAAACATTTGAGGCCAGAATTAAACTCATGAATATGAATCCTTTTGGTTCTAAGCCCAGTGATCTATCTACAGTATCATCTAAAGGCCTGTGAGTATTGTTAAATCCATTTTATAGATGAGAAACCAGGCAATGGAGACTAATTTCTGTACCCAAGGTCATGCAGTTAGTAAGAAATAAGACCCAAACATGCATAATCTTTTTCCCCCACAACCCACTGCTACCTATGTCTGGAGTCAGGAAAAGTCATCTCTCTGAGTTCAAATCCAACATCAGACACTTACTATCTATGCGACTCTGGGCAAGTCATTTAACCCTATTTGCCTCAGTTAAGTGATCTATAAAATGAGCTGGAGAAGGAAATGAAAAACCACTTCAAGTATCTCTGCCAAGAAAGCCCCAAATGGAATCATGAAGAGCTGAATGTGACTGAAATGAGTGAACAACATCAACAAACTATACTTCCTGTCATCAAAGAAAGAATACTAAAGAATGAACATTTCTTCAAAAGTCAGTGGAAATATAATGTCATTCTCAAGTGAAAATAAGGTTTAGGAAAACCAGATTATTATATGGAATTTATTCCATAACATTCTTCTATTAAAAATATTGTCATTGCTGTGATGTTTATGACTTTGCTGGGGTCAAATTATTATAAAAAATGGAAGAAAAGATGAGTCAATGCAGCTCCCAGGTAATATGTGAATAAGAACTAGAAAAAGCAAGTCAAAGTAGAATTCCTTAGCTCTTAGCAGATTTTTTACTAATGGCAGCTTGGTAATAGCTCACATTTGTATAATGCTTAATTGGGACAAAGCAAACACATAAAAGAACCACTGCTCAGAGGGGTAGAATTAGGAGGGAATGTAAAGGCCATCTGGTCCAACAAAGGAAGAAAATGACTCCCACAGAGGTTGTGACTTGCTCAAGGTCATCTGACTTCAGAGATTGTGCTTATGTCACTATCACAAGCATCTTCCCATCATCTCATTTGACTTCTATATCCAACCCTGGCAGCCAGGAGTGTTGCTAAGAAATTTCAAAGTGAGGCCCTACTTTTTAGTCTCAAAAAGAAGAAAAAATGTGCCTCTGGTCACACAGATAATAAATGATGGAGTCATGACTCAGATCCAGTTCCTCAGACTTTAAATCCAGCATGATCTAATAATTTTTTAACTTTTAAAAATTTGAGAATTTCTCTACCCAAAGGTAATTAAAAATACTTCCATGAGTGAAGTATACACATTCATTATTCCATACAAGAGATATATCACAGAAAAATTACATGAAACGAAATATTTTTTCCAATTAAATTACAGTATAGTTTCAGACATACTTTGCCTTAACTTTGAAATTTGTCTTTAGTTATCAACACTACTATAAATAACCAAAGTTTTTCATTCCATTTCCCTTTTATCTGCTCCTTTGCTATATCATAAATGTACATCTGAAGTTTCCAGTTGGGAAAGTTCATAATTTAAAAACATCTTAAGGGGGGCAATGTCAAGATGGCTGAGTAGAGACAGGACTTCCTCACAGCTCAGGCTCCCACCTCCTCCAATTCATGTAAAAATGACTCTTAACAAACTTTGGAGCTATAGAACCCGCAAAAATGACACAGAGAAGCTAACCTCACACTGAGGACAGCCCAGCAGGCCAGCAGGAAGGGGCCAGTACAGCCTGTTGGGAGCTGAGCCCAGCCCTGCATGGGCCCAAGGTTTTAGCCTCAGGGTAGCCACAACCAGCAACAGGCTAGAGGGACTTCAGATCACCAGCAGCTGTGGAGGTTTCCAGAATTATCAACCCATAGATGATAAGGACAAAGTGAGATGTCAGTGTAGTGTGGACTTTGGGACCTGGAAATTAGAGAGTGGAGTCCAGCCTTTTCCCCCAGGGCAAGAAGTAGCTGAGGCATGGCAGACCTCCAGCCACTGCCACATGGATGTTTTGAAAAGGTATAGGAGCAAAGTAGAGAATACAACAAGTGGAGGTGGGATGGGATGGAGGGAAATGTAGTCAGTCTTTCACAATATATCCACTATGGAAATGTTTTGCATAGCTACACCTGTACAACCTATATTGAATTGCTTATCTTCCCAGTAAGGGTGGGTGATGAGGGAGGTAAGGAAAAAATCTGGAATTCAAAGGTTTAACATAAAATGTTTAAAAAATTATATATATATATATATATATATATATACATATATATATAATTATTGTTATTATTTTACATGTAACTGGGAAATCAGATATAGAGGCACTGGGGCATAGAGATCCATCATGCCCTACTGGAAAGTCAGGCGGGGGGATGGGAGAGAGCAGATTGGGCGAGTGGATATTCAGGGGGATCGCTGTTTTTGGGTGGTGGGTAGGGGAAAAATGGGGAGAAAATTTGTAACTCAAAATCCTGTGGAAATGAATGATGTGAATTAAAAAAAATTTTTTTTAAGTTTAAAAAAACATCTTAGGGCAAATATTTTTTTTTGCTTTTGCAAGTAAATGGAAATTTTATCTTTTTAATTATATTTGGAAATCTATCCTCTAATGGGTGGGGGGAGGGAAGAAAAATGTAATGTAGGATCATGTACCCTTCCCTAATGACTCACAGATGGGTCAGATACCTGGAGGGAATCAATCAATAAAACAACTAAAAGTGTAAACCAGGTGAGAAAAACTGCTTAATCAACTTGAGAAGATCAAAGTATTTTGAAAATTCGATAAAAACAGATGGGAGAGGGTACACAGGAAACATTCCAAGATTGGCTCCATGAATCAGATACCGCTCTGGGTTTATGTATATAAAAATAATAATCAATCAGCATCGAGCTTGGGAAAAGCAGGGGACCAGAATAGAGGTGAAGAGAACTCTGATTCAGAGTCTCACTCTTAATGGAAATACAGTTTTTCTCCCCCTCTCCTCTTCCTTCTTCCCTCAAGAGGGGTTTTGAGAACTCAGGTGGGTGTATCTCATTCTTTAAGCTATTTGGTCCTTCTGTGATTAACTGGGAATGGAACTCTTCCCTTACAATGTCAGAAGTTTTCATGGAAATACGTGATCAGAATCCCAATAGGAGCCCTCAAATAAAGGGACATTTTCTTCTACAAAAGATATGGAAAGCCCTGGTTTTCAGGTTGTGACCCACCTCAGTAGGCTTGTCCTGAAATGGACCATTTTGTTCAACTTTGATACCACTTATTTCTTATTCCATACAATGTGTGGTCTGGCTAGGACACTAAAACAAATTCAGAGCCACCAGAAGGAGTCCTATAAAAGCAGGTGATAGGTAGGAGGGACCTTTGAGCAGAGCTCTTTCATTCAGACAAATGACCATTTAAGCATGACTCCACCATCTAATTCTTGTTGAAATTTTTTTCTTTTTAAAAAATTTTTATTCATTATTTTCAATTTGTGAAAAAAAAAGTGTTTCCAAATCACAGCATGCTGTAAAAAAGATAATTGCACACGGAACTGCAAATTTACCATGTACAACTTACTCTTCCCTTCAAATCCATGACACATATACATTTTTTTTCTTTTTTCTTCCACCCACTCCCCAGAAATGGCTACCATTAGACACAAATAGATCTTTCTTTCTTTCTTTCTTTCTTTCTTTCTTTCTTTCTTTCTATCTATCTATCAAATTGTTCCATACATACTTCTAATTACCAGTTCTTTCTCTGGACACAGATAGTGTCTTTCTTCAAATGTCCTTTATTTTTTTTTTCTGGTTTACATCATTCATTTCTACCAGATTTTTAGTTATAATTTTTCCCCTGTTTTCCCCTACCCACCACCCCAGAATAGCAGTCACACAAGATATCCCTTCCTCCAATCTGCTCTCTCCAATACTCCCTTCGACTTTTCCATTAGAGCAAGGTGAATCTCTGTGTCCCAATGCCTGCACATCTTATCTCCCAATTACATGCAAAAGAGTATCGATAATAGTATTTATATATATTTGAAACATTTAATTTTAAGATGTCTAATTTCAGATCCATTCCCTTCCTCCCTTGCCACCCATTCCCTCTGGGAAGATAAGTAATTCAGTATGTGTTGTACATGTATAGCTATGCAAAATATTACCATAGTAGATATATTGGACAAGGCTGCTTATAATTCCCTCCCACCCATTCCAACCCCACCTGGTCCATTCCCTACTTGAACCTGTCCCTCCTCTATAGTGGGTACTTCCAACCTCTGCTCCCCCCAAGAATGCCTTCCCATCCATCATCCCTCCTCTCATCCCCCTTCCCCCTATTCTGCTGCAGGTTGAGATATCCCATTTAGTATGTATGTCATTCTCTCCCTGAACCAAATTCAATGAGAATGTGGTTTTGCCTTTTTGCCTTCCTATTCTTCCCCTCCCCTGCAACCACTTCCCCTTGCTTCTACATGAGATAGTTTACCCTACCCTGTCTCTCCCCATCTCCTCTTGCCACATTCCTCTCTCACCTCATAATTTCACCCCTTAAGTATCATTCCTTCCCAACAAATTCAACCTATGCCCTCTCTCCATGTATAACTGTAAACCTGTATACACACATTCACATATGTATTCATATGACCATATACCCTTCTTCCATTATTTTCATACTGAGAAAGGTTTCATCAGTCACAGTTATTGTTTTTCCATGTAGGAATGTAAATAGGTCAACTTTGATAAGTTCCTTTTGATTTCTTTTCCCTGATTACCTTCTCAGGCATCTCTTGCTTCTTGTGTCTGGATGTCAAATTTTCTATTCAATTCTGGTTTTTTCCTCAAGAATGCTTGAAAGTCCTCTATTCCACTGAGTGACCATATTTTCCCCTGAAACAAAATACTCAGTTTTGCTGGGTAGGTGACCCTTGGGTTCATTCCCAGTTCTTTTGCCCTCTGGAATATCATATTCCATGCCCTTCAATCCCTCAGTGTAGAAGCTGCCAGGTCCTGTGCTATTCTGATTGTGTTTCCACAGTATTGAAATTGTTTCTTCCTGGCTGCTTGTAGTATTTTCTCCTTGATCTGGGGAATCTGGAACCTGGCTATAATATTCCTGGGCGTTTTCTTTTTAGGATCTTTTTCAGGAGGTGATCTGTGGATTCTTTCAACCTCTATTTTGCCCTCTGGGTGTAAAACATCAGGGCAATTTTCCTTAAGAATTTCTTGAAGGGTGATTTCTAGGTTCTTTCTTTGGTCATGGCTTTCAGGTAGTCCAATAATTTTTAAATTGTCTCTCCTGGATCTATTTTCCAGGTCAGTGGTTTTTCCCATGAGATATTTCACATTGCCTTCTATTCTTTCATTTGTTTGGATCTGCTTAACAGCATCTTGATTTCTCATAAAGTCATTAGCTTCCATTTGCTCCAGTCTAACTCTGAAGGAATGAATCTCCTCAGTGAACTTTTGAGATTCTTTTTCCATCTGGCAAATTTGACTTTTTAAGGCATTCTTCTCCTCATTGCCCTTTTGGGCCTCCTTTGCCATTTGAGTTAGTCTATTTTTTAAGGTGTTGTTTTCCTCAGTCAGGCTGTTGACCCTCATTTCATACTTTTCCTGCATCCTTCTCATTTCTCTTCCCAATTTTTCCTCCACTTCTCTTATTTGATTTTTAAAGTCCTTCTTAAGGTCCTCTATGGCCTGTAACCCGCTTATATTTTCCTTTGGGGCTTTTGGAGGAGGATTTCTGACCTCACAATCCTCTTCCTGTCCTATGCATAGATCCTCTTTGCCCCCAAAATAGGAGTCTAAGGTTGCATTTTTCTGTTTATTTTGTTTTCTTTGCCTTGACATGTTGTCACTTAATTACTTGACTTTTGGGCTTGTTGCCACAGTAGGACTCTGCCACCAGACAGGAGAGCTTTCTTCCCGAACGTTGGGGTCTTCACAGCTTTCTGGCAAGCTGGATACCCACCCCAGACTTCCCCCCCAGATCACAATCCAGATCCAGGGAGGTTAAAGCAAGAGCGATTAACCCCCAAGCCTGATCGCTGGATATCCCTACAGTTCGCAGGCTAGGAGCTGGAGCTGCCTCTGAAAACTACAAAATGGTGTATCTCCTCAGCAGCTTCTAGCCCCCAGGGGAGGAAGCCAACGCATTCCCCAAATACTGGTCCCAAAGTCCATAGGGCACTAAACTCTCACTTTGTCCTCGGCATATCTGAGTTGATAATTCTGGAATCTCCACAGCTGCTGGTGTTCTGGGGTCCCTCCAGCTGGCTGCTGGCCCAGCCACCCTGGGGCTAAAACTGCATCTCAAGGGGACCTGGGCTCGGCTTTCCGTGCACTGCAGGCTCCCAGAGTGCTGTGCTGGTCCTTCCTACAGGGATGCTGGGCTGTCCTCAGCAGGAGGTTAGCTTCTCTGTGTCATTCTGTGGGTGCTCGGGCTCCAGAAGTTGTTCAGAGTCCTCTTTTACATAGTTTGGAGGTGATCTGGGGGGGAGAGTGCTTTGGTTGCACTGTTTCTACTCCACCATCTTGGCTCCACCCCCTGTCCTTTATTTTTAATATGTGTATTTATAAGAGTCAAAATGACTTAGTTGCTCAGTCATTCTTAAAGAATTGCTATTCCTGTATACAACGTTCTTTTGGTTCTGTTTACTTCATTCTTCATCATTTCATCTTTTTCAACCAATATGTTAAAGGGGAGAAGTTAAACATAGATCCCTGGGGCATTTCATTGGAGACCTCCTACCAAGCTAATGCTGAACCATTAACACCTACTATATAGTGTCTGTGCCATCCTTCCAATACCCCTCCTCATGACACACACATGAACTTTAATCCAATGAGCTGAACTTTACTCCACTGTCCAGTATGACTATGTCATCATCTTTTTCCAATGATGATATCTTGTTGTAAAAATCTTAAATTCTTCATGCCTTGAATGACATTCCATATGCTGGCATCATTCTATCTACTCAAATCTATTTAATCTAGGTCCCTCTGTTAAGGTTATTGTTATAGTCACTTTTAACACTTCAATGACTTTTCTCTATTGTCCAAAGCATGGGCCAAAGTGAAGTTTGGTCTTTTCCACCATTGTTTCATATGGGCTAGGTGAGTCTGTTATCTTTGGTTTATCCTGCAGAATTTAGATTTGGAAGGGAGCATAGGGCTTCACATATTTTTTTTTCTTTTCTTTATAGGTGAGAAAGCTGTGAAACCCAGAAATGAAATGTATTGCCCAAGTTCACAAAGGTGGTAAAGGAACAGAGCTGTAACAGCAAGCACCCAGCATACTCAGGAGGGCTGCTAGCACAGGTTCTTTGATCTGCTTTTCTAAACAAAAGCAACTCAAAAAGGGTTAACAATCTTACTTTTATCAAACATATATCATTTACTTACTTAAGGGGATGAAGTCAGCACCCTGAACTTCAAAGAAAATACAAACAAAAATTACAAGCAGATAAAAAATAAAGAGAGAAAATAACACAATTCATAACATATATACATATATACCTATACACTCACACACACACACACACACACGCATAGTATATACACAGTACACACACACACACACCCTTCTTTGGGGTCAGAGGACATTGCAGCCTTCATGACCCATTGCCTAATTACAAAGTAACAAAAGCTGTGGGGTCTTCCTGAAAAACAAGCCTTCTCTAAGCAAGCTTCTCTCGTTGGGCTCCAAGTGAGGTCCATTATGGGGCAGGGAAGATTTTCATATTTCCTTACCATTATAAGAGATGAGAATTGAAACCTGATCTTCTCTTTGCAAATTCCAATGGTCTTTCAAGTACAAACTACAATGTACATAATCATAACATATAGCCTCTCTCTCTCTCTCTCTCTCTCTCTCTCTCTCTCTTTTTTTTCCTTCCTTCCCTCCCTCCTTCCTTGGTCTGTTCACCAGTTTAGAAGTATATGTATATGTATGTGCATACATATTCATCCCACTAATAATTCAACTAGTACCTTTGAACTCATCCATTTCGAGCCTAGGTCACTTACCACACCCTTATGTAGCATGGCAGTTACAGGAGATTTACCCTAGTGGTGCCAAACAGCTCCTAATCTAATCTAAACCTAATTAACTTAATCCATTGCCGTTCAGAACTCTGAAGTGATTCATCAGCCTCATCCTCAGGGTAACAGGGATTATAGATAAATGCCAATATACTCTGTGCATATATGTATGCATCTATGTACATGTGCATATATATATATACATGTGTATGTATGTGCACATATAATATGGATATATAACCACATGCAAACGCATATATATATATATATATATATATATATATATATATACACACACACACGCCCATATGCTGTATACTGTTTTATATCCATACACACACAAATTGATGAACACAAGCTGGAATTTAATTTTAAAAGAATTAGCAATATGCGTAATTAAAAATGTAAATAAATAATATTAATATTGGAGATGGTAAATTTATGGACAAGATGCTTTGAAATGCTTTAAATTGTATTTATCAGCATTTTAAGCATGATAATGTTTTACTAGTTAACTGGAACTTATCAGGGCCAGTTACATGCTAAATAAATAATATTTAGGATCATTATCATTCATTTTTCATGATCAAAAGGAGTAGTTCTGCTGTGATTAATTAGCCATCAAGTACTAAATGTAACATGCTTTACAGATTTGGCTGCCCCCTGAGTTCCCAGGGATATCAAAGAAGAGAACTCCCCGAATTTGAAAAGAATTGAAAATTATTGCTTGGCATTTCTAGCTAAAGGCACAGAGTTTGGGCTGCAATTTCACCTTCTCCAAGAATGCTACTGTAATATGTCCAATGTATACTCTGTAAAGCAAAATGGACAACTACAAATTAAATAAAGATCACCCTAACACTTGGTCTCTTTGGGTTTATGATGTAATCTAAATCTTCCAATACAAGCCCTTTCATTCATTTTTGAAAAGAAAATGTAATCATTTCTAAGAAATGACTATATTGTTTAAACACTGAGTGAAATAGAAGGGATTTGATAGGGCCCGAAATAATTACCAATCTCTGATCTGCAGAGTGTGACATTTAAAAAAATATCCCTTAGGTAGATACTAGGAATAATTTATATACCCTCCAAAAGAAAAATAAAATAAATGAGATACAATTGTCTTTAATATTCAAATATGAATTTACCCCTCAACTGCTTGGGTATCTCACCATATATACCCTGGGTTTTCAATATCCCCTGAATAGAATGTCTGTATGAATAGACAAAAGAATGGATAAAGACATGGCTTCTGTCCAAGGATCAACCCAAGGCAATTTGCAGAGTCAGCTTCAGAAGTTTGGCCATGGAGAGTGATTTGATTTAGCTCTAGATTATTGAGATCATAGAAACCATTCTTAAAGGGTGAAGATACTAGGAATGTCCATAGGAATGGGACCACAGTTCCTTATTAAAATAAGTAGAATGATAAAATGAATGGATGAATGAATGCATAAAGAAATAATAATTGAGTATTCAGATAGAAAAGTAAGACAGTAGCTTCTCTCATGAGAACACTTTCCATACACCTACACACAGGCTCTTATTTCTTCTTAAGTCTAAATCTTTGCTCTTTCTACTAAGCCATGTAGGAGAGAAGGAAGAAGTTTGATACATTCTGGAGAAATAACTGAGATGCAATTTTGAATTGAATGTGGTAGACAAGGGAGGGGACCTGAATATGTTTCTCACTTCAGGAGTCACTGTTAATAATAGGAGGTGATCTAACACTAGCATTCTGTTTGGGTCCCCATAATCCTGTCTTTGAAGGCAGAAGCTCAGCTATAGGAATGAAAGAAACAAACATTCATTAAACATCCATGATATTTCACTGTGTTAAGTGTTTTACAAATGTTATCTCATTTAATCCTCATACCAACTCTGATGGGTATTGTGATTG
Source organism: Gymnobelideus leadbeateri (assembly GCA_011680675.1). NCBI lineage: Eukaryota > Metazoa > Chordata > Mammalia > Diprotodontia > Petauridae > Gymnobelideus > Gymnobelideus leadbeateri. The sequence goes on from WOXC01002276.1 coordinate 130,329, forward strand.
TCCCCATCTTACAGTTGTGGAAACTGGGGCAGAGGCTATGACTTCTATACAGGATCACACAAAGTCTGGTTTTCCTGATTACCAGGCCTAGCATTCTTTCTGCTCTTCTATAGGTCAGGTCATACTCCAAAACTGAGAGAACCAGAGAAAACTACAGGACCGTAGGAAAGGTTCTCCTCTCCTCATATCCCAGCTGACATACAATGGATATTATCTAGGTTTAAAAAAACAAATGAACAAACAAACAAACAAAAAGAATTCAGCCTGGTATCAATTAGCTTTTATTAAGGACCTACTATGTGCCAAAAAGTGTGGTAAGCACAAGAAGTACAAAGAAAGGTCAATGACAATCACTGCCCTCAAGTAGCTCACATTCCAAAGGTGGGAGGAATAGGAAAACACTTATGTACAAACAAAGATATAAACAAAATAGATGAAAAATTATGAACAGAAGGAAGGCAACCAGGAAACCGTTTTTGTTTTAATCAAATTTTGTGCATTAGTGTTTATGTGGTGGTATAGAGTATTCTGTTCGAGAGTCAGACAAAATTTAAATTTGAGTAAAAATATAAAGTTATATTTTAATATACTTCTGACTCCAAGAAAGAATGTGTGTTTTGTGCTGAATACTTGTGTGTATGTGCCCCTATATATGTGTATGTGTGTATGTAGATAGATATAGAAATATGTGTATACATACATAGTATGTATAGTGTGTGTAACGTATATATACATGTATATACATATGCAAATATCTGAGCAAGAAAAAATACACCTCATTCTGGTGTCCAATGATACTCAGTAATTTAATCCTTAAAGTCCACAAGAACTTTCTTCCAACTAAAATTTTCTAATTCCTATTTTATTCTTCTGCAGAGTCAGAAAACATTTAGTTTCTCATCTTTGCCGTCTCATAATAATCTCTATCATACCTGAAGGTCCTGGCTAAGTCATCCTGGAGTCCCAATTGATTTAGACTTACTCTATCATTTAACCTTTTAGTTTTCTTGAATTTTGAATTCTAGGAACAAACTCTAACCACAGACCCAGAGAAATCGAAGTTTTGCAGCATAGAACCCATTTGCTTTGATTTTTGTCTCCATTACTTTAAGAATTGTACCTTTTGCCATAAAAAAAAAAATCCTCCTGGGGCCTAAAGCAAAACAAAGTATAAGTGGATATCTGGAATTACGGTCACGTAGCTTGCAAATTCAACCAATGTTTTACTTGATCTAGTAGTCTTGTCTGACAGGTCACTATATGGAAAAGAATAGATATACAGCAACATGGAACATTTAGGAAAGAATACTAATGATTGGTACAGGGACTCTGAAGAGCTTGATATCAAGAATGAGATAGTACAATGAATAATTTTACCCAATTGAATTCTAAAAGACTATATTATAATATGGGGCACACTTCTTTTTGGGTTTTTTTGGGTGGGGAGGAGATATTTCTTTTGAAATATATAATGGAGAAAGGAAATAGTCAAGGAACTACATGGAATCAAATTTCTATGAGGAAATTAAACACTTTGCTGAAAAATATTGACCCCATTTAAGACACAAAATGCCTCAAGCTACAATGTCATGACATCCAACCAAAAGACAAAATACATGAGCAGTTTATTTTCAATAGTTTACTCATTATTATTTTGTTGTTATTAACTTTTAGCATATATCAGAAACAAACACTTTGATACCTCACTGTGGAATTGAAATTATCCTGGGTTCACCAAGCCTGTGACAGAGAAAGCAAATGTTGTACCACACTGGAAAAATACAGTCCTGGCAAAAAACTGCAATGAGAAGACCAGTCTTGTGTAGAGGTTCATGACTGATAGGCTAGGGATGAAATCACTGGCCCCAGCAATCTGGAGAAAGCATATAATACAACATGAATTTTCCTATGGAGGGTGCATATACTTCTGCATTGATAGTAATAAAGTGATATAGAAGCAGAAAAAAGATGATGGCAACAGAATGTTAGGCCCCTTACAAACATGAATTTAATCTGTGTTGACACTACAAATATGAAATCTTTATCCAATGGCCTGATAAATTTGATAAATTGATAATTTTGATAAATCTTCATAAATTATTGGAGGAACCAAACTTTACATTGGAGATGATGGGACAAGATGACAACAGAATGAAGGATATACTGAAAAAGAGAGCCTAGCTAGCTTTGTTCAATCCAAATTACTTGGCTCAAATTAATTATATCTTTAGATCATGAGAAAATCAGCAGTTGTGATTGCTAAGCCATTGTAAATGAGTATTTGAAAGCTCATGGAAAATGAGAAAGACTGAAAGAGGCCAAAGGCTGCCCTAATTAAAAAAAAATATGTGGAGGCAAGAGATATAATAGTTTACAAGGATAAACCAGTGGTCTTGACTTCAATTTCAACAAAAAGATACAGAATGGATCTGAATGGATTACCCCAGGTAAGCAGCCGTCAGATCTACTACCACCATGGGCACCTTCCCACCTTTGCCATTCAGGTTACCCAGACACTATTCAGGATAACCAGACCTGCCAAAATTGGGGCCATCCTTGCTTTACTCACTGCCATATTCTACCCTCTATATAGTCCAGACTTCAAGATATTAGCAATTTGATTGATAATACTTCTTGGTTGACATGGGAGTCAACAACTTTATTTCTTCCATTGAGATGAGGGAAACCATCATTTCTCATATTAATAACCAATCATTACAATTGAGGAAAACAAAGCTTTTTTTTAAAATCTGATTTCCTTGTTCAATCTCTAAAGGACAGGGCTGATGAAAGATAGAATTAACATTCTTCTCATTTTGGGTACTGTTACTTTTCCCAACTAGATTAATCTTCTAATCTAAAGGTGAAACTCCTGTCCATTATCTTCTGCTAAGACTTGGGTGGGGAATATTTCCTTTTTTTGGAGGGGGAAAAGCAGGGCAATTGGGATTAAGTGACTTACCCAAGGTCATAGAGCTAGTAAGTGTTAAGTGTATGAGGTCAAATTTGAACTCAAGTCCCCTGACTCCAGTGCCTATGTTCTATTCACTGAGTCACATAGTTGCCTTTATCCTTCCTTTAGATTGCCTTAGGCTGTGGGTAATTTAGAAGTAAATGACATAGTCAAAGTTCGTTAGAATAGGGCCAGCCCCTCCTTGTAATATTAATTACCTGTGATTACTTTATAACCAATCAGAACTGATCCCCATCATCTGGAAGATCCACTTTCCTAAACCATATATGCCTTGAGCCCACAGGATGTTTTGGCATTCGAGACTGTCAGTGCCTTCTTTTATTAAAATGCTAGCATTGCTAATAAAATGACTAATCACTCAGAAATTATGTCCCTTGAACTTTTTAAATTTCACAGAGATAGAAGACCACAAGGCCTTACCTACCCAGCAACTTCATCCTAAGGTCCTCTAGGCCTTCCTATTGGTACTGCCTCAATACCTTCCAGACACATGGGCATAATTAATTTAAAACTGATATAACCTAAAGACACCTGGAAATTGTCATCAGCTGTGTTTCAGAACCCATAGGACTCTGAGACCATGGGCAGGCTCCTTAACATCTTAGCCCTCAAGTGACTTTCTAAGGTTCTAATTTGCTAAGAAGGTGCACTGGTAGAGAAGGAGCTAGTCTTCTGGGAGTTCACAAAGAAACCATAGACCCATCCCCTAGTCATTTTAGTCTCCATGTATTTAAAAATTCAACCACACTGGTCAGCTTCCTTCTCTTCTCACTTCACACATGCTTCATTGCTTATCTCCATGCCTTTGCATTGGCTAATCCGCCTACCTGAAATGCTGTGCCACATCACTCTGGCTTCTGAATAACCCCAGCTTTCTTCAAGATAGAGCTCAAGCCACAATTTTTGCAAGAGAACTTTTTTGTATTCCCCAGATGCTAGCACCCTGCCCTCTGAGATTATCTGCATCTACCCTGTACATATCTTCTAGATATCTAATTATTTATACTCTGTGTCCATTATTAGAATGTAAGCTCTTTGAGGGCACGGGATTTATTTTTCTTTCTTAGGATCATTCATTTAGAGCTGAAAGGCACCTTGACTCCAACCACCTCATTTTACATGTAAGAATCAATGGAGATTTAAAGAGTTTAAGTGACTTGCCCATGACCACAAAGCTAGTCATGAGCTGAGGCTATATTTGAATTTAGATCTTTCTGACTCCAAACCCAGGTTTCTCTGCACCACACCATCCAACTCTCGCTGGTGCAGTCAGTTGCATAAAAAGTACTTAATAAAGGTTTCTAAACTGATTAAATCTAATAAGATAAAATTCATTAGGGATAAAGGTAAAGACTTCTACTTGTATTCACAATATCAACTTCATAAGTATAGAATGGGGGAGACATGAATTGAACATGATTTGTCTAAAAAATGATCTGGGGGTCTTAAAGACCTGCAAACTCAACATGATTCAGCAGTATTAAAAAAAATTACATGAGTTTGGGTTACATGAAAGAGAGGTATATTTTATGGGAATAGGGATAGTGCCTCTGTACTTAGACCTCATCAGCCCTTATCAGGGCTTATTGACTGACTGGAGTGTCTTGTTAAATTATGGACACCTTTGTTTCATAAGGATATCAATAAGATGGAGAGTGCCCAGAGAAGTATGACCAGGATACTGAAGGAACTTGTCATATGAAGAACAGATGAAGCACTGGAGATGTTGAGTCTGGACAAGAGAAGATCCAAGGGGTACAAAATACCAGTGTTCAAGTATTCAAGGATTATAATACTTTGCTCTGTTTGACCCAAGAGATACTGATGAGGAATAACAAGTAGAAGGCAGAAAGAAGCAATCTTATGTTTGATATCAGGAATTACTTTTTTTCCCTAAAGACTAGAGTAATTTAAAAGGAATGTGATTACTTAGGAGGTGATAGTTTTAATTTTGCACTACCCACATCTGAGGTCTTCAAACAGAATTTGCACTTTGGACATATCATAATAGAGTTTTCTTGTTTGTGTGGCTTGAACTAGATACTGCTTAGATGTCTTCCAAGTATAAAATTTTATCATTTGGTGAATGAACTAGTATAAATAATTATTTATCTTTACTTAACCACTTTAATCAATCATTCTTATTCATTAGGTACTAGTCAGTCCCTGTGTACCTAGTCATAAATGGCTTGCCAGGGTATAGGGAAGCTATGACCCCTTTCTCTACCCAGTTACATGGTCTTCTGAATGCCATACTCCCTAACAGCACATCTCTCCTTCTTCTTGATAGGGGATGTCATGGGCCTGGGTTGTCAAAGGGCTGGGACTTTCATGAGATTGGAAGCAGTGAGAGCTCATAGTGGTGGGGACAGGATGACCCTTCTTGTTTAACCTCTAAGTTATCAGGATCCATGGTGCTGCTTCTTCAAAGATCTTCCATTCCTGGATCATTCTTTTTCCATGCTTTTTTTTCTTTTGATCTGTTTCTTCTTCCACAGCTGTGACAAATATAGATTGTTTTATTTACATGATAGCACATGTAAAATCCATACCAAATTGCCTACCATTTTAGGAATGGGGGAAGGGAGAGAGAAAAATTTAGAACCCCAAATCTTGTAAAAGTAAATGTTAAAAATTGTCTCAATTTGTAATTGGTGAAAACAATAAAATACTGTTAAAATAAAATTTAGTGTAAAAGAAAGTGGGCTATCCAGATGGAAATGTCCAGTAGGCAACTGGATTTATAGTCTGGAAACTCTAGTGAAAAACCAGGATTAGAGGTATCATTTTGCAAGTTTTTAATAAAACACTGTATACCAAAAACAAAAACAAAATCAAAAAACCCAAAAAAAGCAAAGCACTGGACTGAAGAGTTGGAAAACCTGAGTTCTAATCTAGGCCTTGGAACTAATTAACAGTGTGACCTAGGGCAATTTGCCCCTTATCCCCAGCCCTCTGTTCCTACATTTGTAAAATCAGGGGTTTCAAACAATTCCATTCAACAGAGACAAATTTAAGGAAGATACATAGACAAATGTTTCATATGGTATTATGGAGTTATACGCCTGTTTATTTTCAAATTTTAAATTGATCTTGATTTATGCATCCCTTAAGTTCTCTTCCTGCCAAGAAAAAATAAGCAAGTTATCATTATTTTACAGAATAAGTTATTTTCAGGACTGCTGACCTACATCAGTTTCTAGACATTGCATTCCATATGACAGAATAAACAAAATATGTTGTCATAATAATCACTACCAGAAGCCTGTGGAAAAAAATAAATTTAATCCAGTTAACTAAATGAAAAGAATATGCTAATGTGACATTAAGACTAAATTTACAAGCCCTTCTAGTGCTGATTCTTTATATTGCTTTCAGGAAATTTCAAAAAGAAAGGGTTGGTTCTCTCTTCTGTGAATATACAAACTTTCTGAGGAGGAAATCAGACTGAGATGGAGATGTCCCAGGCTGACTAAGAACTGCATGTTGGGGTGGGGGTGGGGGAGGAAGCTCAGAACACTGGCAGAGGCTTAAAGTGTCTGTGGACTTGCCTAGTATGAGCCCAGCATCTCTTCCAATAAAGTAAGCACATTGTGATTTTCAGACAGCTATGCTAGAAAAAAGTCTGTAATGGAAAGCACGAAGTGGTTCACACCTTGTTTCAGCTATTGAATTAACACTTTATTTCAGTCTGTTAAGAAACAGAATATGTGAACTCCACAACTTATGAACTCTTGGGGAGGAACTAATGACTATATAAGGAGAGCCCCAGGACTAGAGACAGCAGGAGCTGAAAAGAGGAATCTTGTGATGGCAGAGTCAAGGGAAATATTTGTGGTATCCCGGCCCTCTCTTTATCTGCTCTATGTTAATGTTTGTTTGTGATACTTTGTACAGAAGCCCTGGGACCTTACTGGAAGCCCTGAAAGAGGATTTTCTGGTTGTCTGTTTACAGAAGTCCTGGAGGAGGGTTTTGGAGGTTCTGGGACTTTACTGATGATTTGCACTGACTTCTTGGACCTTGTTTTTGGGTAAGTGTTGATTTCTATGTTGATGATTTGTGTTAAGTTCTCAGATCTTATTGGTGTGTCTGAGTTGATTTCACGGTCAGATAGTGAATTGATGATGGTGCCAGCAGTGTGTATGAATATTATTATGGCTCTGTTAAGCTTTATCTTCCCAGAAACAGGAACTGTGAAGGACTTGAAGTGGATTGGATGCTGTGAGCTTCAATATGGAATGGGAACTGGACAAAGAACTTGACAAGGAGCTGGACAAGGAACTGGGAGCTGGCTGCCTTCGAACCCAGGTGACAGTTGGACCTGGCACCATGGAAGAGGAAGCATGGAAGCTGAGAGCCAGCCTTGAGTCAAGGTGGAAGAAGACTTTACTTGGATACTGTGTACTGACTAAGAAGATTATGGTTTACTGTGACCTAGGGGTGGATGGCCTGTGTATTTGCCACTACCTCTTAAGAGGTTACTGAGTAGTGACTGAGGACTGAATGGTGACTGATTTGTAATTTAGTGTGTCCCATGAGTGGTGAACTTTGACTATTGTATTTTGTGACCTTTAAGGAGGCAAGCCTACTTAAGGATGATTGAATGATTGAGTTACTAAATGATTTTACTTTGTTGAAAACTCTTGTGACAACTTTGGTGAAAACTATGTGGCCATTTCTTATGGAAATGGGAATCTAAGATCTTCCCTGCCCCTAGACCCTTTGATAGGCTTAAGTGACTCTGAGAACCTTCTTTGATTTGAAAATATACTTTTCCCCCTAATAGGCTGATGTGGTCACCTGGAGCCATTGGTGGGAGGCTTGTTATTCAGGAATACCCACACCTTGATACTTTGTGATTTGGCAGGGGGTCAAGAAGGTTGTGACATGCTCTGACCCAGGAGAAGCCTATATATACCCTGATGTGAGATTTTGTTTTGGGGCTCACTTTGAGAAGAGTTATATGATTTGACCAGATGAGACTCCGGGCAGCTATTGAGTCCTCTGGCTTGAAAAATCTATATGTTGGTACTTTCCTCTCTGGTAACTGACTAGGTATGGATGTAATGGTCAGACAGTTAGAAGCCTGTCTGCTGATCTGTTTCTCTGTCTGTAATTTTTTGTCTGCTTTTAACTTGTTTGTATTCTCTGAAGTTCGGGGTACTGGCCTTTTTTCCCCTGAACTAGATAAATGACATATGTTTGATTAAAGTGAGATTGTTAAACCATTTTGAGTTGTTTTCCTTTAGAAAAGCAGATCTAGGAACCTGTGTTGGCAGATACCTTGGAGATGCCAGGGTGCTTGCCGCTACACCATTTTAGTGATAAGTCATTGTGAATGCTGTACATTGATTTTTTGTTTTGCTCCAATTTGTTATTGAATAAATAGAGTGTTCATTATACTATGTAATCAGAACCTTGAAAACTGTTCACAGTAGCAGTCCTCTGGAAAGTTGCTCATGCATGGCTTTATACAGTTCTAAAAGCTTTTCTTAGGTCTGTTCTTCTCCCAAACCCAGCAACACTGGTGTCCTGTCAGAGAGAAAAAAATTCCCCTGCCCTTTCATGCTTTGTAGCCAGCTTTGGGGTACAGAATAGCTAAGGGAGGGAAACAACAGGGCCACTAAGCACCTTTACAACTTGCACCACGGCTAAGTGCAGCTGTGACTGCAATTGTAGGCAGAAAGAAGGAAGAATCACAATCCCATGATTCCCAGGTCCCCAGTATGGATCCAAAAGAAAACCATAGCCATAGCCTTCCAGACATCAAGATAATCATTCCTCTGCCCATCCACTGGGACATATTTAATTCCAAACAGTCAGATAGTAGACACGAGAAGGATGTCAAACAAAGAACATAGATGTCACAGTCAGAAAACAGCAATGAGGTGGAAAATTAAGGAAGGCCAAAGAGGATATTGAAGTAAACAACATTCAGAGAAATGAGACCAGCAAAGTAAATACAAAGAGAGTGGCTCAGAAGCAATAGAAAGGATTGTAGGCAACTCTAAATGAACCACGAAAAAACAGACATAAATTTGCTAAAAAATAAGCTGATAGCATTTTAGACACAGAAAGAGGGATAGGAAAAGGCAGACAGCACTCCTCATGGTCTCAAGGGAGATGATGTAGAGAGATAGGGGAGTTAATTAGAAAGTACTCTAATGCCTACCATATGAATAGTGCTGGCTGTATTAAGTGCTAGGAGGAATAGAGAACACAAGTAAGTCTTTGAATGCCAGGTCATTTCAAATGCTCTTGACGGACGATAGAAGCACTGAAGTTTTCTGAGCAGAAAAAAGAAATGCCAAGATCTATGCATTAGATATACTATTCTGATGGAGGTATAAAGGATGAATTGGGTGGAGAAGACATAGGTGGGGCAGGAAAATCTTTCTACAAGTTCAGCAAGGTGGGTAGACTGCAGTGAAGGTTAAGTAAGAAAGAGAGAGAGAGAGAGAGAGAGAGAGAGAGAGAGAGAGAGAGAGAGAGAAAGGGAGGGAATGACTGGCTTTTGGGGGGGTATAGCACGATAACTTGTAACCCACTGGAAGGTGAAAGAAAAGTTAAGTCAGGCAAAAAACATGTATTAGCTGTCTTCTCTATGCCAGGCACTGTACTAAGCTCCAGGGATACAAAGAAATGTGAAAGATAGCCCCTGTCTTCAGAGAGCTCAAAGTTTAATGGTTCATCCCCAAGGGCAGGGATAATACATTGCCTGGAGACATTTAATAATTAATGGTGGAGACAATATAGAAAGAAAGGATTAAGTCAACATAATCCTAAGGTAATAAACATAGCACACTGGGCCAATGGTGGCTGCAGGGACAGAAAAACTATGAATACCAGAGGGCCAAATGCTGTAGAAGCCATGAAAAAAAGGAGAATCCCATAGGACTGAACAGTAAGAGAAAAGATGCTGAGGACAGGGGAGAGGTGAAGCTGACTCATGAAAAATAGTAAGGAGGGAAGCATATCCATTCTAGGCCAGCTTTGGTGAAAGCACAGAGACACATGCACAGCTTGATGAAATTCCAGAGCATAATATTAAAGGGACAGTTTTGAAGCCCAAGAAAATGAAGAGAAGATCAATACAAATTATTCTAAATTTAAATGAGAAGTCATGAGGAACTCCTGGCATTCCATTGATGAATGGGTTACTAGCTCACGTGAATATGACAATGAAAAGAGCATGTGTGGAATTTAGCAAAACATTTGACAATACCCCTCATCACCTTGCAGACAAGATGGTACTACCTACACTTAATGATAGGATACTAAGATGATTGACCACTTTGGTGGGTTTAGAAATAGTTGATTGACTGGGCTCTAAAGAGAGATAATGAAATCTGAAAAGAGAGATCTAATTGAGGGACACATGGCTCTGCCCATCTCCATGCTTTGTTAGCCATTTTAATCAATAATTTGGATAAAGCATAAGTGACTTATGAAATTAGCAAGTAATGCAATGATGGAAGGAAGACCAAATATATTAGAATATGAAGCTGAGGTCTAAAATAATCTCAGCAGGTTGATGACATGTCCAGAAATAGCAAAAAGAAAAGAGAGAGAAATGATAAATCTTGCACTTGAGTCAACATAACAACAACAACAAAAACACAAACACACAAAATAGAGTAACAATAATGAAGTTTTATGGGAGAATGGAAGTTCCTTCAGTTTGGTTGGTTGGTTGCTTTCCTTTGTGCTCAGAGAGGACCAAAATGACATCACTTTGCTTGAGTCAACTTTCAATGTGTCTGACTGGCTGGCTGATCAGACCAATATGAGCTCAGAATGTTCTACCACAAGTCAGGCACAAATCATCTGTGTGAACATCCATGAGGGCAGGGATAATAAATACATTGCCTGGAGACATTTAATAAATATTTGTAAGGCAACACAATAAATACATGGTAGTTAAATTGAATTGAGTCATGAAAAGAAAGGAATCCAGTATTAAAAAGAAATTCTAGGGATTTTAGTGCATTAAAAATGAGCTAGGTCTGTAACAACTTATTATTTTTTTTAAATCATGTGACCTGAAGCTGCATTAATAGCAGTATGTTATAGTATGAAGTGTGAGAAAATTTTAGCTGATCTAGTCAGAAAATTCTTTTATTCTTTGATTATACTTTAGTTCCTACCATGAATAAATGCTAATCAATATTTTGTTGTTGTTGTTATTGTTGGATTGGGTTTCTTTTTTATTGGGGGGGTGTAATGAAGATGGGTTCTGGACTAGAGATTTCATTGCTCTTGGGAATTTCTAGTGAAGAAAAACTCTCTCAATACTGATCATCAATGACTGCAATTCACAGTTAATTAAGAAGAGGTTGGCAGGGGGCCATAAGCTTAATTCTATGTTAAGTGAGAATGAGGAAAAGCTCTTCTGGCATAATTGAGTGAGTAGAGCACCTAGAAGGAAGGCATTCCGTGGGCTTTCCCTGATGGCTCTCAACTTCCCTGCACATAAGCTGTTGTTAGTCAGTTGTTTTTCAGTCATGTCTGACTCTTCTTGACTTGATTTGTGGTCTTGGCAAAGAGACTGGAGTGCTTTGCAATTTCCCTCTCCAGTTCATTTGATAGCTGAGGTGACTGAGGCCAACAGGGTTAACTGATTTGACCAGGATCATATAATTAATAAGTGTCTGAGGCAAGATTTGAACTCAAGAAGATGAGTCTTCCTAACTCTAGACCCAACACTCTATCCACTGCACTGCTATTGGTTTTATGAAAATGAATGTTGAGAAAGCTTTGAAATACTAGCAAAAGACCACCTTTGCTACTCAGAAACATCCCATATTTTGCTGTGGGAGCCACAATAGTGCCTGCCATCTTTGTACATAAAGAACAGAACATGATCATTATTCAATAGTCAACCCTTAAAGCTTCCTTTGCCTCATTTACATCCTATGTATAAAGAGGTGGATTTAATGGCCTCTGAGAATTCTTCCCATTCTCATTCTATGATCTTATATCACCCAAATATTTAAATGGATCTGTGATCATAGTAGTTTGGAAGTAACTGATAAAACTTAAATTTCAAACAATCTATGTCTACCTATGTAGACAGGGCCAAAGATGAAATTGGCTTAATCCTTCTCGAATATTCTTGGACAGGACCCCAGCCAATTGTAGAGCTTATTTCTGATTAAAGTGAGAATCTAATCTCAGAGAATTCCTGCCTATTGTATTCAAAGTAAATGGTTTAGGTGGAAATGAGTTTCTTTGTCCAAGAGCACTGAAAAGATCAAACTATTACCCAGTCTTTTATTATAATATTCATTCTCTCATTAATTGTTCACTAAACAGAGTTGATTTTCACCCTCAGGGATACCCCCTTTTAAAAAGGTATTTAAACATTAAACACACCCATGCAGGGTCTTAGGTTTCCAAGAAAACGACTGACCTCAATTTATTGATTATCTATTAGCTTGGTCAATAAATTGATTATTAATTACCAAGAAACTATGTCTCTTGACTTTTTCTTCATCTCAGTTGTTCATATTGCCCTAGACATCTATAAGGGGTCCAGCCAAGATGTTAGAGTTGTCCATTGTTTTTTCAGTGAAGTGGTATGTACCCCTTGAGCATTCTCATTACCACCTGTCAGTCTTCCATTTTGTCATCTGACCAACCCATCTTCTCTTCCTTTCATAAAATTCTATGTTGACATCCTTTATACATGTTCACCTTTGGACTTCCTCATTGGCTAAATGTCATAATGTACTCTCATAATGCATCTCATCATTTTTCTCTGTAATTCACAATAAATTAATCAGTAGAGAATGATGATTTCCAAGATCCCTTCCATGTCAAAATCCACATTAATCTTAAATAGTCTAGTCTTTTGCTGCTTCCTACCATTCTCTTTTATTTGTATGCATATGTTTCTGTACATGGTGATGAACACTTAAGGAAAGAGTGGAGAGGGGGGACTCAAATTCAATTAACTTTCTGTTCTTAGTAGGCCCCAAATTGGGTGAGATATGGTCTGTTGGTTTTCCCATCAATGTACTGACAGATCAAAAAAGATCCATTGAAGATGGGAGATCTAATTTTCCCCCACTTCACATTTAGTGGTGGTAGTATGAGAAGGAAATAACAACCAACATCTCCCTCTCCAACTCCCAGAGAAGAGTCAGTTCCATAAATCCATAATGGGATAGCCCAGGCTACCATTGCCAAAGTCTCCTTTTCAATTTCCATCTTCAAGGAGTAAATTTTAATGACTTCACATTTTCTCTCATTTCAGAATCTTTAAATGTTTATTGCCTTGCATTAGTGTTGCCAAGTTCTCTTTAAGTCAGTTCAAACTTTTATTTTGTTCTCAATATAACTTCTTAGTGTCTCACATCGACTGACTACTTGCAAGCATTAATTTTTCATTTTCATAATAGCTTTGCCTAATCATACAAATTATGTGAGGCAACTAAGTGACACAATGGATAGAGAGACTGATCTTCCTGACTCCAAATCCAGTCTCAGATACTTACTAGCTATGTGAGCCTGGGCAAGTCACTTAACCCTATTTGCCTCAGTTTCCTCAAATGAAAAAGGAACTGCAGAAGGAAATGGCAAACCAAGAAAAAAAAAGCCACGAAAACCCAAATGTGGTCACTGAAATGGATAAACAATAACAATACTTGGCTTTGACCAGAATTTATTGCCTACATATGATTTCACTCCCTAGTCTTCATATTGATAAAAGTTTGAAAAATCCCAAAATGTTATGGGAAAAATGACAAAATCCTTTACAGAACTAATAAGAGCAAAAACCTAACCCCATATCTGCAGTGCTTTGTGGCTTCCAAAATACTTTCTTCTCAATGACTTTCTGAGCTGTTAATGTCTCAATTATGTGAACAAGGAAATAAAAAAGAAGTTGTCAGAGTTAGAATGTGGTTATAGAAGTGCCCAGGTTCCAAATCAGCTAAGGAACCAGGGCAATAAGGAAAGGCAGGCCAATCTGTAGAGAGAACTCTCAAGCAGGGGTCTAATGACTGAGGATTCTCTCTCAAGCTGGGGTCTAAAGACTGAGGATTCTTTCTCCTGACCTGACAATTAGAAGGCACAATACCTCTTCCTGCTCTCACATTTAATGCCTCTTTCTGGAGTCTAAGTAGAGCCAATGATTATTAGTGGAAAAGTCATATTAGAGACCTCCATGTAAAATGAACATCTGAATAAAGAATGAGAAAAAGCTTAGTAGGAGAGGGAATAGATAATGGAGCCTGCAGAATACACAATATGCCAGAGGCTTAAATACTCTAAGCTAGCTAATTACTAATTTGAAAAACTGTTTGAGGCCAGATTTGAACTCAAGAAGATGAATCTTCCTAACTCTAGTCCCAGCACTCTATTCACCGTACTGCTATTGACTGTATGGAAATGGATATTGAGAAATCCTTGAAATACTGGCAAAAGACCATCTTTGCTACTCAGAAATATCTCATATTCTGCTGTGGGAGCCTCGATAGTGCCTGCCATTGCTTTACATAAATGATAGAATGTGATCATTATTCAATATTCAACCCTTAACGCTTATTTTGCCTCATTTACTTCATATGTATAGTGAAGAGTTGGATTTAATGACCTCTGAGAGTTCTTCCCATTCTCATTCTATGATATCAAACCTCTTGAAAATCCAAATCATCTGTGATATAATTCTGAAGTGCATATAGCATTCCTCTCTTCCTTCAAGACATAGCTCATGTGAAATATGCTTGAACCCTTTACTGATTCCAACTGCCTGTACCCTCCCTCCCTAGCTACCTTGTACCTGATACAGTATAATTTCTATTCATTCTTTATGTACTTGTTTTGTATCTACTCCTACAGTGTATCCCAAAAGTGTTAGTGCAGTTTTGATCTAGTAAAGTATTAAATTTTTAGCTCAAAATTGCACTAACTTTAGGACATCCTTTATATGTGCATATTATTTTCTGTATTCTAGTGTAAGCCTCTTGAGAGGATGGTAGTAGCAAATAATAGGTACTTAAATACAATATATGGCAGGTTCTTTATAAATATAATAAAATAAAGTCATTGGTTTATTCATTTTTTAGAAAATCAAGAACATTCTGAAACCTAATTTCATTTAAAAATTACATAATTTCTTTAAGAAAAACCCACTGCAAATAATTTCTGTTTTACTGAATTATGCCCATACCTGAAAAGGTACCAATTATTATAACAGAATAGCAATCCTTTCCCTTCCCACCCCCCAAAAATTAGAAGGTGTTGTTTCATCAATGTGAAAAAACTGCTATCTATAATCTCAAGTAGAGTGAAGGCTCTTGTTTGTTTTTGTAAATAATTTCATTTCCTTGCATCTCCATTTCCTCGGCAGTAAAAATGAGTTGTGGGATCCTGGGAGTTTAGAAGTTGAACTAACAAAATTTTGAAGTGCAGTCACTGATCTTGTCTACTCTTAGCCACCCCTGTTGCTCCATCTACCTCTCAAGTTTCTGTGTAATGTTGTCTAATTTTATGCATTAGCCAGCCTGAGCTAGGAGCGGTCCACATCATTAACTGATCACTGCATATCTCAAACTAGAGGTCCCATAAGTGTTTCAAACTCAACGTGTCCCAAAGAGACCTCCTTATTTTTTTTCTTCCAAACCCACCTTCTTCCATACTTTCTTTTTTATGTCAAGGAAACCTCCATTCTCCACTTACCTTACCTAGGTCAAATTTAGAACCATCTTATCGCTCTCCCTCATCACAAATACCCACCAGTAGCCAAATATTGATTCTGTCCTAACATCTCACACCTGTCCCATTCTCTTAATTTACATTGCTACCACCATAGTACAGGTCTTTATAACCTCTCTTCTCTGACCTCTTTCAGTAGTACATTAACTGGCCACCCTAGTACATCTTCCAAATACCTGCCAAATAGTTACTCTTAAAGCACGTGTCTAGTCATCACTCAACAACTTGACAAACTCTTTGTAGCTCCCTACTGTTGCTGTTGTTGTCCATTCTTTGTTTTTAAAGAGGTCCAATGGGGGTGGCTAGGTGGCGCAGTGAGTAGAGTGCAGGCTTTGGAGGCAGAAGGACCTGAGTTCAGATCCGGCCTCAGACACTTAACACACACAAACAAAAAAACCTAGCCGTGTGACCTTGGGCAAGTTATTTAACCCCAATTGCCCTCCAAAAAGCAAAAAAAAAAAAAAAAAAGAGGACCAATGACATGATAGGATGCTGTCTTCACTTATATGGTATTTGTATTTAAGTGAGGTAGTCACACACAGTCATCAACCTCACTTTCTCTTCCAGAGTCATTGAAGTCCAGTAGTGAGACCAAAGTAAGATGACTGGTAATGGCCTGGGATGCAGTGGATGCTCTTGGTATCTTCAATGTCTTGGCAAGCTCTAAGTACTACATAGCTTGTATTTCAGTTGCCTTCATGGCCATCAGAACAAATTGTTCCCTTCCTCCCATTCCACCAGGGGGATGACTTCGCACACTTGGGGTAGACATCCTACTAACTCACCAACAGGTCTGAGGCCCGTAGATTACCCTTAATCTTGTTTAGCCCATCTGCCAAGACAGTTTTTTTCAGCTTATTAATACAGTATTATTTTTGTCTTCCCTCTGTTGAACCCTGAGCCCATGGCTTTCTCCATGGCTGCCTGGTAAGATAGAGGTGGAGGTATACACAGGCTGGAAGAAATATGGAAGGACCAGGAGAATGAGGAGGAGCACTCTGAAACATAGGGGGATAGAAATGTCTCCATCACATGGTGAAGAGGATGAGGAAGGCCACCATCAGGCAAAAGAGCCCCAAGGCCTCAGACAGGGCAAAGCCCAGGATGGTATAGGAAAAAAGCTGCTGCTTCAGTGAGGAGTTCCTTTCATAAACAATGATGAGACTTCCAAACACAGTCCCAATCTCAGCTCCAGAGCCAGCCACCCCAACAGTGGCAGCCTCAGCCCCAATAAACTTGGATGCTGTGGCAATGTCTTTTGAGAAAGCACTAGTTTGGAATCCACATCTGGGGACAAGAGAGGTCAAGGGACCTGATTCTGCCAAAATGCTGAGGTTCTCATCTGTCTGAACCTCTGGCCATTTTAGCACCACTGCAGATAGTGTTCTACTCAGCAGCTGAGAGCTGCTCCTCACAAGAGCAGGGGTAGAGATGAATTTGGCAGGCATATATTCTCAGCGGCTGAGGGGCAAAGCTGAAGAGCTGCCAGCAGAGCAAAGGAGACTGCCAAGACAGTTTTATCAGGGTGTGGCCTCTGCTCTTTTAACCACTTCTTGCAGTCACAAGTTAGAGCTCCCTACTAAAACTAGAACAAAAAACCAAACTCTTCTTTCTCTCACTATCCTTCACAAATTGCCTTTAATCTGCTGCCCCCCCCCTTTATTATTTCTCTTAAAGTAGGATATGGACTAAATGGTGATGCCATTCAGAAATGGTTGATGATATGTTTTCCATTACTTTGCTAACAATATTATGCTGATTAAATGCCTTCCTATATCCTAGGCTAGTTATACAACAAACACTAGATATCTAAACCTGAATTTCATTCCAAAAGTTTCTAGTGTCAAGCTTGATGGGGGTTTAAACCAGAGAAGATAATTATCATAATCTGTTCCCCCTACCTTTCTGTGCTACCCAGTTCACGTATATGGGAATCTAGAGTTCAATGGAATATTATAGACTATGTAAATTAACTTCTGCATGGCTAGGGCAAAAGCACATACTTCAGGAGATATTACCCTCAGTCCTTTTTGTCTCATCCTAATAAAATCTTTGAGAGGGTGATAATGAGAGCTGATATTCACAAGGCACTCAGAGGTTTACAAAAAGAAAGCTGCTATATATATGGATTTCTTCATGTGACCCTCACAAGAATTCTTGGACATAAGAATTGAAAAGATACACTGCTTTGATATGTAAAGACATAGCAAAGAGCTCTGTAAATACCAGTTATTATTGCTGTTAGCATCATTTCGAGGTACCCTGAGGCTCAGAGACATTAAAAGACTTGGAGTAGTCACATACCCAGTACAGGTGTTAAGAGGCAGGATACGATCCCATTTCTCATTGGACCAATGTTCTTTCCATTACTGTATAATATCTCTAAATGTAGGAGTGTAAGGTTTCCATAGAGGTATATATATGATCCCCTGTAATGCCAATCTTATAATTGGGGAGAGATAGGAAGGTCCAGAGCACCAGGAAAAATGAACACCTGGTAGAAATAATGTCCCTTTCATATAAAATGCTTTAAGTTCTACAAATCTCTTTCCTCCCAGCTATCCATTGAGGTGAGTAGTTTTTTCTTATTTGGTTGTTTTCAGTCATGTCTGACTCTTCATGAAACTAAGGCAAACAGGATTAAGTAACTTGCACAGGGTCACATGGCTAGTAAGTATTTGAGGCCATCTTTGAACTCAGGCTGAATACTCTATCCACTCTACAACCCAGATTTCTCCAAATTCTGACTCTAGACCTAGCAACCTATTTTTTTTTAATTCCCTTCTTCAGGTAAGAAAAGCTACATTCAGAGGTGAAGCTCCTTATTCATATCTCTAAGCAAGGAAATATCAGAGACTGCCCTTCTCTATCCCATTGCTAGCCCTTCCTTCAGATCTGCACCCCTACTCCATCCACGTTCAGAACCATTTACCTGACAATAGAATGGTCCAGGCAGAAATAGGTTTTGATCTGAATTGTTATAAGGTGTGCTCACATCAAGAGAACTATAGAAATTAAGTAGAGACCAGAAGAAAAAAAAAAACCTCCCAGACTGGTTGGCATCCCTGGAAGCAACATTGTGAACAGGCAGTCATGTGACCTCATAGATAAAGCTGTGCTGGAGCCAACTCTAATGCATTCCAAGAACTGTTAAATTTTTAGTGTGATCATTTAGACCTCAGAGAATAACCACTGCTAAAAACCAGGGTTTGATTTATTGTTTAAAAAGAGTGGTAGAGAAAATGATAATGTTTCAGATTAAATGTAAAAGTGGTATGTGAATTCTTCCACTACCCCCTATCCCTGGCAGAGTTGTTAAGAATTTATGAATGCCCTTTGTTTCTCTATAAACTTTGCTTCAGGCCAGGAGGAGTTCTGTAGAAGGGTTAGGGAAGGAAGTCATCATCAATGTGGAGACCTGGTAACTGTAGGATGATCATAAGGATGATAATGATGATGATGATGGTGATGGTGATAGTGATGGTGATAATAATAAACAATATAGCACTTAAGGTTTACAGAGCACTCCACATGAAGTCTCTGAGGCTCACAATAACTCTACGTACATGTGTGTAACATTACTCTCCTATTTCTAATACCTTAACTTGAAAAGTTAAATATTAAAACAAAAATGAAATTAAATAAATATTTTAAAAATATAAATATAAAGAGGATAGTCACAACTGAAGTGTGATGGGTTAATTTTGAGTGGCATACCAGAAGTAGACTTTATGAGGAATGACCAAATTAGAGTAGGTTTTAAATGTTTTGGATTTTTTAAGGCTAGAAATTGAAGTTTACAAATCATGTGGTCAATTACTCTAGTTGATCAGGGAAGTGTCATCTAAAATCTGTCTCCTCTGGGCTTTAAGTTAACTACGGCATATTTCATAACTTTCTACAGTTATCTTAGTGGGACTATGTTCAAGAAAACCCATCATATTCCCTTTTATTTCTTACTTGGCCTGAAGAGGTCAATGTTTCTCTTTAAGCACCTTACTTTAATATTTGAAATGACAATGGCTAGGGCCATTCCAGGCCATGATTTTCTATTATTTCAAACATGAGAGAAAGAAACACAAGGGAGTGAATAAAAATTATTAACAGGAAAGAGAAAGAAGGTACAAGACTATATAATCCAAGAAATGACTTAATTTTCCTGCATGGGTGGGGAATCTGCAGCCTCGAGGCCACATGTGGTACTCTAGGTCCTCAAATGTGGTCTTTTGACTGAAACAGGAAGCACTTGAGACCCTAGAGGGCCAAATGTGACCTCGAATCCATAGGTTTCCCACCCCTGTTAGAGCACCAGCTCTTAATGTTTTCATCAGGGAACCCCTAGAACAGATCTCTTCAAATCCACAACAATATCCCATAACATCATAGCCTTACACTTAACATATATAACCACAGCCCATGTGATAGTGTAGCTACCAAAAGAAACTTAGTGACACAGTACACAGAGTACTGAACCTGGTATCAGAAAGATATGAATTCAAATCCATTCTCAGATACTTACTAGCTATGTAACCCTGAGCAAGGCACTTTAAAAAAGATAAACAAAGAGTACCTAGAGGCACAATTGAAAGTTAACAAGTAAATACGGAGCACTGGCACTGAAGTAAGAAATTGATCTAATTCCTTTATCTGTCTCTATTTCCTCATCTGTAAAATGGGAAAAAAATAATAGCATCTACCTCCCAGGATTATTGTGAGTATTAAATGAGATAACATGTGTAAAGTGGCTTTGCCAACACTAAAGTACCATACAAGTATTAGAAGTTAGCTAAACTCCCCTTCAGGATCCTTCTATAAGTATAATTTGCTAGTGTCATTTCATGGGTTTTCATGGTGTCTCTCCATAGAAAATGGGGAGTAACCATGATAAATCCCCAAACATGTATTACCCTCTTTAAATAAGAGAAAGAAATCTTCCCCCATGATGAAAATTGTTAATGGTCCCAGGCACATCCCTTAGCTTTTTAATCACAACATTCTTTCTGTTGATGTGGTGTGTTTTCATGAGTTGGAATCTTAGTCTCTAAATAATGACTATCTGGGTGTCATTCAAAGGGGCAACAAAGATGAATGTGGTTGGACAGCCACTCAATAAACATTTATTAAGAAACTGCCAAGGGGCGGCTAGGTGGCACAGTGAATAGAGCGCCAGCCCTGGAATCAGAAGGACCTGAGTTCGGAGCCGGCCTCCGACGACACCTAATCCGCACAAACAAAAACCTAGCCGTGTAACCTTGGGCAAGTTACTTAACCCCAATTGCCCTAAAGGGGCAGCTAGGTGGCGCAGTGAGTAAGAGCGCCGGCCTCGGAGTTTGGATGACCCGAGATCAGATCCGGCCTCAGAAAATGAGCACCCACGCATAAATCAAATGAATAGCCGTGTAACCTTGAGCAAGTTACTTAACCCCAATTGCTTTAAAAAAAAAAAAAAGAAAAAAAAGAAACTGCCATGTGCCAGGGGCTGTGTTAAGGGCTGGGGATACAAGAAAATCACTGCTCTCCAGGACTTGAAAGTTAAAAGGGTGAGACAATTAAAAATATAACCCTTGTACACATTGCTATTTATACAATATCCTATTTATAGGATAGATTGGAAATAATCAAGGGAAGGAAGACATTGAAATTAAGGAGAATTAGAAAAGGGCGTTAGCTGGGGCCTGAAGGATGCCAGGGAAGTCAGGAGGGGCCAATAAGGTGGATTTGCCTTCCAGGCATGGAGGACAGTTATCAAAAATGCTGAAGGAACTCCACAGGGGCAGAGCCAAGATGGCTGAGTAGAAACAGCATTTCCAATGTGCTCTGCCCCACACAAACTTTAAACAATGTGAAAGGGAGCTCTGAACAACTTCTGGAGCCACAGCACCCACAGAACGGCACAGAGAAGCTAACCTCCTGCTGAGGACAGCCCAGCAGCCCTGCAGGGAGCAGCCAGCCCAGCGCTCTGAGAGCAGGCAGCACAGCCCACTGGGAACCGACAGCGCAGCCCGCAGAGTCGAGCCCAGGTCCGCGGTTTTAGCCCCCGGGCGGCCGGGCCATCAGCCGGCTGGTGGAACCCCAGAACACCAGCAGTTGTGGCGATTCCAGAATTATCAGCACAGATATGCCTAGGACAAAGTGAGAGGTTAGTGCCCTATGGACTTTGGGACCAGTATTTGGGGAACACGTGGCTTCCTCCCCTGGGGGCAAAAAGCTGCTGAAGAAACAGCTGCACAGAAGCCATTTTGCAGCTTCAGTAGTGGCTCTAGCTCCTGGTCTGCGAACTGTAGGAAGATCCAGCAATCAGTCTGGGGGTTAATCGCTTTTGCTTTAAGCTGCCTGGATCTGGATTGTGGTCTGGGGGGGAAGTTTGGGGTGGGTATCCAACTTGCCAGAGTGGGTGGAGGCTTTACAGAGGCCACCCAACTGGCGGAAGTTGTGAAGACCCCATGTTTGGGCGGAAGCTCCCCTATCTGGTGGCGGAGTCCTACTGTGGCAACAAGCCCAAAAATCAAGTAATTAAGTGGCAATATGCCTAGGCAAACAAAACAAAATAAACAGAAAAGTTCAACGTTGGACTCCTATTTTAGGGGCAAAGAGGCTCAAAGCATGGAGGAGGACTGTGAGGTCAGAACTCCTGCCCCAAAAGCCCCAAATGAAAATACAAGCTGGCTACAGGCCATAGAGGACCTTAAGAAGCAGATAAGAGAAGTGGGGGAAAATTTGGGAGGAGAAATGAAAAAGATGCAAGAAAAGTATGAAATGACAGTCAACAGCCTGACTGAGGAAAATAACACCTTAAAAAATAGACTAACTCAAATGGCAAAGGAGGCCCAAAAGGACAATGAGGAGAAGAATGCCTTAAAAAGCCGAATTTGCCAGATGGAAAAAGAATCTCAAAAGCTCACTGAGGAGACTCATTCCTTCAGAGTTAGACTGGAGCAAATGGAAGCTAGTGACTTTATGAGAAATCAAGATGCTGTTAAGCAGATCCAAACAAACGAAAGATTAGAAGGCAATGTGAAATATCTCATGGGAAAAACCACTGACCTGGAGAATAGATCCAGGAGAGACAATTTAAAAATTATTGGACTACCTGAAAGCCATGATCAAGGAAAGAACCTAGAAATCACCCTTCAAGAAATTCTCAAGGAAAACTGCCTGATGTTTTAGATCCAGAGGGCAAAATAGAGGTTGAAAGAATCCACAGATCACCTCCTGAAAAAGATCCCCCAAAGAAAACTCCCAGGAATATTATAGCCAGGTTCCAGAATCCCCAGATCAAGGAGAAAATACTACAAGCAGCCAGGAAGAAACAATTTCAATATTGTGGAAGCACAATCAGAATGGCACAGGACCTGGCAGCTTCTACATTGCGGGATCGAAGGGCATGGAATATGATATTCCAGAGGGCAAAAGAGCTGGGAATGAACCCAAGGGTCACCTACCCAGCAAAACTGAGTATCTTGTTTCAGGGGAAAATATGGTCACTCAGTGGAATAGAGGACTTTCAAGCATTCTTGAGGAAAAAACCAGAGTTGAATAGAAAATTTGACATTCAGACACAAGAAGCAAGAGATGCTTGAGAAGGCAATCAAGGAAAAGAAATCAAAAGGAACTTATCAAAGTTGGACTATTTACAGTCCTACATGGAAAAACAACAACTGTTTTTGATGAAACCTTTCTCATTATGAAAATAATTGAAGAAGGGTACATGGCATATGTTCACAGGTATACATGGATAGAGGGCACAGGTTGAATTTGATGGGAAGGGATGATTATTTTTGTTTTTGGAGGGCAATTGGGGTTGGGTGACTTGCCCAGGTTCACGTGGCTGGGTTTTTGTTTGTGTGTTGGGTGTCTAGGGCCGGATCCGAGCTCGGGTCCTTCTGGCTCCAGGGCTGGCTCTCTACTCGCTGTGCCACCTAGCCGCCCCAATGAAGGGATGATTCTTAAGGGGTGAAGTCAAGAGGTGAGAGAGGAAAGTGGCAAGAGGAGATGGAGAGATACAGGGTAGGGCAAACTATCTCATGTAGAAGAGGCAAGGGGAAGTAGTTGCAGGGGAGGGGAAGAACAGGAATGCAAAAAGGCAAAAGCATATTCTCATTGAAGTTGGCTCAAGGAGAGAATCACATACATACTAAATGGAATATCTTACCCTCACTCACTCTCCTGAGTAGGGAAAAGGGGGATGAGAGGGGGGATGATGGAGGGGAGGGCATTCTGGGGAGAGGGAAGTTTAGAAGTACCCACTATCAAAGAGGGACAGGATCAAAGTAGGGAATGGACCAGGTGGGAGGTGAGACAGGTGGGAGGGAAATATAAGCAGTCTTTTACAATATATCTACTATGGTAATGTTTTGCATAGATATACATGTACAACACATACTGAATTGCTTATCTTTTCAGAGGGCGTGGGTGACGGGGAGAAAGGGAATGGATCTGAAAATCAAAGTTTTAAAATTAAATGTCTCATAAGATGTCCAGGCAGTGGGGCTCAGAGATTCACCTTGCCCTAATGGCAAAGTCGAAGGGGGTATGGGAGAAGATATGGGAGAGAGCAGATTGGATGAGGGGATATCTGGTGGGACTGCTATTCTGGGGAAAAAATGGGGGAAAAATGTTACTCATAATCTGGTGGAAATGAATGATGTAAACCAGAAGTTAATAAAGCATTTGTTTAATTAAAAAAAATGCTGAAGATTAGAAGATGGGATGCCTTGCTGGAGGCACAGCAAGGATGCCCAGTGCCACCAGACTGAAGGGGGTTATAATGTAAAAGAAGACTGGAAAGGTTGGGGAAGGGTCAAAAATTATTCAGGTCTTTGAATACCAAATAGAAGATTTAATATTGGATAGTGAAGGAGAGAGGAAGTCATTTGTTTTTATTTAGTAAGGGGGAGGACTTGGAATGGGGCAAGGGGAGGTCTGTGGTAGGCAGAAAACCCAATGGTCTATTTCAATAGTCAAAGCGTGAGTTGATGCAGGTCTTCACCATGATGGTGGTGGTGTTAGATGAAACCAGAAGACATTTGCAAAAGAATGTTATGATGATAAAATCAATAGGTCATGGCAATAGACTGGATAAAGGGCACAAAAGGATTCAGGGATGAGATCTAGATTGCAAGCCTGGATGACCAGGAGGATGGTGATACCCTCAATAGATATTGTTTGGTTGTTGTCCTTCATTATCAAAGTAGACCAAAATGACATCACTGTTGGGATTAAAGTACAATGAATCTGACTGTGTTTGATCCAACCAATATAAACTTAGAAGGCTCTACCACAGGTTGGGCACAAAATAGTCCATATGAACATTTGGAGAGGAACTGTCTCTACATCTGTGCATCTCATGTTTCTTTTGAGCTACTGCAATCTGTTTTGCTTGTAGAGTATTGAACCTTCTTTGATGTGGCCATGCCATACTGGGTGGTCCTGTGCCAACATCTCCTATGTGTCCCAATCCATACTAAAGTTCTTCAGAGAGATCTTAAGAGTGTCCTTGGGTCACTTCTTCTGCCTTCTGTGTAAGCACTTGTCTTCAGTTATTTCTTTGTAAAATAGTCTTTTTAGGTAAATGTGTATTTTGAATTCAAATAACATGGCCAGTCCATCAGAGTTGTGATCTCTGCAATAGAGTTTGAATGCTTGGCTTTCCCACTCAAGAAAGGACTTCAGTGTCCAGTATCTTATCTTGTCAGGTGATCTACAGAATCTTCCTAAGACAATTCAAATGGAAAAGAGTCAATTTCCTGGCATGATGCTGGCATACTATCTAGGTTTTATAGGTTTACAACAAGGTCGGCACAATGACTCTGTAGACCTTCTACACTATACATCTTATATACCATACCTTCCTTCAAAACCTCCCCAAATCTGAACTAGTTCCAGTAATGCATGTTTCACCCTTATCATCTATGCGTACATCCCTGGAAAGCATACTGTGAGGGTAAGTAAATTTATCTACTGCATTCAAAATTTCTCCATTTGCTATAACCAATGTTCCATATACAAATGGTATGGTGCTGGTGGGTGGAGAACATCTGTTTTCTTCATGTGATTTTTAAGGTCCAAATTAGCACAAGTAACAGAGGATCAATCTATATTTCCTTGCATTTCAGCTTCAAAGGCTGCATCAAGGGGACAATCATATGTGAACACAAAGTGGCTTACCAACTCTTGCTCCACTAAGGAAGGTGATACACTTAAAAGTCATAGTGCATTTAGGAAGTTTCAGGGTAGAGAAGAAAATGAATTCAG
This sequence comes from Gymnobelideus leadbeateri, assembly GCA_011680675.1. Classification (NCBI taxonomy): domain Eukaryota; kingdom Metazoa; phylum Chordata; class Mammalia; order Diprotodontia; family Petauridae; genus Gymnobelideus; species Gymnobelideus leadbeateri. The sequence goes on from WOXC01002276.1 coordinate 156,278, forward strand.
TTTTGAACATGTTGGGGTTAAGACCTCAATGTTCAAGAATCCCAAAATTCCTTTATCTGACCATGATCTATTGGCTTTCCACCTTGTCCTCTGACTTCCCTTTATCAAATTCCACTCTTCAACTGTACCATGACCTTCACTTCTTTGACTCCTCAATTATTTTCCCATTAAACTTTTCTACACTATCCACTCTTTCTTCTTTTGCTCATCTTGACCCCTTGGATAAGTAATTCAACTTTACACTGTCCTTCTCTCTTGAACCCTTACTTCCTTTATAATAGCAATGGTTATACTGGATCTTATCATCTCTAAACTTAACAACCATCTTTATAATGACTTCCAAGTCTATCTATCCTGCCTTCACCTTTCTACCGCCTTCCAATCTCACATCACAAAATTCTTCTCAGCCATCTCAGGCTGGATGCCCAGCAGACAACTGAACCTCCTCAGGTTTAAAATTCAACTCATATCCCCTAAAACATTTCCTTCCTTTTGATTTCTTTATTACTTTAGATGATAATCCCATCTTCCCTGTAGCTCAGGTTCACAACCTAGGTGTCACCTTCAGCTTCTCGCTATCTCTTGCCCAATATGTCCAATAGATTGCCAAGATCTCACCTTTGCAATATCTCTCAATACCTCCTTCTCTCCTTTCATGCCGCTTACTGTTCTAATGCAAGCCCTCATCCTTCAGGCTTCTATAACCACAAGGGATTAGGAAGGGTCTGCACCTGCTTAAGTCTACCCCTATACGAAACCTCCATTCAGCCACTAGAGTTATTTTCCTAAAGTACTGGGTCACCGAGGTAATACTCCTACTCAAAAAACTCCAGTGATGCCCTATTACCCTACAGGATCAAATAGAAAATCCTCTATTTGTTCTTAAAAGCCTTTCAATTCCTGCTTTTACAGTCTTCTTAGACTTCAGTCCCTACCATGTATTCTTTAATCCAATGACTGGCTTCCTTCCTGCTCCCCAAATAATAAAGTCCCTCTCTTGGCTCCAGGCATTTTCTCTCGATGTTCCCCATGACTAGATTGCTCTCCCTCCTCATGTCTGCCTACTGAATTCTCTGGTTTCCTTTCAATTGCAGCTAAAAGCCAATTATCTACAGGAAGCTTTTTCTAGCCTCTCTCAATTCAACTGCCTTCCCTCTCTTAATTATTCCCTATTTATCCTGAGCATAACTTGTTTTTACATATATGTTTGCTTATTGTCTCCCCATCAGATTGCAAAGTCTTTGAGGGTGGGAACTTTTTCTTTACCTCTTTAGCACAGACTATTCATGTGCTATAGATATTTAATGTGCCATAACACTGAATGAGTGTTTATTGATTGACTAAGAGGTCAACATGACATTCAGTTCAAGATGTCCAATAGGCCATTGGAGATGGTAGATTGGTGATCCAATAAGATTGGATAAGTAGATATGAGAATCATCAGCATAGAGATGAAAGCTGAATCTTTTGGACTTTATGAGGACACCAAGTAAAGTGATTTAGAGGAAGAAGAGATGAGAGTGCGAGACAGAGTCCTTTGGGGTACCCATGGTTGATATGCATGACCTGGATGAAAATCTAGTAAAAAAAAAACTAAGGGGGAAATAGTCAGGAATGATGAGAGCTAGGAGAGGGTATTGTAATGAAAAACTAGAGAGAAGAGAATATCAGAGAAGCTGTTGGGAGGTCCAGAAGGATGAGGACTGAGAGAAGGGAATGAGATTTGGGAATGAAGAAATCTTTAGTGACTGTGGAGAGAATGATTTCAATTGAATGGTGAAGTTGGAAATCAGACTACAGAGAGCTAAAGAGACAGTGACATGGCACGGAACAGTTAAGTGGCACAGTGAGATATTATCAAACTATCTGTTGGATTCTAGAAAATGATAGGGGTAGAATATGGCAGTGGATGAACTGAGGGTGGTCTCAATTTTTACAGGTCTTGCTATCCTGAGTTCAAATCTGACCTTAGACACTTACTAGCTGTGTGACCCTGGGTTAAGTCACTTAACCCTGTTTGCCTCAGTTTCCTCATTTATAGAATGAACTGGAGAAGGAAATGACAAAGCATTCTAGTATCATTGCCAAGAATGACCACAAATGGGGTCATTACATGTTGAACAGGATAGAAAAAAGTGAACAAAAATATGGTGTCATTTGCTTGTTCCTCATGATAGAAGAGATTTTCATGGAAGAAGTGTTATAAAGGACATAAGCAAATGAATCTATAAGACATCCTAGTCAAACAGCAAAAATGACTTGTAATTAAGTCTGCATAGTAAGTACATTGGCAACCACTCAGCATCAAGATATCTTTCGGAAGGCCCTGAGTGTTAATGAATCAGTTATTGCAGATTACAGGCAGAGAGGGATAAGTGTCAAACAGAATGGCCAGGTACATAAAGCCTAGAATTTACACGGTTAGAAAGATTGCCTACATTGATGGATCTCTAGATTGAAATATATTAACACAAAATAAGGAAGTAATCAGTAAATAAACATGTAAGTAACAAGCTTTACCTCCTAAGGACCTTCTTGGAGAAGTATGGTTTAAAACCAGGTTTTTAAGGAAGAAATGCATATTATTTGATGGAAAGGAATTAGATGTGATCCTAGACTGGTGAAAAAACAATGAAAGTAGGCAATGTTAGTGCAGGGGAAAGGGCTTTGGAGTCAGAGTGCAAAGCCCTCCACCAACACTACCTACGCAAGTCTTCTAACTTCCCCAACCTCTCAGGTATTGTGGAATAGATTCCTAAGACATTCATTACAGCTTTAGGTTTTGGAACATAATCAGGGTTTAGCAAGGGGTACTAAGTTATACTTAGATATATTAGAAACAGTATAGGTGATTAAGAAGAACATATGAATGCCAAGTTGAAGAGGTCTTAGAAAAAATACACTTGACTTATGTTTCAATTCTATTAATATGTATGGAAATTAAACATTCATGGAATCCCATTTGTGAATGAAGCACTCTAGCATTGCTTTTGACAATGAAGGCTATACTGGTACACTAAGATAGCCGCTCTCAATAATTAAGCAGTGGGCCCAGCTCGTTACTCCCTCCCATGGTCATCCTACTGATATGCCACTGACAGAAAACCAAAATGATTTCTCTTTAACTTTGAGTTCCCTGAAGACCTCCAAAAGTTTACACCAGGAACAGTTAGATCTTTAATTTGCTCTGGGAGATATTCACCTACCTCGCTTATCCTTTAAATTTTTATAACAGAAATGTTAGCTGCTTTTAAATGAAAAATGTTACAATGGAAAATCTATCCTCTGGGCTTCAAAAAGGATGAAACCTAATCATTTGATAGCACAGTGTCCCGTGTAACCCTCTAGTTAACCCTGAGTGGGCCTTCCCCAGATTTGGTGTGGGGAGAAAGAGACACATATAATTGCCAGTCAGTAGCCAAATGGTTGGCAATCAATGAAAGTTTGAGTATGGGATGCTGCCTGCAGAGGCTCTGATAAGGTTGTCCTTCATCACAGGCCCTTACTTCTATAACATCAGAGAAAAAGAAAGTATTAGAAAAACGGAAGTCAGATTTTCTCTTTCCATTATTCAAATAGTCAAGAGGAATAATTAGGTATTACTGATATAATATAATATGATGTGATATGATTAATATAATATAGTGTATAAATATTATATATAATATATTTAGTGTAAATTATAACTTTAAATAATTGTGTTACAGCTAAATATAATTAACTATTATGTATTTCCTACATAATAGGCATAGTTGATAGAGTGGCAAGTCAGGAGTCAGTCAGGAAGACCTGAGTTCAAATCCAGCCTTAGACACTTACTAGCTCTGTGACCCTGGATAAGTCATTGAACCCTGTTTACCTTAGTTTCCTAATCTGTAAAATGACCTAGAAAAGGAAATGGCAAACCACTCCAGGACCTTCTCCAAGAAAATCCCAAATGGGTCATGAAGAGTTGGACATGACTGAAAATGGCTAAACAACAAGAACATTTCATCCTTGGTAGTTCCTGGAATGTAGAAGTCTTTCCAAGGGAAAGAAAGCTCACTGACTATGTGACCTTGAGCAGGACCTCTCTGGGCCTCAGTTTCTTCATCTTCAAAATGAGGCAGCTGGATTAGATAATCATCTAAGATTAATTTTCAGCTTAATCTTTTCACTTTAAATCTCTGATTCTTACTTACAGTGTAAGCTCCTTGCTCCTAAAGACTTTACTCTGATTCAGCAGATGAGACAGATATACAGACATTCATACATACATTGAGTGTTTTTCAATCAATCCTCAAGTATTTATTAAGGGCCTACTATGTGCCAGGCACTTGGCCAAGTGTTGTATATTTGTAGGGTTATAGTAAGATTTATACAACATTAAACACCCACATTTTAAAGGGCACAAGATTTAAACAACACTAGGAAGATGCCACAGGGGAGGGACACTATAAATCACTACTCTTTTGGGACAAAGAAGTAAAGAGAGTGGCAGATTGGGGAAGGTTTTACTTCAGGCTCCAGCAAATTCTGAGCTGGGCCTGGAAATCCCAAGTGATTTAGAGACATCATTTTTGTCAATGAAAATAGCAGCCTAATGTTCCCTTTCTATGAACCTATGAATAATTATCCCCTGGTAAATGGCCAAATCATAGCGTCCACATAACACAATCTAATTAACGAGACGGCACACAGGAGGCTGTGTAATCTATCCCCCACTTCCTAGTTTTCCTGGGTTTCCAAACAAGGACAATGCCAACTGTATCCACACGCTTTTCCTTTTCCCCGGGCATATGACTCTGCTCCCTTCACTGGGCTCAGAGAAACATGAAAACTAAGCCTCGTTTCAAATATACAAGGGAGAACATTTACTGACAGCTGACAAAATAGAGAAGGGCTGTACAAGAAAGCAGACAATTAGATGAAATAAGCAGGGCAGTGGGAGGAAGCTGGAAAAACAGCCAAGAATTCAAACCTATAGCAATGCACCTATTGATTCTTAAGCACAGAAGGAGGTGATTTGGCCTTGCTTAGTTTACTGGCAGGATTAAAAACCCAAAAATGGGTTTTGCAGAAATTAAGATGGTCACCTTTTCACTCTGGCTGAATTCCAATGTGGGCGAATCTTTTTGGGTCCTTCCAAAAATGGCCCCAGATACAATGTGCAGCCTCATATGACTATTCTAATCAATTCAGCCTGCCACATTTCTTCTGTGCTTTGATCTGTATAAGCAATTATATTTCAATCTATGTTCCTAATACTGTTGAGTAGCAATGCTTTTAAAACTCCTTCATTTTGCCCTAAAGGTAGTTTGATTTCATTACAGCAAAAAGATTTCTACATAGAGATGAAACAATTTTAAGTATTCAGAGACATAGATGGTTAAATGTGCAAATGTCTAGCCACATCATTACCCAGGAAGAAACAAGTAAAGCATTTAAAAATTTTTTAAAAATACCCTTATGTTAGGAACACATTCTAAGCTAATCAAATAATAGTTCTTTGAGACAGTTTGTTTTACAAAAAGCCATGATGTCTCACTCCATATATTTATCAACATGACAAGAAACCATGACTGAATATTACCAAAAAATAATAACTATGATACTCAGATGAATCCATCATTTCGGTGAATGTCTATCACAAACCACTGAAGCTCTCCTTATCCTCTTGGAGTCTCATTCATTTGTTCCCATGAATTCCCCCAGGAGTCTCTAGACAGAAAATCACAAATGTGCACACTGGACCATTTTGTACAGGTCTGTAGCACTTTTACATAAATTGCTTCCTTTAATTTTAACAATACCGAAAGGTAAGAGAGGGCAAATATTGGTATCATATTTTGTGCTTTAAAAACATAAAGAGTTAATGAAGTGAATTGAGTTTTTCAAAGTCAAGGACTCTAATCTAGGCTTTCTGGTTCCTGGTCCAGTGTATTTTCCATAATGTTCAGCTTCCTGCTGTTCTCTCATTTTATTTGTAGCAGAATTGGCACTGTTGGGGGGAGAAATGATTTCCAAGAGTCCTTTATGGGCTGTAAAACCATCGAGCACAGTAACCAAAATTCCCAAAGATAATATTGTCATGAGGAAATGAGAGCTGAAAAACAAGCCTTCAATGTCTACCTCTGAATATTTAGATGATCACATTTGCCAATTGTCACGTGTGGCTTTTCATAAGTGCTAGAAGATAAACGTATCCAGGCTATTGCACTGGGAATGAGGTTGAAATTCAATTCATAAATTGGGATTTTGAGTTCAGTGCCCAGTGAACAATGCCCTCATTAATGTGGGAAATAAGTATATCTTACAGGTGGCTCCAAGTGAACACGTCTCCAAGATATTCCTGACAGTCTTTGACTCTTTGAAATTCAGATCATTTCTACTCATGGCTGTCCCAGATCCAACAATCAGAATTATGAAGAATATGGATTCCAATTTTTGTTCTTATCCTTAACCTAACATTGTAGGAGTGATTACATGAAAGTTGAAAGAAGAGCTCCTCAGCTATGAATGGAATTGTTACATTCAGACAACATGTGATGGACAAAATATTCTTTTGGGGGGATCACATTTTCATTACATTCATTGCAAAGTTTCGATGACACAAAAATTGCTTTTGTTAATATTTTAGTGTATAGACCGCCCTTCTTTCTTTTGCACTCCTGAACATACACCTAGCAGTGGGATTACCAGGGCAAATAATATGGATATTATAAGTTAATTCCATCTTTGTTCAGAATAGTTGGGCCAAGTTACAGACGGTATAATTCCCCACCTAGGAAGCCATGCTTTGTAACAAATATTAAAGAAGAAAACAAAAAGGTCAGAAAGCACCTAATATATAAAACATGTTGGATCATTTCAATGACATTCACATTTATACATCACTGAAACCATGAAAAGAAGGCAGTCTATTTTCTCAATTGTTCTCTCAGGCCATCGCAAGTACACACTATCAAGTTTGTGTAAGGGTCCTTGTTCATTGAGTTGTTATAGTCATCGTATAGATTGCTTTTTTATGTTTTTCACACTGAATCAGTTAATTTACCTCTTTCCATCCCTCTTTCAATTTTTAATACTTATTGTGCATGAAGATTTCATTACACATTTAATTTGCTCTCCAACTGTTAAGCCCACATTTTTGCTCCCCAGATTTTGTTAACACAAAATGTGCTAATTTTGTTGTATCTGGGACCTTTGTGTCATTGACATTCTTGGGACATCTGTCTAGCAGTATGGTTTGATTGTCAAAGGATATGTACATTGAAGTTATTTTACTATAATTCTGATTTGTTTTCAAGTATTGTCAGACCAAGGTACAGTTCATCCTTATGAATTGAGTCTCATCAGAAACAGTTCTATCATCTATTTCCGTCTTTTGTCAACTTTGCCAATTTGCCAGATTTGAGATAAAACTTCAGTGTTGCTTGGATTTTTATTTCTCTTATTTGTTATTTGGAGAAATTTATCTTGTGATTGTTACAAGTCTGTATTTTTTTTCTATTGAAAACTTTTGACTTTGACCACTTTTCCATTGGAGAATGTGTTGTTGCTGTTTTAATCTTATATATTTAAGTTAATTTCCTATATATTTTTGATAGCATATCCTTGTCAGAAATACAAGATATAAAGACCCCTTCTCCCAGTTGATCACTCCCCTTTTTATTTGAGATCAGTACATTGATTTTGTTCATCCTAATTTTTTTTTAAGTTCTATGCAATCAAAAATTTCCATTGATGATAAACTGATGATCTCCTCTAATGTTTGGTTAAGAATTTTTCCCATAGCTATTCTTGTGAGGTTATGTGATGTAATTTTTTTTCTTCCTTCCTTTTTCTCTTCCTCCCTCCATTCCTCCTTCTTTTCTTCCTTCCTTCCTTCTTCTCGCTACCTCAACTTCCTTCTTTTATTTCTCCCTCCCTCCATTTATTCTTTCATTCCTTTTTTTACTTTCTCTCTCCCTCCCTACTTATTCCCTTTCTTTTCTTACCTCCCTTCCTATCTCTCTCCCCAACTCCCTTCCTTCCTTTCCTCCTCTTCAATCTTTTTTTCCCTTCCTACCGATTTGTTTGCTTCCTTCCTTCCTCCCTGTTTCCTTCCTTCCTTCCTTCTTTCCTTTTTTCTTGGTTTGTGTAGAATCATGATACAATCAAGATGGAAAGGGGCCTCTTTTGTCATCAGGATAGCTGATTTTGACTCTTTCCTCTGCCATCTCCTATGTGACCTCAGCAAGTTTTTTAAGCTCTTGTCCTCAGGCTCGTCATATGTAAAATGAGGCAGTTGTGCTGTCTGCTTTCTAGTGTCCCTTCCAAGTCTAACATTCTGGAAAATCTCTCAGGCCTTCATTAAGGAATGTACAGTGAAATGTTGTCCATAAATTATAACTAGAGAAAGTGAGCAATGTGACATGGGGCTGCTGAATTCAGGATGATATAGAGAAATCTGACTACTGCCATTCAAGCCACATTATCTTCAAGAAACCTTCGAGGGACTTCTGAAGATTATCCACCTCAAGGCTGGTCTAAACTCCTGAAGTCTGAGTCTATTCAATGCCAAAGCAATCGGCCAACAAAGTTGCTTTTTAATTCACTGGATGGAAGGATAGGAGGACAAACAAATGAACAAATTCAAATTCTTTGAATAAACTGATGAAATAATTCAAAAGATCAATTAAATGTAGACACAAATGGCTTAGTAACTTATTCTTAAAGAGAATTCAGACATAACCCTCTCCCATCCAAGACTATTTTACTACTGTATTAAGGTTATAAACTCTTTTGGTCTACACAAGTGCATGTACTTATGTATTATATATGCATGTGTGTATATGTGTGTATGTGTGTGTATTTGCATATAGGTGTATAGACCCTTTTGGTGTATAAACAACCTTTCTGTCTTTAGCATTATTCTTGGGTATATGCCAGGAAATCACTTCTTATATACACATTTCCAATTATACTTAATAACTAGGCAGTCATAATAATGTTTCTCATGCAATAATGTTTTATTAGTAAGGAACTATTTCAAATAAGTGAGCATTTCACTTAATTCTGAGTAACCATGGCTGATGATTATTTTCTGATAATAATTATCAATAAAAATTTCTCTTAAACGTATTTCATAGCTCCTTCTAAGCATTTTCCAAAGTATGAGTCCTTATGCATATATATATATATATATATATACATGCACATGTATATTGTATAAGCAAATATAGACATATATGCCCACTCTATTCTGAGATATGGCTTTTAATAATGACTATGGCTTTTAATGACAGGTAAAGGTGAAATGAGCAGTTGACTCAATTTCTGAAATACACATGTGCATATACATTCAATATGGGGTTTTGCCCAAAAATAGAGGAGTGGAAATTTGTAATTTCCATGGTACAGAGGAATGATTTTGTGAAGACTCTTTCCTAAGATGTAAATTTATAAAAATGACTTTTAGTCTTTGGGAGAACCCGCAGTTAAAGAAGTGCTGAAGGGGTAGCAAGAGAAAAAAGTTTAAGAATCCCTAGTCTAGAGTAGTGAGGTGGTAAGTTATGATCAGGGGTGGGGAACCTGCAGCCTTGAGTTCACATGTGGCCCCCTAGGTCCTCAAGTTTGGCCCTTTGACTGAGTCTAAACTTGACAGAACAAATCTTCATCACCAATTAAATCATGGTTATGCAAGTATTATATGAGAGGAAGAATGTGACCTCCCATCCTTCAGAATTCACCCTACATTAGGGAGCAGAGCTGATAGGGCTCTGACTTGGGGCCAACATGTCCTAAGAACAAATGCTGTCTCAGATTCCTCTTAGCTTTGTGACTCTGGGAAAGTCACTTCCTTTCTATAGGCCAGTTTTCTTATCTATGCAGTGAATATGATTGGTTGGCTTGATGACATCCAAGGTGACTTGCAGTTCTTCACTTAAGCTCCTATGATGTTGTGATTACTTAAGAGGTATGGAAATCATTCAGTGACTGACTCCTCCCTTCATTGAGCAAGCTTCCAACTACCCCCGTATGGAGTTAAGTGACACAGTGGACAGAGTTAGACCTGGAGTCAGGAAGGCCTCAATTCAAATCCATCCTCAGATATTTACTGGCTGTATGACCATGAGCAAATTAATTAACCTCTGTTTGTGTCAGTGCCTTCATCTCTAAAGTGTGGGTAACAATAGCACCTGCCTACCTAGCAGGGCTGTTGTGAAGATCAAATACAATAATTACTGTAAAGCACTTAGCACAGTGCTTCGCACATAGGATGCACTATATAAGTATTGGCCATTCCGATTTTTATAATTGCTGCTATTTTTGTTGTTGCTGTTGTTGTTATGGTCCCTAAATGGCAGTTAGGTGGCACAATGGATAGAGGGTTGGGCCTGGACTTCCTGAGTTCAAATCTGACCACAGACACCAGCTGTGTCACCCTGGGTAAATCACTTAAGCCCTATTTGGCTCAGTTTCCTCATTTTTAAAATGAGTTGGAGAAGGAAATGGTAAACCACTTTAGTAACTTGGCCAAGAAAATCTCTAATGGGGTTGGGAAGAGTCAGAAACAACTAAAAAACAACCAAACAACAAATATGGTCCCTAAAACCTAATCTGTGGGGCACCCACAGCAGAAGTTATCCACAGGCTATTGGTGAAATTCCTTTTCCCTCCTCATCATGCCCCTCCTGGACAAGAGAGATTCTAGACATCTGGCTCTCCATTTTGGAGCAAAGAATGGAACATGAGACCTCTGTGTTTTCATGGAGACAGAATGCGTTCCTCATTGATATGTGTGCTTATTTATTTGTAAATAAATCCTTACATGTATATTAGGGATGTATGCTCAAAAGGTTTTATGAAATGGATATGTGATCACAATATTTGCAGATTCTTCTTTCTGTTTTTTTATTTCATTTTAAAATTAAAAGTACAAAACAAGACCTTTTCCATATATATACAAAGCAAGAGGATTTTACTTGACATATATTTCCCATTTTATAGCATGTGATTTTTTTTTTACGTATATAATGAATTCAATAAGTTAACCTTCAAAACTGTCTAGTTTTTCTGATCATCTTTCTGTCTTCTCTTCATTATTAAATGTTTAAAGAGCCCACTTTTGAGGTGGGGGTATTACTAATTCTAACCTTTGCTCTTTTTTCGCCTCAAATTACATTTTCTTCATTTTTTAAACCATTTTAAAATAACTATTTCATGGAGTTGTTGATTTTTCTTTTGTATATTCTAGAGTTCAAAGACACTATCCAGGGGGTGGGAAACCTGCAGCCTCAAGGTCACATGTGGCCCTCTAGGTTCTCAAGTATGGTCCTTTGAATCCAAACTTCACAGAACAAATCCCCAAAAGGGCTGCACTTGAAGCTCTAGAGGGCCACATGTGACTTAGAGGCCACAGGTTTCCCACCCACATTGACCATATTTTGGCTAAGGTTTATGAATTTACCTTCCAAGGGAATTATTTTCCTAATTCTTTTCTCAAAATTGTTCCATTAAAAAATTGTTTGCTTCATTTCTTCTAGGTATCGATACAGTTCTTAAATAGAAAGACAGAGCATTTATTAAGTGCTTACTATGTGCCAAGCACAATACTAAGCACAAGGAATACAAATACAAGGAAGCAAAACAGTCCCTGTCCTCATGGGGCTTCTATTCTATTCTTTTTATTCCATCATGATTCACAATAGGAAAACAAATATTCCTTAGGTCTGGATATGGGAGGCCAGTCTATGTACTCACAGGACCCCATTGATCATTGCCTTTCTCAGTCAATTCCAAAGCTCTTTCTGTATTTCTGACTTTTCTGGCACATTTTTGGGTGTCCCCCTCGTGCTGAGAGCCCTAAGGGCAGCACATGTCTCTGGTCCATTTCTGGGTTTGTGCTGTAAAGCTGTAGACTTGTTTGCCTAAAATGGTGCTGGTTTTTTTCTGCCTGGATTTTTCTGAAATTCTGGAATGGGTGGAGTCACTCACTCTAGCTTTTCATTAGAGTTCTTAATTATTATTCAGTCCAGTGTAAATTTTAGGTATTTGCCAGAGTAAGAATATGGGATCCAGGGACTCTGCCTTTGCTCAGGAATCCATCTGGGCAGGAAGGGAGATACTAACACTTTTGATAATGTTAATTATAATTTCAATATTTCCTCTATAATTCCAGATAAAAAATCATGAACATTAATAAGGTAGTGTGGTTTGATGGGAAAATAATGATAGATTTTGACTCAGAAAATTTGGGATCAAATACAAATATTGCTTTCATTTTCATCTTAATCTGTTTACCTCTGTTGGTGTAAATCTCTTTGTCTCCAGAATAAAATGTTGTTGGGTCAGACCAGAAAATTAAAGTTCATTCTAAATCCAAATTGTATTATCTAATGAACTTTGGTCTAATAGCTGGACTTATTGAAGTTTATGAGTCATGTGCATGTACAGAACTGAAATTCCAAAGATAGCTGAGAATATATTGGGCTATATTAAATCCAGGACTGATGAGGAAATTGTCTTGTTGGATTTTGTTCTGAATTGAAACACATCCCCAGAGATGAGAGAGAGACAGAGCCAGAGAGAGAAAGAGACAGATAAGGGGGAGAGAGACAGAGAGACAGGGAGAGGAAGAGAGAGAGGGAGAGAGAAAGAGAGAGAGAGAGAGACAGAGACAGAGAGACAGAGAAAAAGAAGGGGAGAGAGACAGACAGAGATAGAGAGAGAAAGGGAGAGGGAGAGGAGAAAGAGATGAGAGAGAGAGACAGAGAGAGACAGAGAGACAGAGAAAGAGAGACAGACAGAGAAGGGGGGAGAGACAGAGAGAAAGACACAGAGAGAGAGACAGGGAGACAGAGACAAAGACACACACACACAGAAGGGGAGACAGAGAGAGAGAGAGAGAGAGAGAGAGAGAGAGAGAGAGAGAGAGAGAGAGACGAAAGAGAGAGAGGGGAGTGAGACAGAGAAACAGAGACAGAGAGAGACAGGGAGAGACAGAGACATGGAGAGAGACAGAGAGAGAGAGAGAGAGAGAGAGAAGGGAAAGGAAGAGGGAAAGGGAGAGGGAGAGGCAGAGGCAGAGGTAGAGGGAGAGGGAGAGAGAGACAGAGAGAGAGAGAGAGAGAGGCAGTTGGAAACTCTACCATTTTCTCCTGGACTCAAACAAAATGGGTGTAACTTAATTCCAATACCTGGCAAGGGAGGAAATCAGACTAATTCTCTCATCTCCTAGGCTACCAAATCAGGAAATGTAATTATCATTGGATTAGAAGAGCAGACATCTGTTCTCTAGTCATGTGATATTCATATATTCACACACACATATATGTATACACACATACATATAATTGTATTAATATATACATACATGTGTACATATAAATGTTTGTGTATATAAAATTATAACCGGTTTAGTAAAACAAGGTACCAGGTGAGCACACAGAATTTATTTTCATTGTCATTAGTATGGTCAAATTCTATTGTGTATAAGCACTTTTGTCAGTGAGGCTAGATGTAAAACATTCTTTATGTCAGATTATATCTTCTACTTGTCTGGATGACTGTGTCCCATTAAAAATCTGTTTTCTTCATTCATTGGTTTGTTTATTTAGACTCTTCTGGATTTGAGTTCCTTTGCAGGTTAGTTGGGCAGTTAGGTGGTACAGTGAATAGAGCACTGACCCTGAAGTCAAGAGGACCTGAGCTTAAATCCAGCTTCAGACCCTTACTAGGTATATAACCCTGGGCAAGTCACTTAAACTTGTGTTTGCTGATACACAGGCCCAGATCAACTGCTCTGAATTCACTGGGTTCCAGGTGTAATTTAGCATATTAAAACATTTTGTTTTTCAAATCATGGATGAAGGCAATTGGAGGAGGCTCCCACAGACAACAATTACCACTGGGAAACCACATTTGATGCAGCAAAAATGTCTTCTTCCTAAATCTCTCTAACTTGCTTTGCCTCATTTCTCCTATTCTGCCTACCTGCTCTATTCTGCTATACTGCCTGGAGCTCAGCAGCAGATATCCATGCCCTTCTCTCTTTCCATTGGACCTCAAAACCTACCAGAAAAGCTCATTTCCCCCTGGTAATTGTGAGAAACCATAGCTTGCTTATCATTTCCAAAAAGTACCTGTGGATGTGATACCTATTTATTATTTTAGTACCCAGTTACTATTTATGACTTAATGCCTGACATCCAAAATAAGGTAAACTCCCACTGGAAACACCAACGGATTAAGAGTTACAAAAGACATCAGTAATTATCAAGTCCAGGACCCTCAAAAACACATAAAAGCATTGTTAAAAACTTAAATCTATACATACCTTTATATGTACATGAATATATATACATACCCCTACACATACATACACTTATGTACATATGTACACCTATGCACATATAGATCTATATAGGTCTATGTATATAAGCTAGCATGTATACACATATTATGTATCCACACAACACACACACACATATATTTGCCATTGTTGCTATTGTTATCTTGGTTTTCTTGTTTCTGATGGGGCTCAGAAAAAAACAGTAGCCCTGGGCCAAACCAAGACCCCGATTCAGTTCCTTTATCTTTAATGGTCCATAGAGAGTACTGCCCAAGTGAATAAAATTGCTGCTGTTTTCTAGGTTAAAAAGAGTGTTGTATTTGAACTCATCCTCCCCAGGCTCCTTGAATCACTGTCAGAAGAGTTAACATGGCAGAAAGGAGAAAAATGATGATGCATATCTCAAACTCTTTCCACAATAATCTTTTGCAGTCAGGTAAGTATCTTAACTTCTGAAAGCTTTAGTCTACGTGACTTGGAGACACTAATAAGGATGTAACATCTTGAAAACATGTCCTTCATTATTTTTGGATCAATTTTATATGCAGACCATCCATTATATGTTTGGGGATGCCTCTTCGGGGTGTGTGTGTGTGTGTGTGTGTGTGTGTGTGTGTGTGTGTGTGTGTGTGTGTGTGTGTGTGTGTTTAAATCTTAAGTAAATGACTATCTATCTTGAGATGGGCACATACAGACTTCAGGAGACCTCCATGTGAAAGTTCAAAGTTTCTACCAACCTATATACTCCAGCTCCTGAACTTCTAGAGATCAATACCACCAAAGACTATGGGTAGTTTGGACAGTGCAAAAAGGAGGTGAAATATAATAATGGGTGCAGTAAAAACTGTTTTATCCCCAAAATTGTTGTATGCTTTGGTAAGGATTAAGTATCAGTCTTCCAGCAGAGTATAACTGTTGTCTAAACTTTTTAATGAATCTTATTTAAATAATTTTTTCTGTCTCTCAGTCTGTGAATCTTCTGTTGGTTTGCATATTTTCTGCATGTAGAAATTAGATATCTGCGCTAGATTAGATTTAAATTGTAGCCCACCACTGAGCACCTGCCTGGAACACAGGAGGAAGTTAATAAAAGCTTGCTGACTTCAATTGGCTTTACCTTTTTACTTATGGGGATGCTTCCCTATGAGCCAAATCTTACTTTAAATAATTTGTCCACAGGTGCTCATGGTAGAAGGATGTAATGATGCAATGGGTATAAAAGACAGACTTACTCTTCTCATTATGGCCCAGGCTCCCCAAGGACTGAAATCAGTATGGACCAAATGCATATGTCAAGACCTTTAAAAAGCCCCTTGCTAAAGAATAAAGTCAATGTAGTTACTCCCTGGGTCTAGCAGAATCTTAATGGCACATAAATATGATAACATGTAGGCATATAGATATATGTATACACATGCAAGTATACACACATATATGTACGTGTATAACACCACCCTATACATGTTTGTAATATGTGATATTCATGTACACATTAAAGAAGTGAATTGGCATGAACATGCACATATGGCATACATATATCCACATGCATACCCTATATGTGCAAACTGAAAATACATATATGTGCAAAACTTATGCCTATATAGATATCTATATCTGTATATATATAGATAGTATACAGTATATAGTATCTGTAGATATGATTTTATATCTGTATGTATGCATATATATGTAATCAGAGGTGTAAGCATGTACACATTCACATATGTGTGCCTATTCCCATACAATTGATAGCAAACTGCTTCATATTCATCAATGAATGAATCCTTTAAAACGATTCTTCACTGATTAGTATACATGTGTTTATAGATGCATGCATGCATGTATGGGCATATGTGCGTGTTTATGTGTAATACACACATGTGTATGTCTCTGTGTGCATATATTATAGATACATACACATATAAATGGGCATGCATACATGTATGTACATATACATACATATATTCAATAAAATTGAAGTCATTTATTTGTAGTAATGCTTAGAGTAACTCAGAGAAAAGACCTGACATTAGCAGAAAGAGTTGACAGATGGACAGAACTGTGCTTCTACCATTTGCTCTGGTTGACAGGCTATGAATGACAGTCGGTGTGGTAAAAGAAATTAATGGCTTCAAATCTTTTTTTTTCTTTTCTGCCCTAAAAGTACATGATGGCTTTGTGGCTTTTTTTTTTATTTGTGCCAAAGTGAATAGAGAGTCCTTTATTTAATTTCTTCCTACTGCTTTTTTGGATGCCATTAAATTCTTCGGTATTATTTTCTAGAGAATTGGGGGGGCTTATTAATACTGGTGCTAATAAATTATTTTCAACACAAGTTTTGGCATTTAGAGATCATGACCATTTATCTGTGAAAGTTTATAACAAAATTGCATTAAAGCAACAACATTTTTCAAATAATCGAAACCAAAGAAACAGACTTATCTAGTTTATTTGCTCCTCAAATGAGGAAAACAGCCCCAATGAAATGAAGTGTTTGCCCCAAAGTTACATAACAGGTGAAGGGACAAGGATAACTTTCCACCCATGAATTATGTGCTATAGAGATGTCTGCTTATGCTTTTTTCTTTGTTTATTTTCCTTGGGTTTTTTTGGCATTTGTTTTCTATGCCTGATCTTTCATAGGGCTTCATATGTATAATTGATATTATATTGCTTGCCTTCTTAAGGTGGGGGGAAGGGCCAAGAAAGAAAGGAGAGAGTTTAGAATTCAAATTTTTTAAAGTTAAAGCTTTTAAGTTTAATTGAGAAATATTTGATGAAATAAATAAAATACATTTTAAAAAAATACAAAACAGGGGCGGCTAGGTGGCGCAGTGAATAGAGCGCCGGCCCTGGAGTCAGAAGGACCTGAGTTCGGAGCCGGCCTCCGACACTTAATCCACACAAACAAAAACCTAGCCTTGTAACCTTGGGCAAGTTACTTAACCCCAATTGCCCTAAAAAGGGGCGGCTAGGAGGCGCAGTGAGTAAGAGCGTCGGCCTCGGAGTTGGGATGACCCGAGATCAGATCCGGCCTCAGAAAATGAGCACCCACGCATAAATAATGACTAGCCGTGTAACCTTGAGCAAGTTACTTAACCCCAATTGCTTAAAAAAAAAAAATACAAAACAAACTCTGACAAATAGTAGCACATGAGACAAATGTTCTTCCGGATATGATATCCTGTGCTCACAAAGTCAATCTGGACCCAGCAGTACTATGACGTGAATTTTGATTAGCAGCTTCATTGCTAATGGTTGTGCACGCTTAAAAAGGCAAGGCCATGGGTGGAAAAAGAAATTTATAATAGGAGGTCTCTCAACATACTCCCTCTATAGTTTGGCTAGTACTAGGCCTTCAGAAGCTTAGGCAGACCTGTTAAAAAAAAAAAAAACTGGACCTGGACTTGGGCACATGTAATTCTGGATCCTGTGTAAAGTACCATTCTGAGGAGTTATTACTTTTCTAGGTCCCTAGTACATGGTTATTGACAAAGAATTCTGACTGCATCTGGCTATGGGCTTGATCAGTAGACCCAGTGATTAGCCTCAGGACAAGGCAGGTCTCCCACTGTCAATATTGGCTTTTCTTTCTCTTCAACTCTGAGCATGAGAACAACACTTCCCTATCTTAGCTGTCTCTCTCTTCACTTCCTATTTCTACCCCCAGACAAATCCTTGAAGAATTTTGTGAAGGGCTAGAAAAACTGATAGGGATAGTCAATTTTATAAATTGACTTTCAAATATTCACCTCTTGCCTTTCCACTGGTATTATATTCTAACAAATATTTATTTAGCACCTTGAGTTTGCTCTATCATGAATGACCTTTAAGCTCCTTACCCATAACACTCCATTTTCATCTCTCTACCTTTGTATTGTCTGCTCCTTCACATCTGGGACTCAGTTTCTCCTTGATGCTGCTCATTGGCATCCCTGATTTCTCTTCAAAAACTCTTTTGTATGAGGTCTTTCCTGGTACACCCAACTTCTCATTCCTTCTCCTCATGGTTATCTTGCATCTGATGTGAATATGTTTCTATATATACAGAAACACACACACACACACACACACACACACACACACACACATATATATATATATACATACATATATATATACATACACACAACACACACATATTTCAATATGGACTGATTCCCTCCCTCATTGGAATATAAGCTCCTTGAAGACAGAGATTATTTTGCTTTTAATGGCTTCATATCTCCGGATTCTAAGCACAGACTAAAATTTTGATTAACCCATTATCAACATGTCTGAAATTTCTGTTCATTTGAACTTAATAATCCTCAACAAAATGATGATGATGATGATGATGATGATGATGATGATGATGATGATGATGATGATGATGATGATGATGAAAAGTAGGGTCTGTAGGGTTCCTAAATAGATATATCTAACCTATTAATAGAAAATAATATGTTCCCCTTGGATAACTACCTAAATATCTTTTCCAGTGAAGGATAAATTCCTTGGCTATAAGCCTGAAATAGAGTTGGGTTTTGGTGAAAACATAATGAGTGGTGAGTTGGATACGCTGAGTTTTAGGTGTCTATTTGTATATATAGTTTACAATCTCCAATAGTCAACTGGAGATGCTTAGGTGGTGCTCAGGAGACAGACTTGATTTATATATATAAATTAGAGATTCATGTGCGTAAGCATAATAATAGTGATTGAACATGTGATTTCATCAGAATAGAAGAATAGCAGGTAAGTAACTATCTCTATTTACTAATGGAGGTCAGCATATTCTCTACAAGTTATAAAATTGCTTGGGACAGTGAAAGTTTAAATGATTTGACTAGGGTCTCACAGCCAGAATGTGTCTAGAGGTGAGGTGCTCTGAAGTTAACTTGAAATATTTCACCACAATACCTGTCTTTATGTGGAAGGAGATGATAATAAAATCTATAACAACTGATGTGGTCACCAAGGAAAAGGGTGGAGTGAGAACAAGAAGAGAGTTCAGGACAGAACCCTGAAAAGTAAACCCATAGCTAACCAATCTAACATGGATGAAAAACCAATAAAAAAATTGATAATGAAGTCATGCAGATCAGAGAAGAATGAAGAGAGATGGGTATCATGGGAAAGCTCATAGAAAATAGTGTGTCCTCAAGGTGAAGGGGTTCAACAAGATAAAATAAAGCCAAGGGGTCAAAAAAGATAAAGGTATAGAAAGATGGCAGGGATGATAGGGTCTAGTAAGCTTTGTTTTGTTTTGTTTTTAAGAGATCCAGCCATTCTGGGGAGCAATATGGAATTATGCACAAAGGACTATAAATTATTTCATACCCTTTGACCCAGCAATACCACTTCTAGGGTTATATCCCAAAGAGATAATAGAAATGGGAGGAAGACCCAAATGTACCAAAATATTTATAGCAGCTCTTTTCATAGTTGCAAAGAATTGGAAACTAAAAGGGTGCCCATCAATTGGGGAATGGCTAAACAAGTTGTGGTATATGAATGTAATGAAATATTATTGTGCTATAAGAAACAAGAAGGAGACGGATTTCATATTTACCTGGAGAGGCTTATACAAACTGATGCTGAGTGAGAAGAGTAGAATCAGAAGAAATTTGTATATAATCACAGACACATCATATGTGTGATGACCAACTATGACAGACTGGACTCTTTTCAGCAATGCAGTGATATGTCAATCCCAAAAGACTCATGAAAGAGAGAAATGTGATATCCAGAGATATAACTAGAAAGAACTGAGCCTGAATCCTGATGGAAGCAAACTAATTGATCTTTTTCTTTTCATTGTTTGGTTTTATGTCTTCTTTACCATTTTTCATCCCACCTAGTACAATAAGCCTTTGTAATTGAACTAATGTCTAATATGAATGTATTTGCAGATCTTATACTGGACTATATGCTGTCCTGGAGGGTGGAGGGAGGGAAGTAAAGGAAATTTGAAAATCAAGGAACTATGGAATTGAATATTGTTAATTGAAACTAAACTAATAAATTAATTTTAAAAAAGAGAGGGAGGAGATGGAGGCATCTTTATAAGTAGCAGAAAAGGAATTAATAGAACTATTTCAAAAAATAATGTAGATGAGGGCATCTTTACCCCGCTTTTATTGGGAAGACTTCCAGTGTATCTTTGCAAATAAACTTATCTTTTTGGTTTTAGATTTATCTTTCATTAAAGAAGCATTTCTAGTATTTTAATATAAATAAGTGTTACATTTGATACAATCTTTTTTTTTTTTTTAAAGCAATTGGGGTTAAGTAACTTGCTCAAGGTTACACGGCTAGTCATTTGATTTATGCGTGGGTGCTCATTTTCTGAGGCCGGATCTGATCTCGGGTCATCCAAACTCCGAGGCCGGCACTCGTACTCACTGCGCCACCTAGCCGCCCCTTTAGGGCAATTGGGGTTAAGTAACTTGCCCAAGGTTACAGGGCTAGGTTTTTTGTTTGTGCGGATTAAGTGTCGGAGGCCGGCTCCGAACTCAGGTCCTTCTGATTCCAGGGCCGGCGCTCTATTCACTGCGCCACCTAGCCGCCCCCATTTGATACAATCTTAAAATAATACGATGACTTGTCCCCATCTTCAGAAAATTATCATTCAGTTATTTGGCTTCTGATAGAACCAAATAATTCATTAACAAATATCAAAGTACCATAAATTACCATTTAATCCCATCCTAATGGAAATAAATACCTTGCCCTAATGAGTCAACCATCTCAATTGAATATCTTCAACATATCACAAGCATTTCTAAGTCTTGAGAAAATCCATAATTAAAGCATACGCAAATGCACATTCTTTGCCAAAGAATGTTAGCTCCATATGCATCCAAATTCATTTTACTTCAATCAAGAGAGGTTGTTCAAGGACCTAGAAATAGAGTTATGTGACTTGGAGATGATGACGATAGATTCAAATAAGAATCAGACATCAAAGAAACCATTCAAGGATAAAAAGGACTAAAGTGAAAGAAGTTGATGCTGAATTAAAAAGAGGATTTAAACAATGATTAGATATTTTATATGGATCTATTTTTAAAGCAATTCCTGACAGAAAACAGCATTGGTATTAATGAAGGGTTTACTATCAATGTTAAAATCCAAATGGAAGAAAAGAAAGCTCATTTTAAAGCTGTCATTCCAAAGTAGGGACAAAGGAGAAGATTAATAATAAAGACTTAAAGTAAAACAATATAGCTGTGCAAATAAAAGAATATTTGAAAAGAAAGTGAAGATGAAAAATTCAACTAATTTGGATGTTCAACACTGAGTGCTTTTGGAGGAAGTGATTATTGAATCATTTGTCTATAAATGTCTGATAAACTGAGAAGATGCCCTTGCTTTCCTTTCTCCTTGTACAATTTTTTCTCGAAAATGTACAATATTTCAGTGATATTCCAGGTTAAGTGGACTTCTGTGGACTAACCTATGAACCTAATCAGTATTTCTGACATTTTTCAATATAAAATTCCGCTTATATTATTTATTTAGTCTTTATGATATGACTACTTCAAAAGTGACACTGAAGTACAATATCAATTTTCAAATACTCATCTTGAAAATATAATTTTGGGACATGAAGTACTTTTAAGCTAGTGGACTCCTGCTGTTAAAACTTTTGACTATGTCATTGAACAAAAGGAATACTGGCAGCTGAAATGGCTTTGTTTCTGATCACTGTCTCCCTTAATAAACCTCTCCTTATTATTCCTCTCCTTTTTCTCCTAACTTATTTCTCTTCTACTTCCCTGTTGTGTAAGATCAATTTCTGTACTGAACAGTCTCTATTTTATTCTTCCCTCATTGAACCAATTCAAATGAGAGTGATAGTCAAGTGTTGACTATTCCACTCACCTCCACCCCAGCCCCCAGCCCAGTCTCTCCATTGTAGAAACTTTTGCTTTCATGCTCCATTTATGCAAGGTAATTTGTCTCATTCTTCCTTTCCTAGTAGATTCTTCTTCTTGACCTCTCCGTTCTTCTTCTGAGGTAATTACAACATAGTAGAATTATACCATGTTCTTCTGTCTCTCTAATTAGACTTCTTCCAAGGATTTTATGATAATGAAGTTCTGAGAGTATATATGTATACACGCATATGGATATATACATATATATAGACACATACATACATATACACATACGTATATGTGTATAAACACATACATATATGTATATATATTCTCTTACTCATAAGAATGTAAACAGCTTAATCTTATTTAGTCCTTTATAATTTCTTCCACACTTACCTTTTTATGATTTTCTTGAGTCCTGTGTTTGAAGTCAAATTTTCTACTCCACTCAGGTCTTTTCAACAAGAATGCTTGTAAGTCCTCAATTACCTTAAATATCTATTTTCCTGAGATTATATTGGACAGCTTATTGTTAGCTTTAATTCTATCTCCCCTGACTTCTGGAATAGCATACTCCAAGCCTACCATATCTCTATTATGGTAGGTGTGATGGTAATGGTAATTTGAAGATCTTCCCTGCCCCTTAATAAGCCAAATGTAATCACATAGCGGCCATAGGGGAAGGAGCTTGTTGAAAGAGTGGAACAGGAAGGGTGGAGCAGGAAGGAACAGAAGAGAGCCAGAACAGATGGGAGCAAGCAGAATGGAGGCAGAGCAGCTAGTGTGAGTGAGAGACGGGCTTAAGGGGGCATGTTTTGTTTTGAGGGCATGACAAGGAGGGCTTAGGAATATTGGTGTGTGCTGCACTCGTTATGCATACTGACTTCTTGGTTGCTATGATGAATTTGGTTTTCTGGTGCTGGGATTCGACTTTCTGATGTTTGAATAAATGTTTTTGTTCTGTTTTCAATGTGGAGTGCCTGTTACATTTTGTGATTCACAACTATACCAGCATATTTATTGCCACTATGGGTGCTATGGATATTGCATTGGCATTGTATTAGGTACCTTCCTTCCTTCCTTCCTTCCTTCCTGTTATGGTAATGGCATTTGAAGATCTTCCATGTCCCTTGAACTTGCTGACATAGCAGGAAGGGGTGGTGCAGAAAGGAGCCACAGAGTCATAGGAGCTGGGCTGGAGCCAGCTCAGTGACTGGAAGTGGCAGCAATGGGGACACAAACTCCTTTTTTTGAGCCAACCAGAATTTCTGCTCAGGACTCCTGCTGAGGACTGCTGGGGATGGGAACTGTGGGGGACTAGAGCTGATGGGAGCAAGCTGCATGAAGGCCAAGAAGTTACTGTGAGTCAGAAGAGGAGGATCTTTGCCTAGGGTAGCTTGTTCTGTTTTGAAGGCTTGAGAACGTGGGTGTTTACTGTATTAATTACATGTGCCAACTCTGTGGCTACTGTGATGGCTTTGACTTTCTGGTTTGGGGACTCAGTTTTCTGGTATTTGAATAAATGTTCTAACTGTGTATCCCATGTAGAAAGCCTATTACATTTTGTGATTAAGAACCACATCAGCATATTTATAGTTACCATAGGCATTGTGAATACTGTATTGTTGGTATCCTTCCTTCCTTCTTTCCTTCCTTCTTTCCTTCCTTCCTTCCTTCCTTCCTTCCTTCCTTCCTTCCTTTCTTCCTTCTTTCCTTCTTTCTACTAGTGAATACACTACCTTGTAATTGCTATACTGCTTACTGGCATCAAGGATTTGGAGGCCTTATTACATGACATCTAAGTGTATCAGTGAATGACGTGTTGGAACTAGAGTCTCTTAGCCACTTATCAGCTATAAGACCCTGGGTAAATCACTTAACCACTCCCTTCCCCAATTAATATCACCTATCTTCCAGGGTCACTGTAATCAATAAATATTTGCAAAGTGCTTTGTCAACATCAAAGTTCTATGTAAGTGCTCATATTAATTATTAATAATATTTAGTATTATTATTTTCTACATGAATTTTATTCCAAGAAATACAAGCAGTAATAAGAAATAAGGTTTGCAACCAAGAGGTAGACCATACCCAGTGGACATCAGGTAAAAAGCTCAAGAAATATCAAAACAAAATGTATGTAGTTGATATAATCTCAGGGTATTAGAAATGCAAGCATATCGACGTGTTCTTCAGGATCACAATGGAGTCTACTTCCAAAACTTTGGAAAGGGCATGTGTAATACCATTCCAACATATATAAATGGTGTCACTATATGGGTAAAATTACTCTTGAGGCAGGGAATATTGGGCAATTGACTAGGATTAGGAAAATAAGGCTTATGCACTTCATGAGGATGGGAGGAAGGATGGGGAGATGCATCTTAGCAGATATGAAAGTTTATGCTTTAAGAAGTGGGAAAGTTAGCTTCAGCTGTGCTCTGGCAATCCAGTGCCACAAGATCTTTGTGAATCATGAAAGCATTTAGATATAGCACAGTCTCCTCCATGTTATCAGTCACTATAAAATGGCCAAGAGCAAAAGAAGAAACTTTATAAATAATATTTTAGCTGACCCTCTCTTTTGCAGAAGAAGAAATTCAAGCCTTTAATAGCACAGTGACAGGTACATAGCACTTGCTGACTTGAGGTGAACAGTCACACACTAGTGTGTGTAAAGTGCAAAGTCACACAGCTAGGCAACAAGAGACCTCAGGGCCTCTGATCCAATCAAATCTAGGCTACGTGCCAGGTTTTCACTTTCTAGCATCACATGCTCTTGATCATTCACTAATTTGGCAGATTGGGCATCCTTTGTGGGGTACAGTGTAAAAAAATACCAAAGTTAATCATAAAAAACCTGGGGCTTGGATAAAATTTTAAGAGGGATTGCAACAAAACTTCAGTGCTTTCACAAGGATGAATACAAGGTGAAATTTTTCAAAAAATAGGGGAAGGGATACAGATACATCTCTCTGATTAAAGAGAACATGAAAAAATTGTATTCAGCTTGGCACAACACTTTACATTGAGATGCAGATTGGGAATATGTGAGGGACCAACCCCTCCCCCCCAATATCTGTGGGCACTGGATTGATTTAGAAGAAATGATAAAAGGGGATGAAATTTATTGACTATCTTGTCACTACCAAAACACATTAAATAAATAGGCCTGTCTGGATATGTGAAAGACATAAAAACTACAGTTATTAACTATAGTACAGGGTAACTTTTATTAATATGAATTGACTAGTGAAAGGGAGAAGTTATCAGTTCAATGAAACATTCATTTAATATCTGTTTTGTCTGTGTAAGGGAAGAGGTAGAATAGCTAGCTAGCATTTACATAGAGGGTAAAGAAATAGAGAACTTAGCCTGAAATCAGAAAGACATGAGTTCATATCCAGCTTCACATACTTAAATAGCTGTGTTACCTTGGGCAAGTCACAACCTCTGCCTCAGTTTCTCCATTTGTAAAATAGGGATAATAATAGTATCTATAAAACAGTTAGGTGAGGATTAACTGAAATATTTGTATTGTAAAGGTTTAGCAAAGTGTGTGGCACATAGTAGTCACTATAAAAATGTTAATTATTATTAGTAGTATTATTACCTTTTTCTCATTTCCTTTTCAAAACAACCCTGGGAGGCAGGTGTAATAATAACACCTATAATAATCTATATAATAACACCTGTAATAATAATAATAATAATATCCATTCTGTACATGAATAAATGGAGGCAAAGAAGGTGAAGTGATTTGCCCAGGGTCACATAGCTAGTAAGTGTCTGGGGTGGAGGTTCAAACTTGGTTTTCTCTAAGCCAAGTACTTTATTACTGCACACCAAGCTGCCTGGGCATTCTGGAATAGTGGATGAAGCCACAGTAGCCTTGAAGTATTCAGGTTCTGACTTTAACACATACCAGCTCCCCAGACAGTGGTAAATTGCTTTAGCTTCAATGCCTTCAGCATTTCTTTAAGATTATAAATTATAAAGGAGTTGGAGATCTCCACTTGTGGAGGGGTTTTCCACATCAGGAAAGAAGCAAGCATTTATTTAGAGTTTACTATGTGTGTTATGTACTATGCTAAGACATTTCCTCTTATTATCCCCTTTGATTTTCACAACAATTTGAAAAGTTAGATGCTATTGTTATTTCAGTTTTACAGATGGGGAAACTGAGGCATAGAGTGGTGAAATGAATTGCGTGACTGGGAACATTTAGCTAGTGAGGAGCTGAGACCAGATTTGAACTTAGGTCTTATTAATTCCAAACCCTACATCAATAGTATAGACACAAACAAAAGCTGTAAAATATTGGATTAGGTGACAAAAGAAAAAAAAGGTAATATATATATATATATATATATATATATATATATATATATATATATATATATAGTCTCTGCCAACAGAGAGTTACATTATGCTTGGGAAGGCCAGACAGTATAAAAACAGGTAAAGCTTTTTTCCTTATTTTAAAAATTCAAGTTGTTACAGAGGAGGAGAACGTTAACAGAAAACCCAGAAGATCAGAGCATCAAGTAATTGATCTAACAATTCTCGAGCATGAATGAAGCTTCTGTTGAGGCAGCTAGGTGGTACAAGGAATGGAATACTCTGCCTAGAGTAAGGAAGACCTGAGTTCAAATGTGACCTCAGACATTTACTAGCTGTATGACCCTAGGCAAATGACAAACTCTTTGCCTCAATTTCCTCATCTGTAAAGTGGGGATAATAATAGCACCTATATCCTGGGGTTGTTGAGAAGATCGAATGTGATAGTATTTGTAAAAAGTGTCCAGCACAGTGCCTGACTCATAGTAAGCACTATACTGATACTTCTTCCCTTCCCTCTATCCCTTCCCCCTTACTATACTCAGCCCTGAGTATGCAAAGACAAAAATGAACCAGTTCCTTCCCCCAAATGCGTACTCTGTTGCAGGAACAACATGTCCACAAAGCTAAACACAACAAAACAGAGAAAGAGTAAATACAGAGTAATTTCAGACGACCCTGACAGTTGAGGAGATTAGGAAAGGTGTCCTATAGAAGGTGGCATTTGTACTGGCCTTCTCAGGAAACCAAAGTATAGCTGAAGATGGAGTGTGTTCTAGTCACAGAGGTGAAAGGTGGTGTGTCAGGTACCAAGTACAGTAAGAAGGCCAGTTAGGTAGGAATGATGATCTCTTGAAGGAGAATAATGTATAATGAGTGCGGAAAAGTGAACCAGGGCCAGGTTGTGAAATATCAAATGGTGGAGAGGGATTGAGAGAGACATTGGAAATTCACAAGCAATTGAGGATCATAAGATTTCTACTTAAGAAATATCACTCTTCTATCTGTGTGGACCATAGAATGGAGAAGGAAGAGTCTTGAAGCAAGATGTCAATTAGAAGGCTATTGTAATACTTCATGTGAGGCATGATGAGGACCTGAACCAAGGCAGACTTCATGGAGGAGGTGGCACTTGAGTTGATCACTGAAGACAACAGCAGAAACAATAGTAAACCCATTTAGGACATGGGGACAGCTGAATTCCATGCACTTAAACAGAAGCCAGATTATTAGAGAGGTGTAAGGCATCTGGTTATGCTGCAAAGGATACCATGTGAAGGGGGCTCAGGTGAAATAATGATTGAAGGATAGATGGATATGAAATTGTGGGAGACCTCAAATATAAGGCCAATGAATTTGTAGTTCATCTTCAAATCGACCAAGAATCATTTAAGATTTCCGAAGGAGATCAAGGCATTAGGCAAATCATTTTCCTAGTGGAGAAGTGCAGAGATATAAGATTAAGTTACAATCATTGAAACCTTTAATAATCTCTCAGGCAAGAGGTGATATGTAATTCAACCAGGATGGTTTTTCTGTGACTGGGTTATATATGAGAAAATGTTGCATGTTAAAATGAGATTTCAACACTTACATACACGGTAAGACAGAAGAAAGAAAAAATGACTTCAATGTTACAAGCAGGTGACTTAAACAAAGAACAGTGCTTCCCATCAACAGAAAGGAGGAAATGTAGAGAATTTAGAGTAGTTTAAGGGAGAATTGAATCAAATCTTTTAGATTTACTGAGTTATCCACTGAGCTGTGAATGTTCAAAAAGTAACAATATAAGATTAGAATTTCAGAGGGCAATTAAGGTTAGACAGAGTGATTACAGGGTGTCATGTAGACAGAGACAGTCATTGACTCTATGCAAGTTGATAAGGTCACTAAAAGAGAGGAGATACAGAGAATGGAGCAGATGGTCCAGGACAGAACGAAGGTAGGGTCACACCTAAAGGGTAGGGGAATAGAAGGTGATCCAGTAAAGGAGGCTGAGGGGGGCAGCTAGGTAGCCCTGGAGTCAGGAGGACCTGAGCTCAAATCCATCCTCAGACACTTAACACTTACCAGCTGTGTGACCTTGGGCAAGTCACTTAACCACAATTGCCTTGCCTTCTCCCCTCCAAAAAAATGAGGGTGAGTACATACATATACAGACACACAGAATATATACAGATGTAATAACCCAATATATCCAAATTACTATGTGCCTACTCCGTGCCAGGAACTATGCTAGGCAAGGAAGATATAAAGATGCATGTAGATACATTGTGTGTGTGTGGTGTGTGTGTGTGTGTGTGTGTGTGTGTGTGTGTGTGTGTGTGTGTGGAGAGAGAGAGAGAGAGAAAGAGAATATAAAAGGAGGTAGGAAAGCAGAAGGGAAAGTGACATACCTAGCACTGGGGCACGTTGTTCCATGTACCTAAAACCAGGCCAAGAAGCAGATGCAGAGGGGAATGAGCCCAAGAGACCAGTTTCTGTCCTCTCTATAAAGGAAGGCATTGGGAGGAGTTTGGCATTCCACCCTACTGCCCCTCTGATCAGAAGGAAGAAGAGGCTGATGAAAATGCGATCAATATACAGAGTAAATATAAAAATCATAAATGTAAATAAACACATGTAGTTACAGAGGAAGAGAGAGCACTAGCATTAGTTGTCAGGAAGACAGGCAAATAACAAAATGTGTAGAAAACATAGAGAGGTCAAGAAGGATGAGAAGGGAGTGGAAATCACCCACATTATGTACAGTTAAGAAAGCATTGGGACTCATGATGAAAAATGCTCTCCACCTCCAGAGAGAGAGAACTGATGGGCTCTGAGTGCCAATTGAAGGATATTTTTTTTTGCTTGCTTTATTTTTCTTGTTTGTGATTGTATATGTTTTCTTTTGCAACATACCTAATAAATATGTTTTACATGATTTCACACATATAACTGATACCATATTGTGAGAATTTAAAACTCATCTTCTTAAATGAATGAGAAAAATTAATGTAATTAGTAACTATTTAATGATTTATTTTAAAAAGAGACAGTATTGGTAACCTTTGGTTACCTTCCTACAGAAGGACAGGGTCAGAAGTCAGAACAAATGATTAAACCTATATAAATCTCTTTGCAAATCTAAAGTGCTAAATAAATTCCAGTTGTTGTTCATTATCATTATTACCATTAACCTAAGAATTGAGTGCTGGTAGGAAGGTGGGGGCAGGGAGTATAGAGAAACTCAGACTTTGAAAAAAAGTGAAGGCATAATAAAGTTATAGGTTGAGGGGATGACAAGGTCAAAAAGTTTTTTTTTTGTTTGTTTTTTTAAGCAATTGGGGTTAAGTAACTTGCTCAAGGTTATAGGGCCAGTTATTATTTATGTGTGGGTGCTCATTTTCTGAGGCTGGAACTGATCCTGGATCCTCCCGACTCCAGGGCCGACACTCTTCAGCATAGCTGATACCTGATCTTGTTCTTAAGTGATTAAGAAAGAACTAGTAGAGAGGGTGAGATTGACTAGGAAAATGGACAAATGAGGTTTTTCTGTGTGACTTCTTGGAGGACAAGGGAGAGAATGGGAGAACAGCAACACAAATAAGGGTCTTCACAAGGAGAAAGACCATCTCTTTTTCTTTGGACCAAAAGAAAGGCAATGAAAAGCTATTGAAGGACTTTGAGGAAAGAGATAAAAGTGATTAGGAATGTTAAAATCTTGTTTCTACCTTTCCTGAGAAACATCTACAAATGTCTTAGTTCATTTGTGACTACTCAAGGTCATCCATCATTATAACCATCAAGTAATGGAAGTGGCTGCTAGAGGAAGTAAAGGGTTCCTTTTACTGGACTTGTTTCAGCAGCAGCTAAGCAAATGACCACTTAGTTATGGGAATGTTGCCAAAATTGTTGAGATTGTTCAGATCTGGATGGAATTAGCCAGTCCCTGGGGTCCCTTCCAAATCTGAGGCTTTGTGATTTACTATTACATCTAGAGGTTGGGGGGATGGGTACTAGTAACAATCACTGCTGCTGTGTTTATCATTTTGTTCTTAATTTAAATTAAATCCTTGATATGAAGCATGTTTTTTCAAGTTTTCCCGTGACTTGTCTTTCTTATGCAAAGTCGAATGCTGCAAGCAGGTAAGGAGGAAGAAGAGGTGAGAAGAGAAAAGAGAAAAAAATTTTGTCATTTGACCATTCTAGTAATGGGAATTTTAAATAAATGAGTTTTTGATTTCTAAGAGTCCATTAAAAGAAAATTTGAAAAGACAATTATTTGCGAAAGCATTGTGTGAAAATACCAGTCAAAGACAGTGGCAGGCTCCCAGAACATGAGCAAGATCCATATAGAAGGATTTAAGGGAAGGGATGGACAAGAATCACACAAAGTGACTGAGGTGGTGTTTGGCATCTGGATTGAGACCTACTCTAATGTATGGAGCAACAAAATGGATCCTGAAGGGCAAAAATCCCTTACATTACTCAAGCATGTGGCCTGGAAACTATAAGGACTAGGAATTTACAATCCCTTCCTACTTTGTGATGAAAAAAAAGGAGAGGGAATTAGAGAAGGGAAAGAAAAGGAAAAGAAGAGTAAAGAAAAAGAAAAATAATGTTACGAATGCCCAGGGCACATGTGTGTAGATCATATAACATGTGCTTATATACTCGCATAGACTTCCCCCCACCACCTGTTGGCACTGGTTTTCTAACAAGATTGTAAGCCCCCGAAAGGGAAGTAATATTATTTCCTTGGTATAGCTATATAGATACGTATTTGATATCTCTTGGCAGCTAGGTGACACAGGGGATAGAATGCTAGGCCTGGAATCAGGAAGACTAATTTTCCTAAAGTCAAATTTAGCCTCAGACGCTTACTAGTTGTGTGATTGTAGGCAAGTCACTTGTCTGTTTGCCACAGTTTCCTCAACTGTAAAATAAGCTGGAAAAGGGAATGACAATCCACTCCAAAATCTTTGCCAAGAAAACCCTAAAGAGGGTCATGACTGACCAAAAAATCCCTAGACAAACTAAAAAAGTACAATATAAGCATTAACACACATATATTTAATAGAACAGAATTCCTCATTTTACAGATAAAGAAACCAAGGACTTGACACATAGAGTGACCAATAGTAAAGTTAGTTAAGAAAAAAAAAACAGAACTCTTCTGACAAATTGCCCTTTTTTCATTGTGTAGCTGTACTCTAACTGAAATGATATGAAGAGAAAAAACAAATAACTGTAAGCTTTAACAGCATTATATGCATTATGACAAACATCTATTAGCTAAACTCTTTTGGCAAGGAAAGACGATATACCAAATCCAATATTCACATTTGCATTTAAAAGCTTATATTTGTAAATCATTTGGTAGCATTAGAGATAAATTATTAATGTGGAAATAAAGCTGAATTGTAATGGTTAAAAAATGCATCAGCAGCACGTTCACAAAACCAACCAATGGGGGTGAGTTAATTAGCAATTTTTTTCTCGAATACAGAGTTAGAAGGAACTTAGTGTATTGGAAATTAAGATCCAGTAGAGGCAACCTTTAGTCTCTTAAATATCCACAGCTGCAGCTGCATCATGGAAATGTAACACAATTAACATAAGGAATGAGAAGCGGTCCCCAGCACAGGGATTCTATTTTTATTGTCCCTTCTGGAACTGACACGGAGAATGGTTTGTTCAGAGCTAATCATGCTAAACCACCCCCCCAAGGTTTGATTCCCTGATAGCAGAGTCATTTGGAGTTGGAGCCAAAAGAAATATCACACAGTATGTCACTTTGAAGCTTTCACTGTTTTTGCAATACTGTATACAACATTAATTATTATTGTCTATTCAAAAGCAGAATAGTCCGTTGGTTCGATGTCCTCATCAAATTAGAAGAAAACAAAAAACAAAACCCTGTGGTTGTTAAAGTCTCATTTCAAATCCAAAGATAAACAAAGACTTTAAAGAAACAAAGCCTACAAGTCTCTACTAAGGGCCAACCAGAAACTTTGATTTTGACATATTGAAAACACACAAACTTGAAGGAAGGAAAGAAGGGGAAAAGGTGTACAGCAGAGGACAAAAGAAAATTTGGAAGCACAGAAAAGCAGTGTAGCTTTGAAAATGATGTATAGTATTTATTACATAGCTTTCAAAAAAAAGGGGGGGGGAAAGCAGTGTGAAATGGAAATTCAGGAATTTTCTCTTTATGTTGTGCTATGTACATGGAAATGTTCTTTTTTTGTCTTTGTACTTAAGTTCAAAATGAATTTTTTTTAAAAAGTGCCCAGACTTCCCTTCTGTCTGTGCTAAGCTTCTAAAAACACCCTCCTCCAAATGATGGAGAATACCAAATTCTCCTACATTCCTATAAATGTTCTTCTAACTTTGCAAAGAATTTTAATTTATCTTACCAATTTTTATCCTTTTTATCCTTTATCCTTTTATCCTTTTTTTTACTTACTTATCTACTGATAAGTAAGAAATTCATTTCTCATACTGAGGTCCTACTGATTCAAATCTGATCCTCTGAATTCTAACTCTTCCTCATGGCTGATCAAAGCTTTTGCCTCTGTTGTTGGGTTTTCCTGACTCTTTCCCAACTTTCTAAACTGTTCAGTTGTGATGTGGGCCTCCTGACCTACTCACATCCCAAGGCTTGCTTGATTCCTTGGATACAGAGTATCTAACCCTAGGCAACTACTGCTTGGACTAATATTTGAAAGACCTAAGGCAGAATCTGCTTCAGGTCCTGAAAGCCTGCCTCACTAGACAGAGAGGGAGGGAGGGAGAAGGGATGAGGGACCAAGGATAGGAAAAGCATCTTGGTGGGACCAAGTATGAAGAGATCTATGTGCTGGGAGGACACAACTATCAGGGCATCAATGTATCCATTCACAAAGCAGCCAGAAAAAGGGAAGATATTAAAAGCATGACAAAAACTCAAATCTTACTAATCCCAACAAAGGTGACTAAAAGATAAATAACTCTTTATCTGCACCTTCTTTTCCTTTTATTTAACACTATTTATAAAAAATCCTTACATTTTGGGGATTAGTAGATATAGAATTAGACAGAGTCAGAGGTATCTGATTCTAACCTTGCCTCAGATTTGATGAGCCAAGTGATCCTGGGCAAGTCACTTAATCTCTACTAGCCTCAGTTTCTTCATTTTCAAATGAGGATAGTAGCAGCACTTACCTCCCAGAGTTGATGTGGAGTTTGAATGGGATATCTGTAGCATTCTTTGAAAACTTTAAAGCAGCATGTAAATGCTCACTCTTATTTCTGTTAATGTTGTTGATTATAAAGACATCTACAGAGGTAATAGATTTGGGAGAGCAAAACGCCAGCTAATGACAGGAAGCTGCCCTTATTCACAGAGCAAAATTGTCCATGGTCTTTGAAAGTTATAATAGAAATATCCCTGTTGGAAGATTTGATTATATAACAGGGAGGCACAGGGTGGCCAAAGATATTTCCCACTTGATAGAGTTGCCCCAGCATAGATTCAATATTAAAGAAAGAAGCTCTGTGAATAGTTAGGTCTTTCAGATGCTCCTTTTTATAGATGATGATGTGTTGAGTGCTTCAGGTACCAGAATTTTGCAAAGTGTCCTAAAAGAGATCTACAAGCAAACAAAAATGTGTGCCTTAATTATCTACATTTGGAAGATTAAGTGGATAACAAGTGATTATTTCCCAGGTTAATGAGAGGCAACCTTGAGTGCTTTAGTATGTGCATCAGCAAGAGACAGTTAAAATTGTCAGAGTAGGACCTAGAACTAAAAGGAGGAAGAGGAGGACAGGTCACATTTTCTTTAGAAAAATACCAAGTTCCTTTAATAATCCCAAATTACTCCCAGAAAAAAAGGATCATTTTTAATATCCATATATTCATAACTATATTTTTATGCGACTTTAAGAATGGAACATTAAAATCTCTGGAGAGTTGAAAATGAGTATCTCTAGAAATATATGGGAAAGTACATGGGAAAAGTATAAAATATGTTATTAAGGAAATAATGATAGAAAAAATACTGAATGGTTAGTTATGTGCTTAGCATGAGGGAGGATAGGTAGACTGCCTCAGTGCTCTAATGGCACCCTCTAAATCTCAAGAAAAAGGTAGGAAGGCTTCAGCTAAAATAGTTGTAGTCCTCAGTAGTGTATTAATGAGAAGATATTGGCAAGGGTTATACAGAATGAAAAGGCATAGTGGGTTATAATGTGTATCACTGGAATAATCAAAGAAAGGCATGTTCCATTGCAGTGGATAAATGATTTGAGGAGTTTCTTATTTCTGTTCAATCATTTATCAGTCATATGTGACTCTTCATGACCTCACTTGGTGTTTTCTTGGCAAAGATATTGGAGTGGTTTGCCATTTCCTGCTCCAGCTCATTTAATATATAAGGAAACTGAGGCAAACAGGGTTAAGTAATTTACTAAAGTCACACAGCTAGTAAGTGTCTGAGGCCAGATTTGAACACAGGAGGATGTCTTCCTGATTATAGGCCCAGCATTCTATCCACTGTATCATCTACCTGCCCTCAGGATCTTCAAATCTGAGGTTTGGAACTGGAAAGGCCCTAAGAGGATATCCATTCAAGCCCTTCATTGTACAGATCAGCCTAGCTGGTGATTAAATTTCCTCAACTAGCCCTCCTAATTTATAACTCTCCAGGCTTTCCAGGACTATCATGGTTCTCTCACTGCCTGGCAAGTCTGGCTCATTTTAATCCCAATCAATCATCACGGATTTATGAAGTGCTCACTCTGGGCCAAAACTGTGCTAGGTGCTAAAAATACAAATGCAAAGCATAAAATTACCCTTGTTCTGAAGGAGCATACATTTGTTTCTATATGAGAATGGCATCTGCTCTCCCTCAATATGTCCATCCACTACAGGATTTGCCCACACAAGCCTTCTGAATTGAGGTCACTGTCAAATTCTAAAATCTCAAGTATATTTCCTGGCCAATCTGAGAGTCTCCTTTGTTATGGGCATTTTTTTCCTGATCTAAACATATTCTAATGTAATATTTAACTAGCAAAATTCCCTCTCCTCAGGGAAATAGAAGGTGATATATATATATATATATATATATATATGTATATATATATATATATATATAGAGAGAGAGAGAGAGAGAGAGAGAGAGAGAGAGAGAGAGAGATTATCAAATAGTGATCACCCCCTGAAAGCATAATAAAATACACATCTGAAAGCACAGAGACAAACTCTTTCATCATAATGTATACCATGAAATTACTATCTTTATTTGACAAATAAGGTAACTGTGATCCATACACAGGTAAATTTCAAGCTAAATGTATTGGAAAATATCTTAATAGAACTATTCAAAAGTGGAATTAGTTGTCTTGGTGGATTTTCCTGTTAGTGGGAGTCTTTGAATGGGGAGTAGATGACTTTTCAGTTACAAGTTGAGCAATAAAACCATTAACATCCCTTCAAATTCTGGAATCTGTTAATGTCAAATAATCTTTCCTTGGCCATATTTCTGGATAGTGGTCTGTACGGGGTGTTAAGGGAGACCTAGTACCTCTGCTGTGAAAGCTTGCCAAGCCCTATTCAGGGATGGACATTCACCTTTGGTGTCTAACCAGTCACGCAACTCTCACCTGGGGCTCTAAGAAGCTGTGGCACAGAAGCCACCCTCCCCATTTAGGCAGGAGGGCTAAAACATGTTAAGGGTAACAATAGGCTCAAAATCTATTGGTGAGTTAGGGGGATGTCTACTGCAAGCATGTGGAAAATTGCTCCCAGGTGCAATGGGTGGATGAGAACAATTTGTTCCAATGGCTATGAAAGCGACTGAAAATGGCACAGTG
The DNA here is from genome assembly GCA_011680675.1 of Gymnobelideus leadbeateri. NCBI lineage: Eukaryota > Metazoa > Chordata > Mammalia > Diprotodontia > Petauridae > Gymnobelideus > Gymnobelideus leadbeateri. The sequence goes on from WOXC01002276.1 coordinate 192,647, forward strand.
AAATGCTTAGAGTTTGGCCAGACGTTAAAGATGCCATGGTTATCCACTGAACCCCAGGCCATCACCAGGTATCCTGAGTTTTGTCTAGCCACTGGATTTCAGTTGTTGGAAGAAACAGTGAGGCTAACAACTATTTTCAACAATACCTCACTTAGATCCAATTCATGTACAAATCAAGACATTACCCTGTGACATCCTTGGTCTTTGTTGAAAATGAAGGACAAACAATATCTGGATAGTGACCAAACCAATGCAACTAAAACCTAGGGCTTCTATTTCTTCAGATACAGTTCCTCCCTGGACCCCCTTCCATCAGACATTCATGTAAACTCAAGAGGATTTCTTTCTGAGTTTATATCAAGATAACTTTCCCTTAAATAAGGGCATTCCAAAGTATATTTCACTTCAATTAGTAGTATGGCAGAGAACTAGTTTGTTGCTTATTTCCAAAAACAAATAATCTGAATAATTTGAGGGCTTAGTACAAAGGCAATCCAAACTTTAATTTATTTTCCTTACTTCAAATTCACAGCATTCTACTAAATATTATTAATTTTCTATTTGACATCAATGTACAAAAATGTTGGGGAGTAGGGAGCTAGTCACATTAAAACAAGTAGCTATGGGAAGTTGTCCTGACAATATTAGTAAATCTGGTTAATTAATATCAAAGATCTAACGTTTACATGACCTTTGTAAACTGTTATCTCAGAAAAAAGTGTCAAATTACAAAATATCATGAATTTTTAAAAGGCCTAGATTAGGAAACTGCCAATTTTGGATTATTTTCCTTCAATATCACTTAGTGAGATGAAAAATGCCATAAAGGGTAAAGTTCTTGTTGTCTTATAAAGGATTAGACTTATTCCTAATAATAAATGTAAAACACTCAGCAGAATGCCTGGTACATTATAAGTGTTATAAATGTTGTTATTATTGACAAGGATGATGATGATGATGCTTTAATTATGCCAGTGTGAAAATTTCTACCATTGGGTAATTTGGGAAAATAATCTCCCAAGGAAAGCATTAGATGCACAATTCCTTCCACTTTACTTAAAAGAAATCTAACAAACCTCCTAAACAAAAGAAGTCTGCTCTAATTGCATCAAGTTGTAAATATTGTACATTGTCACCATGATGACAAATATGATGGGCCATGAAGAATTTCCTATCTCTAATATCTAAGTCTCTAATTGGATCAGGAAATTAATCTGACATGACCAACATGTGGAGTAACAGGAAAGAATGACCCAAGAGGCAACCAGTTTATTGATGCTGCCACAATTATGATGTATTCCAGCAGCTCTAATCAAATCTAGGCCATTTCCATTTGCCAATAACTATCCAGGAAATAATGTTGAAGGAGGATATAATTCCATAGGCTAATCTATTCTCAGTGGAAGTAAAATGGAATTAGGAAGAAAAGTCAGTAAAGAACAAAACTAAAGCTTGCTAAATGTCTAGTAATAAGGGTAATAATGGATGGGATGGGAGGGCTGGTCTTCTCTGGCAGCCACACAAAGGAAGAAGAAAAACCAAACCTTGCAATCAATCCAGTAGGCTTCATTATTGTTTGGGATTGCTGAGAAGGCTCCTTAATGCTAGGGAGTAATTAAAGTATTGGTATTGAGATAACAGGGAAGGATGAAAAGTGAACAACTAATGATGTTCTTTCATGGAGTTTTCTGTTAAAAATAAGAAATCCCAGGAATTAACACAAAGTTTGGCCCACCCATGGCACTCAATCGATACTGACTAATCTAGCTCTTAATCTTAACACTATACTAGATGATGCAGTGGATAGATTGTTAGATGTGAAATCAGGAAGATCTAAGCTAAAATCATATCGACACTTAATCTCTTCTTTGATGGAGTTGTTATCCCCACTCTCCAAAACTGACAACCCCATATCGACCACAATTAAATTTTTGAGGTTGCAAATGGGAACAACAGATTGCCCGAGAAACAAAAGTTGGATCAAATGGGGTTTACTAAGTCACACTTGAAGAGGCAAAGACTGCCTCAATGAATAGTACATAAGAATTATATAGGTTTCAGAGAGTGAGAAACATAATCAGGTAAGGGACAAAAATTGATCGATCAAAGTCCCTGTTATTAGAGCTTAAGGTTGATTTGGTGCAATAACCTTTTTTTTTTTAAATTAATTTATTAGTTTAGTTTCAGTTAACAAGATTCAATTCCATAGTTCCTTGATTTTCAAATTTCCTTTACTTCCCTCCCCGCTCCCCACACAACAGCATATAGTCCAGTATATGATCTGCAAATGCATTCATACTAGACATTATTCCAGTTACAAAGGCGTATTGTACTAGGTGGGATGAAAGATGGTAAGGAAGAAATAAAACCAAACAATGAAAAGAACAAGATCATTTAGTTTGCTTCCATCAGGATTCAGGCTCAGTTCTTTCTAGTTATATCTCTGGATGGCGCATTTCTAACTTTCTTGAGTCTTTCGGGATTAACTTATATCACTGCATTGCTGAAAAGCGTCCAGTCTGTCATGGTTGGTCATCACAGATATGGTATGTCTGTGATTGTATATAGATTTCTTCTGATTCTACTCTTCCCGCTCAGCATCTGCAATAACCTTTAAACCCATGTTAGGGTTAGGGGTTTCTGCATGGGGCTCAGTGGTTTCTGGGAACAGACTGATACATGATACCATGGCATGTTCTATTTTGTGTTACTTACTTTGCAAACACTAATGGGAGAGTACAAACATATACAATTGTGAACAAAATGGAGTCAGTCTCAAAATGGAATAGTCTTGGATCCACAGGGCTCAATTATATATGGTCAAGGGACAAGTCCCTATCCTACTATTATTCTCTTATACATAATGTTGTTTGGACAAGTTTACAGGTGAATAAGTTAACTGCTTTCTGTCATTGAATTAAAGTAGTAGAATGTTTGCTCATCCTCTGTAAGGCTTGCTGAAATCACCTTTGGCACAACTCCAGTATCAGGGAGAAAGCTGAGTTGCCAGCCTCCCATCCTGTTCACAAGTGTTCTTGCTCTACTCTTTGCAGTCTCTGTATTTCAAAAAGTTTTCATCCCATATAGAAGATTATAAGCATTTGGGGTGATACACTTAAAATTTTATCCTTAAATTTGTATTAATCAATGTGGTGGCAGGGTGAATGTGGTTAATAGTTCAACCTGTTGTAATGCTCTGGTCCCATCACCATAAATTAGCTGATTTTTCCAAGACACTGAAATCTATGCTTGCAGTACAGAGATTTGCTATCTGTCAGTTCATGAAAGGTAGGAGTCTTCTCTTGTAGCATTCTAGACACTAATTTGTGCATTGTTAGGTATTCAGGAGGTACTAAATTTTAGCAGGCTTCAGAAAAATGCTGCACAATTTCTATGATGCCCTTGAATAATTGGCATTAATCATCAACTACTTGCTCCTTAGAGATAACTCTTCTATAGTATCTCATGGAAGTGGTCCAGTCCTGAACTGCCACCATTTTAAACCTTTCTATTTCCATAAATATTAACTATTACCTTTCCAAATATAGTAAATAGCCACGATGATGTTGGTGATAATAATTCTCTCTCTGTGTATGCATATGTGTATATACATATATGTATATAATAAATATATGTACAAATACATACACACACCCATATATCTATCTATCTATCTATCTATCTATCTATCTATCTATCTATCTATCTATCTATCTATCTATATATCTATATATAAACTTGATAGTGTGAGAAATGATCATTTCTCTCAGGTATTAATAAAAAATCATTGTATTATGACCAAGGTTTTTCCACTTTTCGACCTCCTCATCCAGAAATCAATCAGTGAGGGAAATCTTAAAGATTTACCCAGGTCAAGATCTAATCAAAGACAGTAAAATAAATTCTAAGTTTTGACTAATGGGTGCACTACTGTTCATTGTGTTTGCTCAGATAGGTCTGGGAAATGTGGGTCCTTTCTTTGGTTAGAGAGATGATATGGAAATCGATAAATCTCTTTCACCAAGATTTGGGTGATCTAAGTCATGTACCCTAAGACCCTCACTATAATATGCCCATCCTCTCATTAATAGTCATCCTCTCAGAGTTTATTGTCACCCTCAGGAACTTCTCGTCTTCTAAGGGCATATAAACTGTGAGCCCACTGCCAGGAGGAGTCTTTGGTCTAAGAGAGATGGCCAAATGACCATAATTTTGTTAACAGCATGTTGGCCTTATTAATAAACTGACTAAATTACCCAGAAATTATGTCTCTGAAATTTTTTTAGTCATCACAATAGCTTATAAAATATTATTATTTTAAAACTATGCTGATGTGAAGATAGTACAGGAAAAGGTATAATTATTTCCATTTTCCAGATAAGGAAACTGAAACTCAGAAAGGTTAAATAATTTGTTCAAGGTCATAGAAAATTTAGGGGATTTCTCCCTATTCTTTTGCAAAAGTGTGAGTCTCCAGGTGTGGAACCTTGTTTATGATATCAGGCTTTTTCCATAGTTGATTAGTTTTTATATGTTTTCTTCCTGTTTTTTTTTTCTTAAATGTTTTATCACAAGGTATAATTCAATAGGAGTGGGTAAGGGGAGAAATAAGAAAAAGGTGAAGTAAAAATAAAACATATCAACAAAATATATTTCTATATGTAAATCTCAAAGAGAAGGAAATATACATGTATATTAGCAGGTGCTAATCACCCCCCCCAATAACGCATAACAAAGCACATCTCCAAAAGCACAGAAGGATGAAATTATCTCTGTAGCCTTGGTTGCTGCAAAGGAACATCAGAGATAGCAATGTGTTGTAAGAGCTCTAATAAGTAACACAAATGCAAAATATTATGGTTATTTTTTATTTCTGAATAACCACTGTATAATTGCTATTCACCTCTCAGAAAATGAGCCAACATAAGAATTGATTAAATAGATTTCTCTTGCAATCAAATTCTTTTCTAAGAAACCTAGGCCAAATCTTTTAAAATGCACACATCAAGCCCATCACCAAGCACATAGGAATCTCCACAAATCTCCCCAAACCAAGTGGCTAGTCAGACTTCCAGGGGCAGCCATATTGTGGGTTTGTTGCTTCCTTTTGAGAAGTAGCTTGTAAAACCACTGAGAGTACGTGAAGGTAGTAATCATAAGCAATTGAATGCCAACTAACTTTTACACAACGTGAAGCTTCAAAAATAAAGAACCTGAGAAGTGTAGTCTAGGGGAGCAAAAATCTGCTCCTTGCTTTCCCACCTGCAGTCAGTATGAGAGGTTCAGTGAGGTCCATCTAAGCCATGTCTTGCTGCTGGCCTGTGGACCAGCAGCCCTGCCAATATGGAGGAGCAAGGGCACAGGAAAAGTTATGCTATGCATATGTTGGTGTTATTTTACTCAGCATGATGCATTTTAGAGTTGTCAGAATGCACATTTTGTAGTTTCCTGGAACAATTAATGTTAAGTTTTAATTAATATTTAATAGTATTTTATATACTAATGTCTCTTTTGTCATGTATTAGGAAAACCACTCTTTTGCAGCCTATGGTTATTTCACTCTTTTGTAGGAGGACTTTTCTCCCTCTCTGCCTCTCTCTCTCTCTCTGTCTCTCTCAATCTTTCTCTCTCTCTCTCTCTCTCTCTCTCTCTCTCTCTCGCTCTCTCTCTCTCTCTCTCTCTCTCTCTCTCTCACACACACACACACACACACACACACAATTTATTTATTTATATACAAACATATCTGTAAATGTGGTTTTAATATATAAATATATATGTATATATATATATAGACATGCATATTATATACTGTCAAGAGCGGGTCCTTGCAAAGAAGCTGGAGACAATGATGCTTCATCTGAGCATTGAAGGAAGCTAGGGGTACTTTAAGGCAGACATGTGTCTGAAGTCCATGCCATGCCTGTAGCACCAGCTGTGGAGGTAGGAAATGAAATGTTCTGTATTGGGGAGAACAACTTTGGCTATAATATGAGTGTTAGTAGTTTTCCCTGAAAGAGAAATTGAAGCCTCTTTAAGAAGTACTTAAATCTTCAGAGGAATATGTATTTTATCCCTTAAGCAACTGTGAGCCATGGTGACTATTGAAGCTAGGGAATAACTGAGTCTGTAAGATGTATGTTTTAAGGGTGGCTAGGTGATGCAGTGAATAGAGCACTGGCCCTGAAGTCAGGAGGAGCTGAGTTCAAATCTGGCATCAGACACTTAACACTTATGAGCTGTGCAACCTTGGCAAGTTGCTTAACCACAATTGCCCTCCAAAAAAAAAAAAGACCTGTGTTTTAAATACATCAATTTGGCAGCTCTGAGGAAGACCAATTGGAGGTGAGAGGGGGTGAAAGTAGGGAACCCAATTAGGCAACCCTAACAACAATGCCAGTCAGAAGTGGTTTGAGCCTAAACTATGGCTTGAGGCAAGTAAGTGATTGAGAGAAGAGTACTAAGGCAAGAGATCTTGAGGGGGTCAAATGGTCAAGTCTGTAGAGGAGGGCAAGTTTTCTATAGAAGAAGAGATGTTAGGAAGAGGGGAAGGTTAAGGACAAAATATCTTGAGTTCTATTTTGGAAATGTTGCATTTCAGATGCCTATGGCACATCCAGGTAAAAATGTCCAATTTAAAGTCAGAGATATGCACCCGGAGCCCAGGAAAGGACTTAGGAGTAAATAACTACGTTTGAAAAACATTGCCATAAAGATAATAGTTGAATCCACAATATTTGAGGTGATCAACAAAATAAAAAAAAAAGTATGTATAGAGAAGACAAAAATCCCCAGTTCCAAGTCTTAAAGAACAACCATCCAGAAGAGTTAGGAAGACAAGGATGATCCAATAAAGGGGCCTAAGAGGGGAGGTGGAGGGAGAAAGAGAACCAGGAAAAATCAGTGTCATGGAAACCTAGAGAGAGGAGGGTTCTTTGCGGAGGGGGAATAATAAGATCAAATGTCTCAGAGTTCAAGAAAAATGAAGACTGAGAACTATTGGGAACTTGTTGGTAACCTTGGAGAGAGCACTTTCATTTGTAGAATGAGGCCAGAGTCCAGATTCCAGGGGACTAAAAAAGGTACTTTTTGTTCTGTTTTGCTTTGTTTTTAAAGGATAAAAGATATGGGGATGCTTGTGGGTAGAAGGCAAAGAGGCAGTAGATAGAGAGGAAGGGAAAATTAAATAAGAGGGTGTAGTAATGATTGTAGAGGTGTCTTTGATACATAGAAGGGCCACTTCTTCATGAGAGACTGAAGCAAAGGTATAGGAGATGGAGGGATGGAAAACAAAAGATTTTGAGATAGAGAATAGAAAGAAGTGGTAACAGCGTGAATGGTTCCCAATTTCTCAGAAAAAAAAAATATAAGACAAGGTCTCAGATTGAAAGTGAGGGCACGATAGGTAGGATGGGAACCTCGAGGAGATGGGTGGCAGGGGTGGAAATGTCTATCAATGTGGGCATAGCAAAATCTTGACAAATATGTATGAGTTTTAAAAAATTCGCATATATGGAGTGTAGAGCTGAGATTAAATAACATAAATAACGGTCCCAGTCAGCATGATTTTGTGACTTTCTCCTCCATCACTAAACAAGAAGCAAGTGAGAAGCCATGTAGATCTTGGAGGCAATCCCATGATGGGATTTGACAAAACATGAGAATTTGGAGGTAAAAGAAAGTTCCTACTTAAATTTGTTAAATAAAGAGTCAAAGTCTGGGAAGGACATAAAGTATATCCACAGTAGGAAGTATGGCCTGATAGAGCACAGAGGGATGAAGGCCCTAGAAATCAGGGAGGATGGAAAATAAGTTTAGAAGGAGAGGGAATGTCAAATGGCTTTGTGGGGAGGAAATGGATATTGCCATAAGCTGAAGGATTTTCAGGTCTGGATCATGGGAATGGAATTCTAGGTAATGATGAGACCAGGGGTATGGCCATTCCATTGTGTTTATTGGTGGAGGGTTGGTGAGGTAGGTGTGTGTAATAGTGATGTAATCTGGAGATCCCCTTGTATTGGCAAGCACTTAGCACCTAGTTTCAAGTGTGATTGTATCAAGTATTATGATCTAGAATTTGTGAATCCCACAGTGGGAGGAGCTTCCTGTTGTAACAGGAAGGGGTGAAACAGGGAGGAGCTAATACTTTATATAAGGAAAAGCCCAAGCTTAGAAAGGCCAGAATTTCTCTCAGAGAGCATCTGGGTGTTGTGCTGCTACTGCTGGCCTGAGGACTGAACTGAGAACTGAGAAGAATTGAGAAGAAAAATGAGAACTGAGAACTAAGACAGAATTTCTTGGAATAAGTCATGTGGAGGCTGAGGAGGAGAGGTCCAGGATGGAGAAAGTGATTTTGATTTTGAGAGCAGAACTTGTGGTGGAGGAACTTCTTCTGAGAACCAGCCAGAACTCTTTCTTAGGAGCTACTGTGAGTGAGAGAGGAGGTTACCTGCTTGAGAGAACCTGTTCTGTTGTGAAGGCTTAGGTATTGGGTGTTCACTGAATTAACCATGTGTACCAACTTTGTGGTTACTGTAATAACTTTGACTTTCTGGTTTTGGGACTCAGTTTTCTGGATCAGAATAAGGACTTGAAGTGGACTAGACACTATGAGCTTCAATATGGAACTGGAACTGTACAGAGAGATGGACAAGGAACTGGGAACTGTCTGCCTTTAAACTCAGGTGGCAATTGGTTAGATTCAGGCAGTAGCTGGGACCATGGAAGAAGAACCATGGAAGCTGACAGCCTGCTTCTAGTCAAGATGAAAAGACCTCTCCTTGGGTATGCTGACTGATGATATTATAACTTAATTGTGACTTAGGGGTGGATGGCCTTTGTACTTTTCACTATCCCTTAAGAAGGTACTGTGTAGTGACTGATTATATTGTAACTTAATTGTGACTTAGGGCGTGGATGGCCTTTGTACTTTCCACTTCCCTTTAAGAGGATACTGAGTAGTAACTGATGATATTGTAACTTGATTGCACCCCAAGGGTGGAGGACTTTGACCTTTGTACTTTGTGTCAATTAAGGAGGCTTGTCTCCTTAAGGGTTATTTAATTAAGGATTTAATAACTGAAGGACTTACTAAATGAATGTTATCTTTTGCTTAAAACTGTGACCACTTTTGGGCATGGCTAGGTGGCGCAGTGAGTAGGGCATTGGCCCTGGAGTCAGAAGGACCTGAGTTCAGATCCGGCTTCAGACACTTAACACACACAAACAAAAACCTAGCTGTGTAACCTTGGGCAAGTTACTTAACCCCAATTGCCCTACAAAAAGCAAAAACAAACAAACAAACAAACAAACAAACAAAAACTACTTTGGTGAAAACTATGTGGCCACTTTAGTGATAAGTTGTGAAGTTATAACATTCTGAATGCTGGATTTTGATTTTCTCTGAATGTTTAGCTCTGGTTTATTACTGAATAAATAGAGGTCACTATACTGTGTAATTAGAATCTTGAAAGCTGTTCACAGCAGCAGTCCTCTGGAAAGCTGCTTGTGCTTGGCTGTACAGTGTGCTGATTTTATCACTTCTATTATCATGATTGATTGTGTTAGAAATTTTCTAAATGTTGAGCCATCTCTTTCACCTGACCATCCTGAATATTTATTAAAATATATTGCTATAGCCTATTTTCTTAGGGTTAAAATTATTATTACATCAATATTCATAAATATTACTAATCTAATATTCTCTAAATTGTGTGTGGTATTCTCCATTCTTTGTGCAACTTCCTCATTTTCATATTTGAAATTTAGTCTTCAATTCTCTTAAAAAAGCAAATTAGTTAATGATTTAATTAATTTTATTGATATGTCAAAAGATGACTCTATATATGATTTATCTACCTTCAATCACATTTTTATCTCTTTTAATTTTCAAAATTTATGTTTTTGTGACTGTTTTATAAGATTTAAAATTTTAAAATAGTGTCTACTTAACTCATTAGTCCTCTGGCTCTCTTTTATTAATGTGTTCAAGGAAATATACTTTTCTCTTTTTAGCAATATCCTAAAAATGTTGATAGTTTGTTTCATTATTAACATTTTATTTGATAAAATTATTTATGATAGATGTTACAGTGAACAAAGAGGTAGGACCAGAGTCAAGAAGATGTAAGTTCAAATCTGACCTCAGATCCTTACTTGCTGCATGACCCTGAACAAGTCATTTAATCTCTCCCAGAATTAGTTTCTTTAACTGTATAATGGGAACAATAATACCTCCTAGGACTAATGTATGGATCATATTCAATAAGTTTAGTAAAACAATTAACACAGTGCCTGTCATATAGTAGGTACTTAATAAATGCTTCTTCTTTTCCTCTCCTTATTTAGGATAACATCACTTTTTTTCATTTAGTTTCATTTATTTTGTTCACATTTCTTTTTTGTATATTTGTGTGTGTTTGTGTGTTATAGGCTTCAAAGGATGTGCTTAATATTTAGTCTGGCTTTGCATTTACATAAACACTCCTTATAGAGCTAAATAGCACAACAGATAGAGCACCAGGTTGGAAGTCAAGAAGATTCTTCTTCCTGATTTCAAATCCAGCCTCAGACACTTGATGGCTATGTGATCCTGCGCAAGTCATTTCACACGGTGTTTTTTTTGGTTTCTCATATGTAAAATGAACTGGAGAAGGAAATGGCAAACCATTCTGAGTATCTCTGTCAAGAAAATGCCAAATGGTGTCATGAAAAGTCAGCTAGGTCTGAAATGATTGAAAAACAACATATATTCTTTAGGCCCCATCACCTCATCAATATTTGTGAAGCTATAATAAGATAATGAAAAATAGATAGACTTTAACATTTTCTTTCAACAATTTTCAAAGATCTTTGCATTCTATTTTTCTAGTATACTGTTCAGATCCATAATTTCTTCCTGTTTATGTTTTCATTAGATGTGCCTATATCTAAAAAAAAGCCATGGAGAAGTCACCTATAATTATTGTCTGACTATATAGGTATTTTGGGAATTTTTAGTTTTTCCCCCCTTTAAACACTTGACTACATTTCAGACATATTTTGCATAATGACATTTTTTCATTATCTATGGTTAATTTAAGCATAATCTAGTGGCCTTGTTTGTCTCTCTTGACAGTACATAATTTTACGGTTGTAGGGTCCAAAACTAGGATTGCCGCAGAAGCTTTAAAAAAATTCTGTTGAATTATATAAATTGTACTCTGGCCTCACATTTATCTCTGTGTCAATCTTTGTGTCTTAAGTTTTAAACATTTTTCCCTTGTCTAAAACAATTTATTGGTTTTGTTTTCTAATCCATTAGATGCAATCCTTTCTGCATTTTCTTGATGATGACAATCCATTAGCTTTCAAGTTTATAAATGGTTTTTCCATTTATGCTAATTGTTTTTTTTTAATCAATCTCAGGTACATAGTTTATTTTCTTTGTAGAAATCAGACTGTCTCCCTTATCCACAGACATTCATCTACCTTCTTTCACACTACAGACCCAAAATCATTCGACCATATCCCTTTATTCTATAATTAGCCCTAACATCTTTATCTTATTTTTTTGAAGCAATCTTTTCCCCCAAATGCACTTCCTAATTCAGATAAACATTCTCTCTTGGACAACTCTGTCTTTGTTCTACACATACTGCTAAATCTTTTTAATTTTTCCCTTTACTGGACAGATTTACAAGTAGATAGATGATACAGGGTCTTGGATAGGTTATAGGACATTAATAAAGCCTTGGAGTGAGCTAGGAATTCTAAGAAGTGGTGGTGAAGAAGATTAACATTATGGCACTGCCTTTCAAGGAGATAGAAATGTAAGAACCAGTGCCACCACTGGAAAGAGGAATAGGACGGTGGGTAGAAGGGAAAATGTGGGAGGGTAGAGAATGATGCAAATTAAATCTAGAAAGATTAGAAGGAATCAGATTATTAATTGTTTTAAAATATAGGAGAGTTTGCATTTTATTCTAGAGTTAGCAGGGAATTATTTATTCTTTTAGGACACAGGAGCAAAATGGGGACACCTGTGATTTAGAAATGTTGACACCTGTGAGGAGACTAGATTTAAGAGGGAATTGACTGAAGGCTGAGGAAACCAATCAGGATGTTATTGCAATTGTCCAGGCAAGAGTTGATGAGGACCTGCTCTAGGGTGCTGGCTACAGAAGAGAAGGGAAAATATATTAAAGATGCTGTAGAAGTAGATTTAATGAGTCTTTTAAACTGAAGGTTTGTGGATTATGGGGTTCCAAACTTGGAAGATGGTACCATATTTAAAACACTTAATTGCTGATTGTTGATTGACTTGAAGGAAATTGGTAAATTAGTATAAGGGGAGGATTTGAAGGAGAAAAGAATGACTCCTGTTTGGGTCTTCTTGATTTTTTATATTGTTACTGGCTATTCACAAGAAAGATCCAGAATGTATTTTCCTTGTGATAAAGCCATTTTCCTTTGTGTTTCAATATATTTTCTAGTCTTTTTGTTCATTTTATGTTCTTGAAGACTAGTCTGGTGTGATCTGAGTTGATGTTCCTTGATAAGTGATCTGTCTTCTGGCCACATGAAAGATTTGTCTTTTCTCCTTGAAGTTCTAGAATTTGGCAACCATTTTTTTCCAGCACAGTTAAATTTTAGGTTGCTCTCTCTTAGCTATGTGAATTATTTTAGTAAAAAATTTTCCCTTCAAGTTTAATACTTCTAGTCAATTTATCATGTATGCTTTCCTGCAATATGGTATCCAAGCATTTTTCTTACATATATATGTATGTCTTTATGTGTGTAAAATTATGAAAGACTGATGCTTCTTAAATTTTATCAATAAGTTATGTCTTCAGGGATAGTTGATTTGGTCTATGAGATCCTCACATGCCCATCTAATTTTGCTATATTTTGTATATGTACTAATATTTCTTCTTGCACATTGGCATTTTTAATTAAATTTAAAGAGATAAAAATATCTTTCATTTTTTCTTTTGCTTTTTGGAGGGGGAAGGCAGGGAAATTGGGATTAAGTTATTTGCCCAAGGTTACACAGCTAGTGTTAAGTGTCTGAGGCCAAATTTGAACTCAGGTCCTCCTGACCCCAGGGCCAGTGCTCTGTTCACCTGGTTGCCCCCATCTTTCATTTTTTCCAAAGCTGTTGTTTAGTCAGTTAGCCATATCCAAATCTTTGTGACTTCATTTGAGGTTTTCTTGGCAAAGATAATTGGAGTATTTTGCCATTTCTTTCTCCAGCTCATTTTATAATTGAGGAAACAGAGGTAAACATGGTTAAGTGAATTGCCCAGGGTCACACAGCTATTAAGAGTCCAAAGATGGATTTGAACTCAGGGCCTCCTGACTCCAGGACTGGCAATATTACCTACTGTGCCACCTAGTTGACCTTTTTAAAAGCCTCTATTTTAATAAAATGTTTTAGCTTCAACTCTAAGTTACTTATTGTTTGTTCTTTAAAAGCTGTAGTTTCACTTTCTTTTTCTTCCTTTAATCCTTTTATCACTTTTATCAATCTTTAAATTACTCTTAGGAATCTTGTTCTACTCTCTTTTGTGGGTCCTCATTGTAGTTGTCAGAATATCCTCTTCTTTTCTATCGATCCTCAAATTATCTTTCCCTCATCATGTTTACTTGTTTTATTAGGGGACCTATTTTTGTATATTCATTTCTTTAGCTATTGTGGTTTGGGATTCTTGTGAAGGCTTCCACACTTCCTTCACCTAGTGTTTTTTTATTTGTTAGATTTCTTATGAGTTTATGGTAACGAAAAGAAGATGAATTAAGACATTACCTGTAATTCAGCCATCCTCTTGGGGGTATCTCACTTTTCATTCATTTTAGGAACTATAATTGCACCTATTCAATTTTTCTCCCTCTGGTTTTCACTTCCTTAGAAATCCAATTTGGAAGTAATAATTGGATTAAGTCTTTTCAATTTCCCCCTACTTGGCTCCTTAGAGATTGAGCAGATTTCCCTGGTAGTAAAATATAAGTGTTTCTCTTAGTGGGCAGGGATTTTCTGACCACCACACAGTCTTAGCAACACTCAGCTATACAACCTTCATCGGCCAAGATGCTGATTCATTCTTCTTTGTAAGTTCAAGTGTCTTGAACTTAAGCTCAGCTTTTTCATCTATAAAATAACATGGTTAAGTTAAATTATCTCTAAGGCTTTTTTTCTTATTTTTTCCAGTTCTAAGACCCTATGATATGTAGTATCCTCCTTCTAAAGGACCCAGAGTCAGGGAAGATATGAATTCAAATGCAGCCTCAGGTACTTAATAGCACTGTGACCCTAGGTGAGTCTCTTAACCTCTGTTTGCCTCAGTTATCTCATATGTAAAACAGGAATACTAATAGTACCTACCCCCCCACACAGGATTTTTGTAAGAGTCAAATGTCATAATAATTATAAAGTGTTTTCCTGAAGCACTACTAAAAGTTAGTTGTTATTAAAGAGCATGGTACATTACTCATTCAAAGAATATGTAATGAAATAGACTATATATTCATTGAATAGAAACTTATTAATATCACATTTCTGTAAATGACACTAAAACATTCCAAACATTTTAGCTACTAAATGTACATACAATGCTCATTTGGTTTTTAAAAGTCCTATAAATTAGATACTATTATTCTTACCTAATAATTAGAAAACTGAAGGAAAGAGAAGTCAAGTGAAATGAAGAAAAACATCTATAAATCAGCTATAAAAATTCGTCACAAATAGATGGGTTCAGGAGTAAGAAGGATTTCTTGAATCTATATCAGTAAGGATAGAAAGCCTTCATGGGTATGGCAGGTCTCAATAGCTAGAAATATTTCTCTCATTTGGAAGGCTCAGTTTGGTGACTTGAATAGGGGGAAGCTGTAAGAAGCTAAATGAAATTCCAACTATATTTTATGTGTCCTAAAATTACCATGACTTTTTGACCATACCATAACTCAACTCAACTTTTCCTGACCTACTGCTTTGAGCTAAAAAAAAAGCATGACAGTTTTCTGTGGTTTGGTTCACAGAGAATAGGCATCTTGGTTCCTGCTTTTAAGAATGTTAAAATCAAGGGGAAAAGGCAACCCACCAGGGTAGAGCAACTTGAGTCCAAAATGTGTAATGGCAAGCAAAGAAGTAGTTAACACTTTGTTTCAGTTCCTGATCTATCAAGTATTAAGATCCAGAACTTGTAATCACACAACCTGTGAACCCTATAACCTGTGAACTCCTGTTACTGAGGTAATAGGAAGGGGAGGAGCTAATGAGTTTATATAAGGAGAGGCCCAGGCTGGAGAGGGCAGAGCTGAGAAGGGAGTTCTTCGGGTAGAGAAGGGGAAAACTTGTAGTATCCCAGCACTCTGTTTGTCTGCTCTGTCTGTGTTGATGTTTGTTTATGATACTTTGTACAGAAGCCCTGGGACCTTACTGGAAGCCCTGAAAGAGGATTTTCTGGTTGTCTGTTTACAGAAGTCCTGGAGGAGGGTTTTGGAGGTTCTGGGACTTTACTGATGATTTGTATTCGCCTCTTGTACCTTGTTTGTGGGTCTGTGTTGATTTCTATACTGATGATTTGTGTTGAGTTCTCAGACCTTGTTGGTGTTTCTGAGTTGATTTCATAGGCAGATAGTGAATTGATGATAGTGCTGGCAATGTGTCTGAATGTTGGTTTGGTTCTGTTAAGCTTTGTCTTTCCCAAAAAGAGGAACTGTGAAGGACTTGAGGTGGACTGGACACTGTGAGCTTCAATATGGAACGGGAACTGGACAAGGAAATGAACAAAGAACTGGACAAGGAAATGGAAAAGGAAGTGGGAGCTGCCTGCTTTTGAACTCAGGCAAGCCTCCTTAAGGATGATTAAATTAAGGACTTACTAAATGATTGAGTTACTAAATGAATGTATTTTGTTTAAAACTCTGTGGCCACTTTAGTGATTTGTTGTGAAGATATAACATTGTGAATGCTGTACTCTGATTTCTGTGAATGTTTTGCTTTAATTTACTGCTGAATAAATAGACAGTTTACTATACTATGTAATCAGAACCTTGAAGCTGTTCACAACAGCAGTCCTCTGGAAAGCTCCTCTTGCTTGGCTTTACACAACGGGAGAATTATATTGTGAATTCAAGAGCCAATGAACATTTGCCCTCTATTAAAACCTAAATTCCCATATAAACAAAGTAGGGCTTGGGTGGGTAGGCAGAGATACTCCTAATGCCAAATGAAAAATATTTATATCTATCCTATATCTGAGTTTTATAAGAAAGGATTCATTAAAAATAAAAATAATAAAAACATACATGAAGTGTTGTATTCAAAAACATTAGGCAGCACAATCACATAGAGAGGAACCAGAATGTTGAATAAACCTTTATACAAAAAAAAGCTTTAATTTGAAAAAAAAAAAGTTTTATATGAAAACTATTAGAAAATGTAACCAACACAGAATTTGCACATTTATTTCTCCAAGCAATGGAAGGTTCCAAAAGCCTCTAAAGCTGCAAGACCTCCTAACAGTATATGCCACAAATATAATCTGAAATTATGATGAACAATGGAACAACTGGAGGTATATAATTATGATGAAATGATGAGTGACACCTATAAATCAGTTATAACAAATTAGTCAAAAATAGATCGGGTTTGGGAGGAAGTAGGCCTTCTTAAATCCATATCAGTGAACCCTCATGGGTATAGCAGATCTTAAGAAGGTTGTCATTTATAGCTAGAACTATTTTTCTGATGTAAAAGGCTCAAATTTGTGACTTGCATAAGGGGAGCTTATAATGAGGATGCATGCTATATCAATGTTGCCCAACTCCAGATGCTGCTCTCATAAAGGCTACGAGAGCTTCCCTTGGCCCAAAGGGAAATTTATGTGGCCTAGATCTACCATTCTCTGCTCTAATAATTCAAGTCACCCTTCAGATCTAACTCAATCATCAACTATATTATGCAGCCCTTCAAAGTCTCTCCAATTATCTCTCCAAAAACTATGTTCACTCTTACAGTTGATCCTCCAAGCTCAATTTTCAGAAAATCAAATTATTGAACCCTCAATCCTTAAAATTTTCTACATTAAGGCAAATGCTCCCCAAGCAGAAGAGAATGCTAATTGTATAAAAACACCCAATGCCGCCTCTGTAGTTTCTTTTTAAAGACTGGGATTCAGTGAATTCAGAAACAATCTGTTTGATTACTGTTATATGGAGGCACCATGATGTGCATATAGAAGAGCACAGCAAGATGCAAAGAAACATTTCCCCAACTGCCATTAAAAAAAAAAAACAAGCCCAAACAGAAGTCTAGTGGATGCTTTGATGTTACACTAATGCAACAGATGATGGAGAAAACATTTTATTTAGGCAACAGAAAGAGGGTTCAATTTGTTTTTTAAAGAATAAGTTAAAAATAGAAGGAAGCATTTTGGAAAATCAACTTGAAAAAATCAGCATAAAAATTGGATTTCTGGGATGGATACAGTGTCGTTTCAATCTAAACACTCCAGGGTATCCATCTATAGCACAGAAGGAACAGTGGTTTTCCATAGTGTGTTGAAAAAGAAAATATAGATGATGGCTAAGACCATACTACACAATGGAATAACTTAAAAAAAATCATAATCCCATCAATCGTCACCTCAAAATACAATATTAACACCTCCTTCAGTCACTCTGTCTGTCTCTGTCTCTGTCTCTCCCCCTCCCCTTTCTTCCTCCCTCCCCAAATCCAAAATTTCTCCACAAATTTCTACTCTAAAGTTTCTTCATAGTGTAGATTTGTCTTGGAGTTCTTAGAGGTCATGACAACCAAAATATTGTTGCATCTTCCAAAAAATAGTTTTTGATTGTTTTTACATATGCACTATATTTTTGGAAGATGCAACAAAAGAAATAACATTTTGCAGTAACCTTCTAGTCATGGTTCTAAGTCTAGTCCATGTTCCTAGTTTTACAGATGAGAAAACTCAGGAATAAATGTCTGATGAGTAATATAAACTAAGGCAAAAAAGTTGGGACAATTGATGACAGTGACTTCTTATTGTGCTAGATATCCAGTAGTGTGCAAACTGAGGGAATCCAATCCCTACCGATAATGAAGTCATCGAGATATTAGAGTTTTGCAAAAGACTGAGGTGCTTCAAGTTTGTGAACATGGAATAAGGTCTTAGATGAACAATAAAATCACACCAAAGAGTTTGTCCTAACAATTCACATTAGAAAAATCAAGTGGATGAAAAATGTTTTTGTGCATATTACAATAAACATCATGACAGATATTAAATAGAGTAAGTTATTCAGTACCTATATTCTAGACAATAAGCTGGACCCACAGGAAGATAGCAGACTGGGTTGCCTTTAGGAAACTGTGCAAAGCTATGAATGATACCAAGCTTCTCTCTGAAACAAAGGCTCATCTTTTTGAACATCAGTATCCTTTAGCGAATTCAGTTTGACTTCAGGTCATAGAATAATACAGTCTCCAAAGAATTATAGTTGTATGTCACTGAAGAGCAATGGGAAGTGGCTTGGTTGGCATGAGGATGCTTCAGCATATTACCAATGAAGAATTGCCTAGGAGGTGTGGCATAGCACATAGAATCATAAGATTTCAGAGGGGGAAGAAATTTCACTGGCAATCTAGTCCATCCTATTTCCCCCCAAATTCCAGCTACAACAAACACAACAAGAGAGCATTTAGCCTTTGCAGGATGATTGCTAACATTAGGGAAGCTACATATTGCAAAGTAAGTCATTCTAAATTGAGGTAGCTGAATTAATATAAACATTTTCCTTAAATATAAAATTTTCTCTTTGCAACTTCCACTTATTGCTACTAATTCTGGCTTCTGAGGTCAAACCACATAAGGATAATTAATCCCTCTGTCCCAGAAACTGAAATCACATCTTCCATAAATTGTCTCCTCTCCAGGCTAAAAACCAGCAGTTCTCTCATTTGACCTCTGTGTAGTATAGACTAGAGACCATTTAGTATTTCAGTTGTACTCCTCCACAAGGCAGCAATCTACTATTAAGAATCTATACAACAGGTAGTATGCTAAGAACTGATCAATCAATGGCTTTCATAAACTCTGGAATCAAGCACTATACTCCGGGTATGCTCTAGTCCCAGCAAAATCTAGAGCAGATGCTCTTAAACTTTTTGGTGTCATGGAAACCTTAGACTTTCTGGTGAAAGCCACAGAGCCCTTCTCAGAAGCATGTCTTTAAATGCATCAAATGATATACACAGGTTACAAAGGAAATTAATTATATTAAAATAAATAGTTTTTTTCACCCACCAAAGTTTGCACACCTACTGAAATCTATCTAGTTCATGTATTCAAAGTTAAAAACCTCTGGTCTAGTAGGACAATTACTTGCTAATTGTTTGAAGCTCTCCCAATGCAAGCCAAGACCCCATTCATATTTTGGGCAGTCATATCATACTGCTGACTTCTATTTAGCTTATAATCTTTTCTTCCAGATGTGTTTCAGGTAAACTGGCATCTACCCATAACTCTCCTATATTATTTTTGTGATATCAATTTCTTGATTTCAAAGGTCAACCACTAGTTACTACTGTGAAATTGCATCTTATTAGATTCAGCCCAATTGTTTAGCCTGTTAAGATCTTTTAAAGAAGGGTTTTCATCAATGAGATACATGACTAGAAAAGAGGCATCTAAGATATGTATTGAAATTGTAGAATAATGAATGGGCAGAGCCAACCAAGAATCCAAAGTCTTAGATAGAGTAGTTATAACCTGTGTTCCTTGATGAAGCATATTAATGACATCAGGGATCCACCAAAATAAGCATATAGGATTAATATTCCATATTGGGTTTTCCTTGACTTAAGTGAACATTCTACATTCTTGAAAATTCAACTTTAGAAGAGAAATAATTATTTTAAAAATATGTATAGTGAGTCATGTAAATGCTGACTAAATAAACTGTTATATGTGCATGTCAAATATCATAGACCAAAAATAACTTCTCAAAGGAGCATGGGAAATTCTCACGTTAGAATATGGCACAAACACATCAAAAGGCAGAGTCTGGAGTGGTCTATTCCATTTTATTAAATTTAATTCTTCTTTGATGCAAGTCTGTTGCTGACACATTTTTATGTTTTTTTTTTACTTTCTTTTCTTTTCTTCTTTCCCTCCTTCCTTTTTTCCTTCTTTCCATCCCTCCCTCCTTCCTTCATTTCCCTTCCTTCCTTTTTTTCCTTCCTTCCTTCCTTCCTTCCTTCCTTCCTTCCTTCCTTCCTTCCTCCCTTCCTTCCTTCCTCACTCCCTTCCTTTTTTCCTTCCTTCTTCCCTTCCACACTTCTTCACTCCATTACATCTATTTGTCTGTTTCTCTATATTGTTATGTCTATTTGTCTGTTTCTCTATATTGTTAATCATGACCTCATCCTATCTGATACAATTTGGGTTTTATGCCAAAAATGTTTTGCCAGTTAGTATATCATCATGTCCTTCTTTGCTTTCTCCTTGACTACTATGTTCTTCCTTTTCAAAAGGAACACTGATCAATAAGAATTAACTGCTAAAAGTTATTTCTGCTTGCTTTGAAAAATTAAGTTGGTGAGCTAAATGCCTAATTCAAAGGGGAAAACATCTGAAACACAGAATTAAAAGCACCTTTACCAAAAGCTAGAGAATACAATGAGCTACCCCACTCCATTACAACCATTAATGTGTGTGTGTTCTATTTTGTTCTACAATTTTGTTTTATACACATTTGAATGTATGTGTATTTCTAATACCTTCATCTTTTTTAATACCTTGCATGACATTTGCATTTTCTGGTGCTTGGATTCTCAGGGGATTTTCACAATTATTTATCTACATAGTATCATCTTTTGGAGGCTCATTCTTTTCCACTGAATCCTTCACTAGGATTCAAAAACCATCTACATTGTTACAAGGAATTCTCACCAAAGAATGCTAAACTTACAGTTTTGTGAATTTAATACTGGGTTTCCCCATCAGCTCTATTAATCTTATTATCCCAGCATGACACAGTCCCTGCTGTTTCCTTCCATCTTTAATTAAAATAACCAGCCTTGGTCATCTCTGCCCCTACATTATTCTTTAGGGGATCTTAAGCCCCATCTGTAGGTTAAAGTCTTACCAGACTCAGAAATTAATCTGCCTCCTAGGCAGGGGTAATATAAAGATCAATGAATCCACAGCTCAGTTGGCATAATAGGAAATTCTTGATTTTGGACCTACACTGATCTTAAGTCATAGTTCTTCTAGTAACTGGACTTAGAATCCTGATAATCTATAATCACACCTAGTTCTCTAGTTCCTGTTAAATGACTGCATGCCTTGATCCACAGACCCAGGGATTTGACTTCCTCTTAATCTGTTTCTCTTTGTTTTGTTCCAACTCTTCATGATACCATTTAGTGTTTTCTTGGCAAAGATACTTTGTTGTTTACCTTTTATTTCTCCCACCCATTTTACAGATGATGAAACCGAGGCAAATAGGGAAAGTGACTTGCCCAGGGTCACTCAGTGAGTGTCTGAGGTCAAATTTGAACTCAGGTCTTCCTGACTATAGACCCAGCACTATGTCCACTAAGTCACCTAGCCAACTTCCTCCCAATAATACTCACAATAAGAGTCATGTCTTGAATTTAATGGCTTGTGATTGCTGTCTGCTACCAGACACCCTCAATGACAGTCACTTGTCCATATTCTAATGCCTCCCACCATGATGTCTGAGATGAAACTCTCCATTTAGCTTTCTACTACTAGACTTCCTTGACATTATCTTTCTTGGTATATTTCTGCCTATCACTTGGCTCTCTGGATTCTGTATTCCCTGTGCCTGGCGGGTCCCTAGTCTCCCCGTCACCACCTGTACAATTCTGATCAGCACATATACCATTTTCTCTCTGTGTTACTACTACTACATTCCTTTACCAGCCACCCACTTATATGGACATACTTCTCTTGCCCATTGGTGGAATCTTCCGGTGGCAATAACTATAATCACCAGTCTCTCTCAGTTTACTAGCCCTTGCCAAGCCACACTGTGCCCACTTTGCCAAGTACTCCAGTTCATATTCATTACACAAGAAGGAGAATGATAAAGTCAAAAGATTGATTCAAACATCAGCTTTTCCATCTATTAGTCTGTGTGACTCTGAACAGGTTACTCAGCATTTCTGAGCATTCACATACATAAAATTGGATAATACTTCAATTATTTCCTACATAAGTAGTATTATATATGTATCTATATTTACATATAAATGTAATATAAACAACAATTATGAATATCTTTTCCTAAGTGTAACCTAAATCTTTTCTTTATTGGCACTATTTCTATCAAGATTGCCACCCCTGCCATCAATATAGCTCTACTTTGAATGACAGATCAATATGTCAGTCCAATTTTCTTCAGGAATTGGGGAAAATCTGCTCAAAATTCACTATTCTCATAATACTCAAAATAGGTAGTTATAGTCACTATTTTGTTGGAGAAGGAGTTTGGGTGTTAGGAAGTGTTGACATGGCTAGGTAGCACAGTATCTAGAATGTTTGGAGTCTAGAGGAGCTGAGTTCAAATTCTGTCAATATGTAACAAACTATGTGACTCTGGGCAAATCATCTAGTCACTTCATGCTTTAGTTTCCTCCTCTATAAAATTCAGACATTGGACTCAATGGTCTCCAAAGGTTCCAACTATCTCTACCCTAAAGATTTTATGATCGATCCTCTTTTGTTGCATTGTACCAAATGGTACCATGGTACATTTAGTCTACAGCATTCCTCTTGGTCTCAATATTGAAATTATTCATCCCTGACATTGCCTGGCCAGCAGAGATAGTCTTAGGCAGAGACATTGAAAAAATGGAGGCACCCGACAGGGTATAACTTGCCTTGGGCTTCCCACTCTCCGAGAATGTCTTGGAAAGTATGAAGCCCAAGGAAAGTTATACCATGTAGGGTGCTACCAATGTTTGATACAGATAAAATCTAGCTCAAATTAATATAAAAGACAGTTCAGGAGTCAGAGAAGCTGAGTGAGATTACAGAAGCAAAGTAAAGATTAAAGGAATGTATGTATTAGAGCTAGAATGGACCTCAGAGGCCACATAGTCAACCTCCCACCCTCAATTTAAAGATGAGGAAACTGAGGCCTAATGAAATGTTACTCAAATAGCAAGTGAAAGATACAGGATTTGAATGCAGGTCCAAGAGAGCTTCAAGTCTTTTGCTCTCAAACCCCCCCCCCCCCACCAGGTCACAAGTACCTGTCCTGTTGACATGCCTATCTTCATTTATTTTGAAATTCCATTTACTGTATTAAGCTACCTCTTTCTCTACCTCATACAACAAAGTGCTGGCTCCTGAAATCCTAACAACTAGAATCCTTCAGCCAAGCTGCTTATTCAATCATCCTTTAGCCCAGGGACAGATATAGCCTTAAGGAATATGGGTCAAGATTATAAAGTCATGGTGACCAAGATAAGTTTGCATCATTGCTAAATGATCACAACTAAAAATATCTATTTTGATCCTGAATTCTGGAAACTGCAAAGTTGATACCCATGGACTGTGATAATGTATGAGCAGCTGATTGAGCAAAGAGAACCTTCCAGGTATTTTAGCAAGGATACCTTGTCCTTGGAGGAAACTTTATCATTTAGAATTTAAACAGATGCTTTGCTGGAATGTAATGTACCTTGTTTGCGTACATCCTCTACAGCAGTGACCAGTTCTTCTTTGAGATCTTGACTTTCTTTAGCAATCTGTTCACCTTTTTCCAAGAAATTCTGGGTAGCCTGTTCCACAGAAGCTGCCAAAACATGAGCTTTCTTAGATCGTCCTTTCTTCTTCCCCGATGGCCCCTTGTTGCTTGTATTGACCAGGGTTGTCACCTGTAAAAAGAAAAATTAAGATGCTTTTAGTTATATAAAGCATATATAATTTGCTTTTGTAGTATGTATGTACCATTGCATAATTGAAAATTTAAAGAGAGGCTATTTTTAGTAGATTACATCATTTATACTATCTTGCTTATTCTCATATTTTTATGGAAAGGAGAGAAACCTATGCATTGGGAAGTGAACAGGCAGGTTTTTTTTTTTTTGTTTGTTTTGTTCTTTTTACCAAACAGAACATATGGAAAGGTTCAGGGTAGGGGTGGTGCCAAATATAGTCAGGCATATATCGAGGGCATGGAAAATATCATTTGGTCCTAGTCCCAGATATGTTTTTACTGAATATGCTTTGAACAGGATGAGACAGGTGCTCATGGAAATTGATCAAGTCATAGGTTCATTTGTAGCTTGATTTTGGTTTATTTGCTTGCTTTTAGAGATGGCAAGGATTCTGGAAGTCTGTGGAGTCCAAGCCTCTTATTTTTTGATGATGAAACTAAGATAATGAAAACTTAACTGACTTACTCAATGTCCATATAATAAGTGTCTGAGGTAGCATTTGAAAACAAGTGTTTCTTATTCACCCTATCCATTATACGATACTAACTTTTAAATATAAATTTGCGCTTGTCTCTGCATTACTTAGCTCTTGGACAGGCAGACTAGAAACCATTCTTGGGAGCAGCAAGTGCTCAAACTTTAAAACAATTGACCTGTCATATCTCAAAAATACTAGATGATTCTATTTTGCTGATGAAATCAGAGGTCCATTCCCTGTACCTATCTGAAGTGAGCTTATTAAAATAAAATGCTGTCATCATATCTTGAGATAATTACCAATTTGGCCCTTTGCTTGTTTTCTTAGCTCAGATATAGAAAAGACATGAGATTTTGATTTTTCTTGTTGACCGAAATAGGATTGTTATAACACATCCTGTTCAAGTTCACCCACCCTATCAACTCTACTTTTGGTATTAGACAATCTGATAGGTAGGATGATTCAAAGACATGATTATACATTTAAAAAAAAAAAATTACTACAGGATCATAGGAGCCAAGATGGTGAAGTAGAAAGAGCACTTCCAAGGCACTCCAGCCCACAGCACCTCCAAACCATGTAAAAGGTAGACTCTGAACAACTTCTGGAGTTCCAGGACCCACAGAACAACACAGAGAAGCTAACCTCCCCCTGAGGACAGCCAGGCAGCCTGGCAGGGAACAGCCAGCCCAGAGCCCTGGGAGCCCACTGTGCACAGTTCTGGGAGCAGAGCCCAGGACCACGCGAGTCATGTTTTCAGCCCCAGGGTGGCCAGGCCATCAGCTGGCTGGAGGAACCCCAGAACACCAGCAGCTGTGGCGATTCCAGAATTATCAACACAGACATGCCTAGGACAAAGTGAGAGGTTAGTGCCCTATGGACTTTGGGACCAATATTTGGG
The DNA here is from genome assembly GCA_011680675.1 of Gymnobelideus leadbeateri. Lineage (NCBI taxonomy): Eukaryota > Metazoa > Chordata > Mammalia > Diprotodontia > Petauridae > Gymnobelideus > Gymnobelideus leadbeateri. The sequence continues at coordinate 217,988 of WOXC01002276.1, forward strand.
GAACACATCAGCTTCTTCCCCTGCTGGTGAGAAAAAGCTGAGGAAACATGGCACAGATGCCATTTTGCAGCTTCAGTGGCAGCTTCAGCTCCTGGTCTGTGAAAGTGATCAGTCTTGGGGGGTAATCACTCTTGCTTTAACCTCCCTGGATCTGGATTGCAGTCTGGGGTAGAGGTCTGGGGTAGGTATCCAGCTTGCCAGAGTGTGTGGAGGCTTCACAGAGGCCACCCAAATAATACCTCTGGAAGTTGTGAAGACCCCAACGTTTGGGACGGAAGCTCCCCTGTCTGGTGGCAGAGTCCTACTGTGGCAACAAGCCCAAAAGTCAAGTAATTAAGTGGCAACATGCCTAGGCAAAGGAAGCAAAATAAACAGAAAAATGCAACATTAGACTCCTATTTTGGGGGCAAAGAGGATTGAAGCATGGAACAGGAGGAGGACTGTGAGGTCAAAAATCCTGCACCAAAAGCCCCAAATGAAAATATGAGCGGGTTACAGGCCATAGAGGACCTTAAGAAGGAATTTAAAAACCAAATAAGAGAAGTGGAGGAAAAATTGGGAAGAGAAATGAGAAGGATGCAGGAAAAGTATGAAATGAGAGTCAACAGCCTGACTGAGGAAAATAACACCCTAAAAATAGACTAACTCAAATGGCAAGGGGGCTCAAAAGGGCAATGAGGAGAAGAATGCCTTAAAAACCCGAATTTGCCAGGTGGAAAAAGAATCTCAAAAGCTCACTGGGGAGATTTATTCCTTCAGAGTTAGACTGGAGCAAATGGAAGCTAGTGACTTTATGAGAAATCAAGATGCTGTTAAACAGATCCAAACAAAGGAAAGAATAGTAGGCAATGTGAAATATCTCATGGAAAAACCACCGACCTTGAAAATAGATCCAGGAGGGATAATTTAAAAATTATTGGACTACCTGAAAGCCATGATCAAAGAAAGAACCTAGTAATCATCCTTAAAGAAATTCTCAAGGAAAATTGCCCCAATGTTTTAGATCCAGAGGGGAAAATAGGGGTTGAAAGAATCCACAGATCACCTCCTGAAAATGATCCCAAAAAGAAAACTCCTAGGAATATTATAGCCAGGTTCCAGAATCCCCAGATCAAGGAGAAAATACCACAAGCAGCCAGGAAGAAACAATTTCAATATTGTGGAAACACAATCAGAATAGCACAGGACCTGGCAGCTTCTACACTGAGGGATCAAAGGGCATGGAATATGATATTCCAGAGGGCTAAGAAGCTGGGATTAAAACCAAGAATCACCTACCCAGCAAAACTGAGTATCTTGTTTCAAGGGAAAATATGGTCATTCAGTGGAATAGAGGACTTTGAAGCATTCTTGAGGAAAACAACCAGAGTTGAACAGAAAATTTGACATTCAGACACAAGAAACAAGAGATGCTTGAGAAGGTAAATAGGAAAAGAAACCAAAAGGAGCTTATCAAAGTTGAACTATTTACATTCCTACATGGAAAAACAATAACTGTGATTGATGAAACCTTTCTCAGTATGAAAATAATTGAAGAAGGGTATATGGGCATATGAATACATATGTGAATGTGTGTATATATGTTTACAGGTTTACATGGATAGAGGGCACAAGTCAAAATTGGTGGGAAGGGATGATACTTAAGGGGTGAAGTTAAGAGGTGAGAGAGGAATGTGGCAAGAGGACATAGGGAGAGACAGGGTGGGGTAAACTATCTCATGTAGAAGAGGCAAGGTTAAGTAGTTGCAGGGGAGGGGAAGAACAGGAAGGCAAAAAGGCAAAACCATATTCTCATTGAATTTGGCTCAGGGAGAGAATGACATACATACTAAATGGGATAGCTCACCCTGCAGGAGAGTAGGGGGAAGGGGGATGAGAGGGGGATGACGGAGGGGAGGGGAGGTTAGAAGTACCCACTTTCAAAGAGGGACAGGATCAAAGTAGGGAATGTACCAGGTGCAGGGTGGGATGGGTGGGAGGGAAGTATAAGCAGTCTTTTACAATATATCTACTATGGTAATGTTTTGCATAGCTATATATGTACAACACATACTGAATTGCTTATCTTCCCAAAGGGAGTGGGTGATAAGGGAGGAAGGGAATGGATCTGAAATTCGAAGTTTTAAAATTAAATGTTTCAAATACATATAAATACTATTATTAATACTATTTTGCATGTAATTGGGAGATAAGATGTGCAGGCATTGGAGCACAGAGATTTACCTTGCCCTAATGGTAAAGTCAAAGGGGGTATGGGAGAAGATATGGGAGAGAGCAGATTGGATGAAGGGATATATTGTGCGACTGCTATTCTGGGGTGCTGGGTAGGGGAAAAATGGGGAAAAAATTGTGACTCAAAATCTGGTGGAATTGAATGATGTAAACCAGAAGTTAATAAAGCATTTGTTTAATTTAAAAAATTACTACAAATACTAGAATTTTGTTGGTGTTGTAACAAACAAAATTGCTCCTTAAATCAAGGATGTGATATGATTATGGTAATGGTGCTAATGAATAATGTCCTAGAAGAGTAAATTAAGGCATATGTAATAGACAATTTCCTATATTTCTAATTAGAAATGATTTCTGTACTTTTATCACTTTACAAGGAATTCTTAAAATTATGTCTGCTAATTTTGCTTACTGTCTATTAGTAATTTTGCTAAGATTCTGTTTGCCAAAAGTCAGGGACAACATTAATTTTACATTCTTAATTAGTCTCTTTCTAAGAGTATTGAAATTGTGTTCCCTGAACTTTCCTGATTTAATGATAACATATTTTTACTGGAGGATATCTGAAATGCTGATTCTTATAACTTTATAGTTGGTAAAGCACCTTGACTATTACTGTCAAATCAAGATATTTGCAAGTCTTTACTAGCAGGCCACTACAGAGCATCATGGCTTTAGAGGTGGAAAAGATCTTAGAGCTGATCTAGTACAACTACCCCAATTTTTACAAAAGAGGACCACAGGGCCTAGGGGTGTGAATAGAGTTCCCCAATGTTGAAAGCAGTAGAGTCAAGATAGAAATCCAGATCCATTGACTCCAATAAATCAATAAATGTTGATTGATTGACTATGCTCCTTCCACACTACTGTCTCCCACAAATGGTAAACAAAACCAGAAGAGAACATTTTAATTATATCTATAATTATATTATATGTCTAAAATAACAACCTGAGAAATACTTAAAATTCTGTTGGGGCCCATTGTTATAGGAAAGAATTGTCATTGTTATAGGAAAGAATAAATAGCTAATATGAAGATTTAAGTAACAAATAAGAGACAAAAAACAATACCACAAATAATTTAGAATAATGAAGGGCAGTGATACAACTAATAAAAAATCCAAGAGATTTAACACTGCCACACAAAGTTCATGAAAAACATGCTTGAATGTATGTGTATATATACATATATATGTATATGTATATATATACATAGAGAGAGATCTTGATATATTTATATCTATATTTATATCTATCTATCTCTATCTCTATATATCTATAAATCTACCTATCTATCTACCTATCTATTTGTCTATCTATCTATCTATCTATCTATCTATCTATCTATCTATCTATCTACCTACCTATCTATCTATCTGTCTCTATACCAACAAATCAAATAGGGATTGCTGCTAAACAATGTAGAAAGAAAAGCACTCCACATTCTGATTCTTATAAGATGAAGTCAAATCCCTGTCTATTATTCGAGTTGCCTCAAAGATACTTTCAGTGAATCTACACAAGATGAGCCAGCATCAAAATACTTTCATTCAATTATAAAAATTGATCCTTTTATCTGTGTGTGCAACAGTCTGCTGAACATTCAACATAAAAAGACACCAGGATAGGAACTTGCCCCATGGCCATCGCTATCTGAACTCCAGCGAGAAGATGAGAATGAAATAAAAACTAACCTTAATATAATGTTTTCAAGTTTGGAAAGTACTTTATATAACTTATCTTACCTTAAATACCTTCATGAGGTAGGTGCAACTCTATTTTGAACAATAGTAAACTAAGTCAGAGAAATTAAGTGACTTGCTTGTTGTCACATAATTAGTAAATGTTTGATATTGGGGATTTGGATGCCTGGTTTTCCTGACTCTCAGTTCAGCAATCAACAAAGCATTAGTTGTTGCCCTTGTCAAAACTGATCCCCCTTACAAATTGGGTAGGAATAAAGGAGGCTGTGCAGTGATACCCAACTCTTTTGTCAGTATAAGCATAGAAAAAAGTCCTGATTTTCCTTATTAGATGTTTATATTTTCCATCCATCAATCAGTAAGCATCATTAAGTGCTTACTGTTCCAAGAGATGTTTTTGACTAAGAGCTCAAGTAGAGCCAGTATTCTCTTAGGGAACTTCAGTAATTACCTTATAAACCTTTTTCCCTCAGGCATGTTTTCTCCCTCACCTCCTCCACAATAAACCACTTTCTTTCAAATAACACACTGTAATGGAAATGCAGATTTGAAGATCTTCCCTGCCCCTAGGCCCTGTGATTGGCTTAAGTGACTCTGAGAACCTTCTTTAATTTAAAACTATACTCTGCCCCCTAATAGGCTGAATGTGGTCACATGGAGCCTGTGGCAAGAGGCTTGGTTTTCAGGAATGACCACACCTTGATGCTCTGTGATTGGGCAGTGGGTCAAGAGGGTGGTTACATTCTCTGACCCAGGAGAAGGCTATACAATTCCTGATGTGAGGCTTTACTTTGGGGCTCGCTTTGAGAAGTGTTGTGTGATTTGACCAGATGAAACTGGGCAACTGTTGAGAGCCCCCCGGCTTTGAAAACCCAGATGTTGATGCTTCCCTCTCTGGTAACTGTGATTTTGGTATTGATAATGTTTGGACAGTTTGGAAGCCTGTCTATTGGATCTGTCTGTATACTCTGAAGTTGGGGGTGCTGACCTTTTTCCCCTGGACTAGGTAGTATATGTTTGATTAAAGTAAGCTTGTTAACCCATTTTGAGTTGCTTTCCTTTACAGAAGCAGATCTAAGAACCTGTGTTGGCAGCCACCCTGGGGATGTTGGGGTGCTTGCCGCTACACACACAAACTCCTTTTTCATCAATGGACAAGCAAGGCAAACGGTTAATAGTTAGTCAATTACCATTTATTAAGCAGCTGCTAAGCACCATAGGTACAGATACTGTGCTAATCACTGGGGATACAAAGAAATGAAAATCAAAATAAAACATAAAATAAAAACTACAATCCCTGTCCTCATGAAGCTCACATCTAATGGGGGAGATAACATGCAAATGTGTATAAACCATAGATATGTGTACACACATCTATATTGCATATATGTATACATGCACATGTATATATACACATACAGTCTATATGCTGTATATATGAATGGGTAAATGTATATATGTGTACACACATACATGCACGCATACATACATACATATACACAAACACATACACACAAAGATATAACAAATAGGAAGTAGTGTCAAATAAAAGAAACTAAAATTAAGGTGGACTGGGGAAAAAAAAATCTTGCAAAAGATGGGACACCATAAATCATGCCTTCCAATTACAATCAGAAAATTTCTCATTCTTTAGTATTTTGCTTTTTATCTGCCAAACTAAAAGAGTATCTCTATGAAGAATACTAAGAAATCAAGAGTTTTAAAAGATTTAAAAAAACATTCATTACATCTTTCAAGTCCTGGCTAAACGCCATGTAACATGTCGTTATAGATAAGATTTTAACTATAAAGGTTTTGCAAACCTGAAATACACTTAAATATTGCAAAAAGAGTATTTAACTGCTTTGGGGAAGTGGTCTTTGGAAATTTACCACATTTTTCCACTTTAATAAATTTATGGTAAAGACATAGGCACCAACCTCATGGCAGGGGTCTTCCTATTCAAACTTTTACTCACCCAGTGTTATCTTCCTTAGATATAAATTAATGTCATTTAATGAATGACTTACAATCATGAGAATACTATTTCCTAGAAGGATTCCTATTCCAATTAGCTCTGCTCTATCCATGGTACTTAAGCCTAGATCTTATAGCCATGACATTCAGTATTCACTGATTTGACAAGATAGTTCAGAGTTCTATTTCCTTTTTTTTTTTTTTCAGTTTACTACCAGCACTAGAAAACTAGTACTGTAAATTAAACCTATTTGCTATTGACAACACTGGAAAAGTTTCCATACTGATCAAATCAAGGAAGTAGGGTATAAAACATTATTAATTATTAATATGTCCCAGAATGACTTTGTTAATTACCAGAGATGGTTATCAAGGTGGTGCATTATCCAAATTCCTACCTGTCAAATCATCAATGGCCAGAATTAATCCAATGATTTTACATATTAGACAAATCAGTAGAGACTAAAGTCCTGTTTCCAAAACTTTTCTGACTTATTTATTTAAGAATGCTTATCAGTTCATCTAGCTGAATATATAGGGAGCTGATCAAGGTATTGTAAAATCTAACTCATAGTGTCATAATATCCTTAGTGACATTAGAGGCTATCCAATTCAACTCATTCATTTTACACTGGAAAAACTGAGGTTTCAGAAAGGTTAAATGACAAGTCTGGATTTGAACCCAGATCCACTGACTCTTGATGGTAGATATACCCAGCCTGAAGTTAGGAAGACTAATCTTTGTGAGTTCAAATCTGGCTTGGTTGGCCTTTTGACACTTATTAGCAATGTCACCCTGGGCAAGTCACTTAATCCTGTATGCTTCAGTTCCTCATCTATAAAATGAGCTGTAGAAAGAAATGGCAAATGACTCTAGTATCATTACAAAAACAAACAAAAATGAAATAGGATAACAAAGAGTTGGACATGACTGAAACCAATGAATAACAACCAGTGGCTCTTAATCTAGCACATTTAGCACTGCCACTTAGAGTAGTAACTTGAACTTTGAACTTTTTGTAATATTTTGCTCTTGAAAATGACAGGCATCCTGGCCATCAGGTGGCTGTAAGCATGTAGCAACTAAATCACAGTTTTTCTAAGTAAGCCTGGCCTTGAATTGAAGTTCACCCTGCTGGAGGTTTGTTCTTTCCTGAGCTCAGGTGAATGAGCGTTGATCCGAAAATGGATGTGTCCAGGACTGAAGGCAGCCTTGTGATTTCAAGCAGGTTAGGGCCAGCTGCAATGAGCCTTAAATGCTAAACAGATTCTAAAGGAAGTAGTGAGCTCCTGTCATTTACTGATTATTGGGTGGCATACTCATACCTGCAGTTTAGCTAAGTCAGTTTGGCATCTGTGCAGTGGCTTCAATGAAATGTGAAGAGTCTATACAGTTATGGAAATCACTTAGGAGTATATTATTCTAGTTCAGGCAGATGATAACTCCTGAACTTGGCAGGGGGTGGGAGGGTGGAGGGGTAGAGGTAGTGATGGTAGGAGCAGCAAGAATGGAGACATTTACAAGATATGCTGTGAATATAAAATCAATAATATTTGGAGCATGATTGGATATATAGAATGAAGATGTTTTCAAAGAAGACACTGAGTAACATGGGAGTCTGGGAGGTTAATGTCAGCTTCAACAGAAACAGAAGAGTTTTGAAAGAAGTCTCTTCTGGACTAATTGAGTTTGTGATACCTACAAGATGCTGAATGTAAAATGCCCAGTTGGCAATTGGATAGGCAAAACTGAAGCTCAGAAGATACAAAGGCCAGAGATAATTGTTGGGCACAATATGCGAAAGGAGGACAAAAAGCTTCAAAATTAGAACTTTGTAACTAAATATTATTGGTTAGGACATCTTACAAGTGGCTTTTAAAAACACTTATCAAGCAAATGCCTGTCTTCCCTTTCCTACTGAATTGCAAGCTCATTAAGGACAGCAAGATTTCTCTTTTTCATCCTTATAACACATAATAACTAACCGTCTATCCATTCAACATACTAAAAGGATGTGTTTTTTTTAATTAAATAGGGGATGGGATGGAAAAGCATTTTTGAAGCACTCACTACCTCTCAGACACTGTGCAAAGACATGAGAATACACATACAAGGATGCAAGAAGACAATACATGTAAAGGAGTGTTGGCCATGGAGCCTATTGGTTATGTTGAGTTATTCCTGTTCTCAGAACAAAAGACACAAGAGAATGGGGGAGGGCATAAGGATTACCTGTGAGTAGCATGGTAGGTCTGGGTGGATTCAGGCTACATTAAGTGACTGTTCACCAACCAGAAGCTCAGGGTGCCAGGGGAGGGACTTTGAGTGTTACAGACAGATGGAAGGCATCCAGGAGATAACTTATGGAAAAATTATGACTTGCAGGTCTGACAGAACAGAATTTTCTGACATTTAAAATAATCATCTATGGGGCGGCTAGGTGACACAGTGAGTAGAGCATCAATCCTGGAGTCAGAAGGACCTGAGTTTGGATGTGGCCTCAGACACTTAACGCACACACAAACAAAAACCTAGCAGTGTGACCTTGGGCAAGTTACTTAACTCCAATTGCCCTCCAAAAAAAATAAATAAATACAAAAAAAAATAATCATCTACTAAAGTCATTCTTGTTTTGGAGGTGAACCTTGGAAATAATACCATGGAGCTTTATTAGAGCCTACCATGCAAGAAAGAGCTCTATTAACAAGTTCCATTTTTACTTTGGGAGTATTTTCTGCTAAGTTCACTGAAGATCATCTCCAGTTAAACATTAAGTACCAAGTGAAGATTCCACCCCCCGCCTCAATAAAGCAAGGCATACCAAGAAAAAGCAAGGATCAAGGAGCATTTGGGTGGGGTGGGGGGGGGTTATCCCAACCAAGGGAATCACTGACCTTCACATACAAGTAAAAAGAATGTATACAAAGTTGGACTTGAAAGTTTGATTTCATGTCAACCACTTACTTTTTCCCCATCTTCTTTTTTTATTTAGTGGTTTTTAAATTTATAGAATAAGACAAGCATTCCCAAAACATATTATAATAAAAAAGGATGGTTGTACATGAAACTGAAACTCTATTATGTACAACTTATTTCTCTTAATCATATAATAAAGGTACCATGTAATTTTTCCCTTCCCCCTGCTCTAGAGATGGTTACCATTGTGTCCAGTTCACCACTGGACACAAGCAGATGGATAGATAGAGATAGATAGATAGATAAAGGTATATATAGATATGTATGTATGCATGTATGTATGTACACATACATACCATATATAGGTCAACTTATCCTATACATATACTTATATTCTCTGTTCTTTCTCTGAATGACAATAACACCTTTCTTCTTATGTCCTTTATAGTTAATTTGGGTATTTATAATAGTCAAAATGACTTATTCATTCAAAGTCATTCTTAAAAAAGTTTTGCTGTTACTATATACAAGAGTCTCTTGGCTCTGCTCATTTTACTCTTCTTTGTTTCCTGCAAGTCTTTCCATGTGTTTCTAAGATCATTGTGTTTATCATTTCATATAGCACAGTAGTATTCCATCACAATCATGCACCACAACTTGCTCAGCTATTCCCCAGTTGATGGGCATCCCTGCAATTTCCAGTTCTTTGCCACCACAAAGGGAGCTTCCCCATCTTCTCAATAATGAGATATTTGTAAAGCTTAGTTCCTGGGACATAGTAGTTGCTATGTAAACTAATCTTTTCTTCCTGCTCTCCTTCCCTTCTTCATTCTCTCCTTCCTTCCCTCTTTTGTTTCCCCCTCTTCCTTCCTTCCATATATTTTTTTCCTTCTTCCCTTTCTTCTCATACTTGCAGTATATTGTGATTAGGGTGGTTGTCCCAACTCCTCCCCCTCCCCTCAGCTGTTGAAATGTTTAATATCATAAAATTTTGCTGAGGGTGGTGTTTGACCTATGAAATAAAAATGAAATGAATGTTTCAATTTATGTGCCGATTTTCAATGATTATTTTTATATCTAGTCATCATTAGCATGGATAAAAAATAGTTTTGAGAACTCCAGAGATACAAAGCATAATCAGCTAATTTGCATATGCTTATTTTAGAACTAAAGAGGATAAAATTTTTAAAAAGTGAGAAATCATATCAACATCTGGAGCCTGAAGTAGTTTTGAAATAAGGTTGTTGATTTGATAGAAGAAATTTGTAGTTTTAACTTTTTACGGAAAAAATGAGTCCCTGGGAGTCAAGAGGCTGACATGTAAAACAATGAATGCAACTCTTTCACAGGGTGGCAAGAGAAGGCCATGAAGAGACCGCAGCAGCAGAGGCAGGTAATGGTAAGATGGGAGAAGGGTGCTATTAGAGGCAGTCAGGTGACTGAGGACTTCACCTGGATGATTCCTGATTGGTTGGGATGAATTGATCTAATTGGCCAGGAGCTCTAATTAACCTGTTAATCTAGTCTTGGGTGCTACCTTGATAGCATTTGGGGTTTTCTTGGCAAAGATACTGCAGGGGTTTACCATTATTTCTTCTCCAGTTCATTTTACAGATGAGGAATTGTTAAATGACTTGCCCAGGGTCACACAGCTAGTAAGCTTCTGAGGCCAAAAAGCAGCAGAGGATGGTCTGACAAAGGCTGAAGAGCATTATTTAAGGGAGATGTCAAAACAATTTCCTGAGACTCATCACCAACTCTGCTTGGGGATCAAGAGAGAATTCTGAAATGAGCGCCATGAAACAACATGCTGCCTTTTTTGCAGGACGTGCTGCTGGTATAGCTGCTGTTGAATACGTCCTCTAAACCTGGCATTTTCATCTATTTTTGTAACTTGTCTCAGCACAAAGATACTAACTGCTGAGACAAAGTTTGCACCATTTGTGGATATCAGTGCTCTCTGTGGGTCCAGGTAGTGGAGGTTCACAAGGAAAACAACCTCATTAGTTCCCACCCGGTTTCAGGCAATGGTTGCTTATAATATGACTTGGAGGGAGGGTAAAAACTTCTATATTTTTCCTAGTAGGGAATAAAAATACTGAATCTAACTTAAGAATCTAGTCTTTCAGAGTGCAGGGGAAAATGTCCTCAGAGTTAGGAAATCCTAAGCTCAAATCCTATATGTGAGCAAGACTGACAGAGTAATTATGGGAAATCCACTTCTGGTCTCAGGGCTCACAGCAGTCTGATGACTCAAGAGGAAAGAGTAAGGCTGATAACTCTGCCTAGCATTGCCTTACATAAGTCCTATTCATTAATAAGTCAAGGCATTGCCTTCCTGATGTCATTGGTCACTTTTTGAGAAGGAAGGCTGAACAACTACAACAATAACAATACCTACTACTACTACTACTACTACTACTACTACTACTACTGATCAAGATAACCCTCAAAGCAGGAAGCTTTGCCCTTTTCTGGGCCATGGACACCTCTGGCAGTCTGGTGAAGCCTATTTACCTTTTCTCAGAATCATGTTTTTGAACACAAAAAAATGCAAAGGATTTGAAATCAAAAGAAGTATTCATAGAAAAAATGTTTATGGCCCACAAGATCTCCAACTGTATTACTATCTATGAACTGCTGAAGAGTTACCGATTTGCTTTGGTAGAGAGAAATCTTTTACTGGAGATTTTCTCCACCAAAGAAACCACAGGTTGAGAAAAGTTCTAATCTCCCTTAAAGATGTACCAGCTTTTAAGATGGACCCCTGTGGGGCTTAGAGGCTGTTTGAGTGGGTTTCTGTGAAATGTTTTCAAAGACTCAGCATTGCCTTCTTGCTGTCTAGTAGTAATAAGAAAATCAAACCAAAAGAGCTATGGGACAGGGAGAGTGGGGAAGAGGCAGGAGTGGTAGCAGCAGGAGTTTGGGGTTTCCAGGGAGCTGGGAGATGAAATGGTGAGGAGACTGGCAGACTAGACATTGGTGGAAGCTTAGCATTGAAACACCCAGTTGCCTGTTGGGTTTCTGCTTAAGCCTGGAACATTATAGCACTTTGGCAATCAGAGTATCTGAGACACCTGTGGTTGTTGACTTTCCATCTGGTAGCATAGTTGGATAAGTTACTGTGTCTTACTTCTGCTTCTTGCTGTCTAAGATAAAACATTTACTCCAACTTTTTTTTTCTGTTCTTTAAAGCTATATTTACACCTTCTGTTTTAATTAGTACCAAATCCAGCTTTCTCTTGGGGGGAAGATATATAATATATAATATATATATATATATATATATATATATATATATACACACACACACATATATATATGCATCTTAACTTCCTTTGATTCTCAAATCCAGCCTCAGATACTTACTAACTCTGTGACCCTGGGCAAATCACTTAACCTTGTTTGTCTCAGTTCTTCATCTGGAAAATGAACTGGAGAAGAAAATGTTAAACCATTCCGGTATCTTTGCCAAGAAAACCACAAAAAGGGTCACAAAGAGTAGGGCATGACTGAAAACTGCTAAATAACATCTCTTTAAAGCAGGATACAAGGACTGCAAACAAATTGGGAACAGTTGTTGGTACTGGAAAATAAGTGAGGAAGACAGAGGTCTGAACTTTTTTTTTAATCCTAGCTGGGGGCCCTAAGCTAAACAAGGAAAGATGATATTATTTATGATTATTAATAACTTCAGGCTTTTAAAAATCAATGTATTGTTTATTTTTAGATTTTGTTAAATATTGAGTTGCAAATTCTCTTCCTCCTTCCAGCCTGTATCCCACCCATTGAGAAGGGAAGAATTATGGTATCAATTATATGTGTGAAATCATACAAACATATCTACATATTAATCATGTCACAAAAAAGCAAGAAAATAATGAAAGTGAGAAATTTATACTTAAATTTGCACTCAGAATTCATCAGCTCTCTCTCTCTAGAGATAACATTCTTCATCAAGAGTCCTTTGGAACTGTTTTTGATCATTGCATTGATCAGCGTAGCTAAGTCTTTCATAGTTGATCATAATCACAATATTGATTTTACAGCGTACAATGATCTGATTCTGTTCGCTTCACTTTCCTTCCATTTGTATAGGTGGCATTTGTATAGCTATGTGGCATGGTAAATAGAGTGTCAGGTCTAAAGTCAGGAAGACCCATCTTGCTGAGTTCAAATCTGACCTCAGACACTAGATGTGTGACCCTGGGCAAGTCAGTTAAGCCTATTTGCCTCAGCTTCCTTATCTATAAAATGAGCTGAAGAAAGAAATGGCAAGAACTCCAGTATCTTTGCCAAGAAAGCCCCATAGAGAGTCACAGGGAGTCCAACATAACTGAAAAATGATTTAACAACAACAGCAAAATATAGGTCTTCATTTGTTGTTTTTTAACCATCATGCTCATCATTTCTTATAATATAATAGTATTCTATCACAATCATATAACACAACTTGTTCAGCCATTCCCTGATCGGGAATCCCCTCAATTTCCAATTCTTTACCACCAAAAAACAGTTGCTATAAATGTGTTTGCACATATAGATCCTTGTCTTTTTTTTTTTTATCTCTAGGATATAGACTTAGTAGTGGTTCTTCATCCTTTGTTTTCAGAGGACCAATGATATCACAAGTTAATGCCTTGACTTGCTTATGAATTAAAGTGAGATAAAGTCACACAAAGTCATCAACCTCACTCTTTCTTCCATAGTCATCAAAGTCTAGTGACAAGAAAAAAAATAAAATGACTAGTGATGGCCCAGTATGCAATGGATAGTTTTGGTGTCTTTTAACATCTGACTAAGCTCTAAGCACTCCACAGAGCCTACTTCAGCTGCCTTCATGGCCATTGGAACAAATTATTCTCATCCATGTACCCTACCTGAGGAAGTTTCACATGCTTGAGGTAGACATTCCCCTAAGTCACTGATAAGTTTAGATCTTTTGGTTACCCTCAACCTGGTTTAACCCATCTTCCAAGACAGTTTTACTATACCTGTTTAGAGTCATAAGTGAGAAATGGGTAAAGACGAACACCAAAGGTAGATGAGTAGCCCTTGAAAAGGCCTCTGAGACACCAGAGATGTGTCAGGGAGGAGCTGTGATGGAATACTACAATGCTATAAGAAATGATAAACAGGTTGATTTTTAGAAAAACATGGAAAGACTTGCAAGAAATACTGAAGAATGTAAGAGAACATTGCATATGGTAATAGCAATATTGTTCCAAGAGTAACTGTAAATGACTAAGCTATTCTGACTAATAAGGATCTTCAAATTAACTACAAAGACTGTTTGAAGGAAGATGCTATCCAACTACAGAGAGCGAACTGATATATGGAATTATTTATTGTATGATTTCACATAAATATCTGTGTCATATGTTGACCTTCTCTAGGAGTTTGGAGGGTTGGATGGAGACACCTCAGAACTCAAAATGTAACATTTTTTTAATAAAAAAAAGAAGAAGATGCCAATTACCTCCTGAAAGAGAGCATAAAATGAGAATTCTTGGGAGTATTATAGCCAAATTACAGAACTCACAGGTCAAAGAGAGAGTACTTCAAGCCTCCACAAAGAGACAATTCAATTACAATAGTTAAAGTCAGGATCACACAAAATTTACCAGCTAACATGTTAAAGGAAAAGAGGATTTGGAATATGATATTATGGAAGGCAAAGGAGCTAGGTTTACAATCAAGAGTAATTTATCCAAGCAAAATAAATTTAATCCTCCATGGGAGAAAAATGGATATTTAATGAAACAGAGGATTTTCAAGAATTCCAGAAGAAAACACTAGAGATGAACAAAAGAGTTTACATTAAAACATTAAATCATAAAAAGCATTAAAAAGTAAACATGAGGGGAAGCAAGGTGGTGCAGTGAATAGAGCACTAGGCCTAGAGTCAGGAGGACCTGAGTTCAAATGCAGCCTTAGACATGTAACACGTACTAGTTGTGTGATCTTGGGCAAGTTACTTAACCCCAATTGCCCTGCCTTCTCCCCTCCAAAAAAAAAAAAAAAAAAAAAGTAAACATGAAAGAGAAATCATAAAGGAAGGAATAAATTAAACCATATACATTACCATGGGAAGGTGATATATGTATCTTCTAAGGGCATTATTCCTTTTTTTTTTTTTCAAAAAATTAACCCATTTATTATTGGACTATGGGCTACAGATATTTGATAAGATTTTACTGGTCTTTCAATTCCTCCAGGGTTCTGATGGCAGATTTGACTGTGACTGCAGAGGTGGTATTGTAGGTCCATGCACCACCAGCTACTGTTTTCATACAGGATCCACAGTGCCAGATACCCAAAGCCCATCTCTTCATTTTGGTCTTGCAACAGAAGGAGCAGGTATATTTGGCATGCTGGCTAATTTTGATTTTCTGCACCATTTTTCTGAGGGATGCACCATAACATGTTCCATATTTACCAACAATTCTGACCTTCTTGGTACATTTAGCCATGTTAGCTGCGCTGGGGCTGGAGCTTGGAGAAGAAAGACTAAGGGCATTATTCTTGTTAGGGCATTTAGATAATATGTACATAAGCAGATAGCACCAATGTAAGTAATGTTGGGGTGAAATAAAAAAAATTGAAGAATAAGAAAGAAGGAAATACTTGTAGGGAGGGGAACAAAGTAGAAAATGGGGAAAATTATCTCCCCAAAGGAGGCACAAAACAAGAAAGCTTACACTGGGGAGGAATGGAGGTGGGGGGATGCTTGAAACTCACTCTCATCTCATTCAAAGAGGATAAAATTATAAAAACTCAGGGAAGTACAAAAATCTATTTTACCCAATGTGGAAACAGGAGGTGAAAGGGATAAGAGAAAAGAGTGGAAGTGATAAAAGGAAGGGTTCTTTAAAGGAGGCAGTAGAAGCAAAAAAGACCTTTGAAGAGGGACAGGGTAAAAATAGAAAAGGTTAAATAGAAGAAAATAGGTAATCAGAAATGTGAATGTGAATGGAATCAACTGACTTATCTAGTAGTGTTATTACTGGATCAAGGGGTATGCAGCTTTATATCCCTTTGGGTATAGTTCCCAACTGGTCTCCAGAATGATCGAACATATTCAAAATTCCATTGAGAGTTCATTAGTGTACCGATTTCCCCACATCCTCTCTAACAATTGTCATTTCTATAAGGTGTGAGAGTGTTATATCAGAGTTGTTTTAATGTGCATTTCTCTAATAATTACTGATTTAAAACATTTCTATGACTAGAGATAAGTTTGATTTCTCCTGAATGCTGCCTGTTCATATCCTTTGACCATTTATTCATTGGGGAATGGTTCTTTTTTTTTTTTTTTTTACAAATTTAACTCAGTTCCCTATATATGTTGAAAAAGGAGGACTATCTGGGAAACTTGCAAATTATATTACTAAATAGATAGATATATGTATATAACTTCATTGTCTATGGTTCTTTTAAGCAAAATTCAGTTTCCCTGATTACCTCTTTTATTAATAATAATTAATAATAAACTTCCCCCAAAAGCAGAATTAAATTATATGTATGCTTTTCTTTCCTCAGGATAAGTAAGAAGAAGAGAAGAAGGAAGGAAGGAAGGAAGGAAGGAAGGAAGGAAGGAAGGAAGGAAGGAAGGAAGGAAGGGAGGAAGGAAGGGAGGGAGAAAGGGAAGAAGGAAAGACTAACTTCAACTTCAATCTCCAGTTGTATTCAAGAAAGGTAAAGAAGGCTACAAAGACACAATTATCCTGTAGTTCTGGGGCCCTAAAACGTGCACATATCAGATGGGAATGGATGGAGGCTTTATAGTTAGGAATATGATCAGTCCTTCATAAAAAGTGAGACAATCTTCATCACATCTGCTTCTAAATCTCTAGCACATCTATACTGCTAAAATAACAGACTTCGTGTAATTGAGCCCTTTCCCAATTTTCCACTCATTTATTCCCCATTGTTTTTCCCACTGTTCCAAAGCAATTTCAATTTACCATTGCCCACAACTAAGATAAACATAAAATATATTCAGGCCAAAAAGCACTTATCTAGTCCCTATTTCGGCCCACATACTATATGAAGTACTGGAAATAAAAATATAATAAAAGAAGAAACATATTTCCCTGACCTCGAGGACCTTCCCCGCATCTGTTGCTCTGCCTGATTCCAACTGCCCCTCCTAGGATAACTTCACCACTTCTAAACTCAAGACCTTGCTGTTAATTAAAGTCTTGCTTGACACTACCTCGCTCAGTCTCCTCTCTTCTTTGGAAGGCTGGAGGAATACCAAATTCCTCCCAGTCTCTTTCTTTATAGAGGGCAGAAACTGAGCTTTTTGCTTTATTCCACTCAGCATCTGCTACTCTGCCTGGTTTCAACTCCATGGAACAAGATATCCCACTTCAGATATCCATTAGTTTCCCCCCACATTTGCCTATCCTATTTTTAAAATTTTCTTCCCACTTCATTGACTATAACTCTTGAAGGGCAGACACTGTCTTTCTTTTTATTAATTGTGTCTCCTGTGCTTGACACAGTCCTTGGCACATAGGAATCATTTTATAAAAAAATTTAAGTGGAAAACAGGGGAAGACAAAAATAAAAAGTAGCTAAAAAGTGGGGGTGAGTGGTAAGGTAAGGAAAAGAAGATACCTATACAGGGGGCTTGGGAAAAAAAAGTGGAAAAGCAAGAATGGAACCTTGAGAAGAGTGAAGATATGACTGGTCTGAGCATTTTCCTATTCTTTAAAATGAAGTTTCTGGAAGGAACCAGTCAATCAAAGGATTGAGACACAGGGGCATATTCTGCATATATCTGAAAAAATACAGTACATACTGGTAATAGAAATAGTGATTTATTGCCTATATTTTCCACTGTTCTTCACTTACTCACTGAGATGTACATTCACACTTTTTGGAGAGAATATCAATCCATTTTGATTACTGTGGTTGGAAGACAGATTAATCAATTTGAGAAGTCACAAAAACCACTGTAGAAACAAAGATCAATAAAACTCAAATGAAATTACAGGTGACATGAAATACAACTATGTGATGAAAGCAGAGAGATTGCAGCAGGTAAGACTAAGTTCAAGGAACAACACAATTAAAATAGAGGGGATTCAGCATCTTGCTTCATTTTATTGTTGGTTCTTATCACAATGATTAAGGCTGATGTTTAAGTTTTTTGTTATGTTTTTAATTTTACATGGTAAAAGTTTCAGTTCAAAAGTGATATTAAGTACTTTGATTCAAAGATCAAAGGGAGATTGTTCAAATAATACAAAAACTAAAAGACTGAATTATCTCCAATAACAGATCATTCTTACTTGAAAAAGTGAGGATGAGCTTCCACAAAAGGACTTCACCTTGACGGATAAGGTCAAGGAGAATTGACCAAAAGTCATGCTAAGAAACAATGGGCTATGGGTTTAATATCTTCATATCTCACTCTTGCTTTAACTTTTCAGAGTCATTTCAAGACGTTCTGCCAATAATAATATAAATGTTTTCTCTTCCTTTTCAATTTTTCTATTCATTTCCTCAGTTTTTCTGCACAATAAATTTTATTTATCAATCCACACACAACACAAAGGGCTATTTCTCAAATAGAATTAAGAAACCTAATATGGAGTAGAGCAAGTATGCCGATTAAAAGGATACAGGACTAAGTACTGTCACGTATAATGTGTCTCTGTACAGACCATTGGAGATGTAAAAATATTACAAACTTTTACTGGCATCATTTCAAGTACAAATAAGAATCTAAAGGGGTCCCACCAGGAACAAATGAATGAATCAAAACCTGTTTCTTAAGGGCCGACTGTAAGTAAAGCATTATTCTAACCATGGGAATAGACATTTTAAAAAATAATTAAAAGTAGGCCGCTCCCTAGTCTCAAGAAGCTCACATCTTAAAGGGAAGAGAAAACATATAAGAGCATTTAACTTTAAGTGGTGGATAATAAGGTGGAGAAGTCCCAAGGGTTCAGCAACAGAGCAGATATCAAGGCTCAGGGACCCTTAAATCAGATGGCAGTGCTGACTAGAATCCAGAAGCTATAGCAGCATGGAGGATGGTAAGACCTAGTGAACTTTATTATCCAATAACTTGGCAAATGGTCAGGCTAAGTGCTCCTCCATTTTACTGGAAATATGGGAGTTGATGATGCCCAACTCATCCAATTGCTGTGAACACCCATATTACTCTTCCCACCCATCTGACTGAGTACTGTCTGTGGAGCATTGAGAAGGACAAGGAAAATGTGAGAGAAGAGGGAAAAATCTTCTCTATTGACTCCTACTTCTCAAATGTCCCCATGAAGTTTTAATGAGTAAAAGTCAGAGTTAATGTGAAGTGATATAAATATGTCAATAAACAAAGAATCACACTTACTTATCTAAAACAGTTGGGTGTTTGTCCTTCATTTTCAAACTGAACCATGACATCAGGGAAGTGATGACATGACTTGCAGTTGACTTTGATTTGAGAGAGGAAGAGCTGTGCAAAGTCACCAGCCTCACTTTCTCCTCCAGAGTCATCTGGATACAGCAACCAGATATTCATCATGATGAGTCATCATGACCCAGGATGCAATGGGAGACCCTGGCCCTTTTAAGCTAAGGGCTTTTTACCTACTCCCTTAGAGTGAGGTAAAGCCCATTCAGTGAACAGGCCTCTTTAAGAAGTGAGTCAAGAGATGACCCCTTTAAGTATAAAAAAAAAAATCAAGCTGGCAGGGGAAGATATGGTAACTCTGGATTCTAAAGTAACAGGAAAAGAGATATTTGACTGTTTTGCAATAACTACTCAATGATTAGGAAAGCTATTTCTCTGAATAGTATACTCTACTATAGATGGTAATTGTTTTCTCCCCCATTCCCCTTATATTATTTAATGGCATTCTCAGAGAATCAACACAAATTGGATGAATTGATAATGCCTCTGATTTTATTTAATGCAATTCTCTTTTCATATGAAGTTCTCCTTATATACCAATGGTTCATATGTATCAGAAAGAAATGATACTAGAATTATCCCAACTGTGTTATTCTTATTATTCTCATTATTTCACACAAAACTGAAAGACCAAAGAACTTTCTTCACAATTATCTTGTGAGGTGGATTGTGTAATTCTTAGGGTCCCTATTTATTAGACAAGGAAGCTGAAAATTCAGGCAATTAAGTGACTCGTCCATGTTCATAAACTTAATCAAAGGTTGATTCAATGGGATTTGATCCCAACTCTTCTGACTCCACAGTCCACTGTACTATGATGCCTCTTTGTAATTTTGGAAATGGATCTAACTTGCCTGAGTCCCTTTGGCTGGTGAGAGAAAAGAAGTCTTCTCTTAATATGTTCAGCATTTCCCTTTCCTCTTCTTAGCTAAGGCTAAATATATAACAGTGTCCTACAGTAGAGTTAGTAGAGATGACTAAGAACTAAAGAGTTTGGTTTATAGCGAGTGAAATTGATGGTAGAGCATGGCGCCATTACCCCTTTCTGTAACCAGTGATAAAACGGGTCCCTCCTTCTCAAGTAAATACAGAAGTACTTATGTAGCCCATTGACATTTCTTGATTTCTATCTTTAAGTAACTCTACATTATTATTCCCTCCTTAAACTACAAATAGATCACCAAACTGCTGGGGAAAGCCAATGACCTAAAAAATGACAGCACTGACATTTTATTATAAGGCATTTTTCCCCCCTTTTGGATATAATGCCAGCCTTCCACTCGGTTGCACTGTCTCATTGCCTCACTGACTATCCTAATGGTATTCCCTTAAGCATTACTTCTCCAAGTCTTCAAGGTTCTGAGGAAACTGATGAAATAAAGGGCAAATAAGCAGGTGGTAATTAACCTGTCAAGATTTTTACTGCAATGCTTTATTCAGAACAATTCATTTTGAAGAAGCAGTACCTTTTCAAATTGTGGACATCAAATCTTTCTCTATCTTTTTAAAATATGTTAAAAAAAAAACTTTTGGGATTTTAGAAGAGGTTTCCAGTGTCCATATTTTACCTTTGGATTTGAGAAGAGTGAAATTACTTTTCAGCACAAAAGTAATGTACTAAAGATATTTCTCTGGGCACAAATATCACCTTTCATTTTAGGAGGGATCTTGCACTGTGGGGCTGAGTAAGAAGTCTATCTATCAACTCATTCATCTGGAAAAGACCTTAGGCTAGAAGTCTGAAATATGTCTTCTATTCCCAGACTCCTGAGTTAGTAGCTGTGAGACCTCAGACAAGCCACTTATTTTTCTGACTCATTTTCCCAAATCTGTCCAATGGCAATTACATATGTGTATATGTGTATGTGTATGTATGTATGCATATGTGTGTATGTGTGTATTGCTTAACATTATTTACCTCATTTGCTTCATTTGTAAAATGAGCTGGAGAAGGAAAAGGCCAACTATTCAATTATTTTTGCCAAGAAAACCCCAACTGGAGACACAGAGTCAAATACAACTGAAAATGACTGAATACAGCGGTATGTAATAGCATAATATGTGCAATTTGATCTTCCAGTATTCTATCCAAATATTCAGCATCTATAGTATTTACAATATAAAGGTAGAAATGTTGTTTTTCCATGTGTCTGAAATAAATTATTTTCAATGTCTGCTTAAATTCCCTTGACTTATTGACATGACTTCTTAATATTTCACAGAGCCATGCTATGCTGCATATGAGAGATGAAGAAATACTGAATCAGGGAGTCAAAAGACCTAAAATTGAATTCTGGGGCCAACACTTAGCTCCTAGCTGCATGACCTTGAAACTGTAATTCTTTGGAATCTGCTTTCCTATTGCAAATAAGGATAACATTCAACCTCTCTCTTTGCTGTGAGGCAAGCACACTACCAGTTGTTAAGAATAATATAAAAGTGAGCCATTAGATCAAATGAGGTCATATAAGTGCTTCAGGAAGCTCTACTCTGACATGCAATTATCAGGTAGTTGTATTATGTTGCCATTACTACACTATGCATAGTTAGGAAAACTGGAAGACTGAAAGAAACCAGTCATTAGCACAGAATTCTAGTTCTTCATTCCACTCACCTTTACATATAATCTGGTCTCCCTACATCAGCAACCTTAACTCTTCTAGGTCAGTAGGAAAAGATGAAGTACTGATACCATGCTACTTTCACTAACAATTCTAAAGAAATGGCTGAACATTATATGCCTGTAATGGAAATGCAGATTTGAAGATCTTCCCTGCCCCTAGGCCCTTTGATTGGCTTAAGTGACTCTGAGAACCTTCTTTAATTTGAAAATATACTCTGCCCCCTAATAGGCTGAATGTGGTCACATGGAGCCTGTGGTAGGAGGCTTGGTTTTCAGGAATGACCACACCTTGATGCTGTGTGATTGGGCAGTGGGTCAAGAGGGTGGTTACATTCTCTGACCCAGGAGAAGGCTATATAAACCCTGATGAGAGGCTTTGCTTTGGGGCTTACTTTGAGAAGTGTTGTGTGATTTGACCAGATGAGACTCTGGGCAGCCATTCAGAGCCCCCCAGCTTTGAAAACCCAGATTTTGATGCTTCCCTCTCTGGTAACTGTGATTTTGGTATTGATAATGGTTGGACAGTTTGGAAGCCTGTCTGTTTGATCTGTCTGTATACTCTGAAGTTCAGGGTGCTGACCTTTTCCCCTGAACTAAATGATATATGTTTGTTTGATTAAAGTAAGCTTGTTAACCCATTTTGAGTTGCTTTCCTTTACAAAAGCAGATCTAAGAACCTGTGTTGGCAGTCAGCCTGGGGATGTTGGGGTGCTTGCTGACACAATGGCCCAGACTAGTCGAAAGTAGAATCTCAATTTGATTGCATATTTTCGAATTCCCTTTCCCCTCATTTCTTATTGGAAGATTCCTGATTTTAATTTATTCTCTTTAATTTTGTACCTTTTTAAAAACTTTTTTTGAAGAGGTAATTGGGGTTAAGTGACTTGCCCAGTCTCATACAACTAGTACGTGTTGTATTTGAGGCTGGATTGGAACTCAGCTCCTCTTGACTCCAGGGTAGGTGCTCTATCCACTGCACCACCTAGCTGTGCCAATTTTGTACTTTTTCCAGAAAAAAAAATCAGATTCCTTAATGTCAAATAATTTTTAAATGCCCAATAATATTTTAATCAAACAAAAATATTAAGTAAAATTATAATTTTTGATATCCTCAAAATCTCTCATTCATAGGTTTGAAGGCTATGTATGTCCAATTATAATATAAAAAGAAAATATAGTTTTGGATGTAAAATTCAAATTTCAAGAAAGTATTTTAAAGTTTTAAACTTAATTATTTCTCATTCTCTTATGAGAAAGTGTTTTAAAAAATAATGATGTTGACAACCACAATAATCAAATGTATAAAAGGTTCAAACTCTATATTCAACTATACTTTAGCCCAACTGTGGAAAGATACAGAAAACAAGGCCTTATGGTTCAAAAATGAAGAATTTGCTAAAAGTTTATATTTTAAAATTTGAAATAGTTATTAGAAGGGACTAAAAGTTTCTTTCTTTAGAGATCAGTAAAACTAATTCAGGTGTGCATGTTTTTTGCATCTGTTTTAGCTGAAACTTATCTGTAGGCCAGGAAATGTCCTCAATGGCCTTGTCTGTATCACTAAACATTCCTTTGTAGACTGTACTCCTGACTTTCACTCCCATATCCCAGCTCTTCATCCTAAAACTTCACTTCATCCATGGCATTCATAACCTGAAGCCTCTCCTTTGGACTGTTTGATTGTTCCCAGGATGCTTACACAAGTAGAGCATATAGGGCAGCCATGTCTCATTTCTCTCTAGGCTACATTCTAGAAGTTTCCTACCATACTCTGGAAACCTTTTCATGCTGCAATTTGGGGGTGAATTCCTGAGGGAACTCAGGCCCAAGAATTCACTCATTGAAAGTATTCTCTGATCCTGTAGTCTGTCTTTCTGATTGGATGGGGTCAGGGCCCGTATGTATCATTTTTCTCCAATTTCTACTCAGGACTTCCTCTACCATGTCCCTAAGCTTGGTAATTCTCCCCATTTCAGCTTCTTTTTATGGAAATTAAGATATAAGCTCCTTGATGGCAGGGACTGTCCTTAATTCTACATGTATTTGTAATCCCAGTGTTTAGCACAGCATCTACCACATAGTAATCTTTAATAAATACTTATTGACTAAGCATGGTGATTCTATAAAATCACTAAACATGTTCTAGAACTTTCCTTGAGCCAAACAGTTCATTCTTCTCCAATGCAATTTAGAAACTTGAAACTAAACTTAGCAGTATGGTTTAATTGAATAAGCTTGATCACTATAGCTAATTTACTTTGAAATAGGTAATACATAATTCATAAGTATTTACTTTAAATTTCCCTCCTAGATCTAAAGAATGACAATTTGTTGCTGCAAGTTTCCAAATTGCTTTCATTTTGGAAGTTTTATTTTTAGCAGCGTGTCTACAGTTTTGCCAAATCAGGGTTTTGCTTAGTGAGGAAGGCTTATACAGGTGTTTAATTAGCTCAATTAAGCAATGTATAGACACTTCCAGTTTGCCACTTGTGCTTTCTGAATGCAAACTAGGAACATAAATGATTGCTTAAATATTTATTACATTCTCAGTTTAAAAAAATAATAATGATTAACTACATATAATAAAAGGTCTAAATATTCCAAATTATTTTATTTATACTTACTGAAATTTACACCAACCAGAAGAAATTAAGTACCCACTATGTACAAGTAACTCTGCTAGGAAGACAAAGAGCAACCAAAAGACATCCCCTTTATGAAGCTGGCTGTGGAACAGAGTCAAGATAATTAGTTGCCTTCTGAATCAAGCTTTGGAAATTGATCCCAGGTTTAACAATGATAACCAAATGGATGAAGCCAACTTTGTCTCACTCTATGCAACTACAAATCTTCAAATTAAAAAAAAAGGAAATAAAGTCTTTTCCTTCTTGTTTTACAGTATTACTAAGAATATGTCAATAAGACATCTCTGAGAAAGCCACAGACATACCAGTTCCAAATTGCCTAGTGCTGTAACTTTGGTTCCCAATGAATGGGCTGGTGCCTTTCCATCGGACATACAGAATCAATAAATTTCAGCACTATTCTTCTGCTTACATTTTTCCCATCTCAACGTGCCTTTGAGATAGAAAACTGAATGGAAATCATGAAAGAAATGTATTTCAGTCTTTGATAGCTTCAGAATAATATCTCACAAGACAATTTCAACGACTGCTTTTGTTGGTGTTTTAGCTTTTGTATGCCATATAAGCATAGTCTTGTGTAAGGTTTCAAGTTTTGATAGCAATCAAATAAACAATTCTGCATGAAATAAGTTTCTGTTCTGCATGCTAACTTGAACATGGGTCAACAATCAAGGAGGATAAAATCATTTATTAAGCACTTGCTACATGCCATGCACCAAGCTTATCAGCACATAAGCCTGCAAAAACATGACAGAACACATTAGGACGCAAAGTTAATAGTGTTGCTGAATTATAGACAACTTACATTTGCACAGACACATCAGGCAGAGAAGCCTGGATATACACACATAAGAACTCTGGGGACTTTCTAATTATTATTACTTCTAATTATTATTACTTCTGCAATACCACAACTATAGGAATAAAGCATAAACAAAAGGAGGTAAAGGTGAGAGGAAGAAAATGAGCCTGATGTGAGGAGAATGGGAGAAAAATGGGAAAGAGAGCAGAGTTCTTTGCTAAGTCAGGGAGAAGAGTTCCTATGTACTGCATTTTCAAAGAAAAAAAAAATCTTAGACTCTGAGGCATTAGGCATTATTTATTTATTTTCTGGACCTGCAACTGTGAAACTGAAGGAAAGGTTCACACATCCTGTATTCTAAATTTTCTTATTTATAGGTCCTAATCAAAATTCCAAATGCATACATAGCACTTTGCAATTTACAAAGAGATTTTTCACAACACAGTGATGAGGCAGTTACTTACTGCTGGTCTTAACCCCATTTTACAGATGAGTAAGCAAGCTCAAAGATATGAGGGACTTGTCGTTGATTACCACATAACAAGTGACAGCATGTAATAGAGTAGAAAAAACATGGGATTTTGAGGCAGAGCATAGGAATTTCAATCCCAACTCCACCACCTGATCACTGTGTAATCCTAGGATTTATAAATTCAAAACACTGTTATTTCCTCTTCAGGGTAAGGTTTTTGTTAGACACATACAGTCCAGTATACTCTGATTCTAAATGAGAACTATGTAGATTAATATGGTCTTAGAACAAGACAAGATACAAGCAATCATGGAAATGAAAAGGGATCCTTAAGGCCCCAAAGAAGCTAAGAACTTCCCTTGTTTGCATAATTGAATACGACAAGGTATATAAAAAATAGAGGTTCAATTTTAATGGGATTTTATATTTCTTGCAAAATGGTTCTTAAATGTATTTAGCTTTATGGTATTTAAAGTTTATACATATAATCATGCAATTTGAATAAATTCATTATTCAGTGGCCTTGTGAAAATCAATCGAAAATTTCTAAATCAGTAAGTCAGTCAATGGACAGCTAGGTGGTGCCAGATGGAGTGCCAAGCTTGGAGTCAGGAAGACTCACCTTTCTGATTTCAAATCTGGCCTCAGACACTTACTAGCTGTGTGACCCTGGAAAAGTCACTTAAGCTGTTTGCCTCAGTTTTCTCACCTGTAAAGGGAGCTGGCGATGGAAATGGCAAGCCCCTCCCATATCTCTGCCAAGAAAAACACAATTTGGGTCACACAGAGCTGGGCAGGACTGAAATGACTGAACAACAAATCAGTCAAGAGCTTCCATCTGCCAATAGCTCACATTGATACACAAAGCACTTTTTTCACAACACTCCAATGTAGTGAACAGTAGCAGTAGTATCACTCTTGCTGTCATAGAGTAAAGGAGGAATAAAAGAAGTTAATTCCCTTAATCAAAATTACACACCTAGTGAGTGTTATCACAGTGACTAAAACCTAGATCTTTCTAATTTTAGTTCCAATACACAATACGGCCTCTATAATATATAGGCTGGAAAAGAAAAGGCAACTTTTAATCCAGCAACCACTGAATGTTCAAACACAAGAGGGGCAGCTGGTGGCACAGTGAAGACAGTACTGGTAGGATACAGTACTACATGGAGGCAGGAAGGCCTGAGTTCAATTCCAACCTCAGACACTGACTAGCTATGTAATCCTTCTGTTTACCCCAGTTTCCTGAACTGTAAAATAAGGATGACATTAGAATGTTATCTTGCAGGGTTGTCATGAAGCTCTAATGAAATAGTATCAGTTAAAAAAAGAAAAGAAAGCTCTTTACACAGTGACTGGCACATAGTAGGTACTACAGAAATGTTGATTCTCTCCCCATAAAACAAAAAATTCATCTGTATTGGAGATGTTCTCATACGGGGAGGTCCCAAGGAGAGAACAGTGGTAAGTCACTGGATTCTTTCCTGAATCTTTTTTTAGTCAATATTCCTTACCAATGACTTGGGTTACTTACCAAATGTCTGGACAAAACTAAACTAGAAGGGGCAGCTAACATGCTATATTAATGGGACAGCATTGCAAAAAGAAAAAAAAAATCTCTATCCCAGTAATTAGAATCAGAGAATCAACTAGAGAAGTATAGGAGGCCAGGTGACCCGGAAGCATATCTTCTAAAAATCAAGAGGGTGTTTGTGGTCAACAAGATCCGTGGGAATAAAAAAAAGAAAAGATGACAATTTAGGCTATAGACAATGAATTTGAGCTTTTATTACTCACAGAAAATTCATTTCTGGGGGGGAGGAGAGAAGGTGATACTTTGCATTCTGTCTTGATGGAACTCAATTTAGAATATCACTTCCTGGGGCCAAGTTTTAGAAGGGACATTGACAAGCTGGTATGCATTTAGAGAAGAAAGAAACTTAAAACTACATTTCAAAATAGTCATTGAGTGAACTGGGTTAGTTATAGCCAGAACTAAGTCTATCTTTCACCTGTGCTTCCTTGCTTTCAAGAAAGAGTCTGATATCAACCATTTATACCTTAGTGTGAATGTGTATGTTACCTCTTGTAAAATATTTACTTTGTAAGCCATGTGAAATGAATAATACAACCCCCAGGAATGGAATTGTGGAGGGAGGTTCCTTTGTGGACCTCCTGAAGTCATCTTCCATTGGGATCAACTGTAGCACATGCCAGTAGAAGGCACTGTTTCACAATACTGGGCCAGCAAAGAGAGGGGAGGCTTTGTTTACCTCCCAGGAATACAATATAGAGTTCAAGGTTAAGTACAGTAATTTTGAATGAAAATGCCACATACTCTCTTCTGGCTATTTCAGATCTTTCCTTTAATGTTAGATTTTTATTGGATCTGGACCCTGAAGCTTTTCATCCAAAGGGCAGGATATTAAAAATCTAAAAACAGACCCATAAAATAAAATTTGTTTTAGAAGAGTTTTCCCCCCAAAGTCTCACATTTCTCTAAAATGTACCAGTCACAGTTTAGAGTTCAGAAGACTGCCCTAATGATGTCAGCTGCTGAAATAAGACTTCATTTAGAAGGGTACTTGAAAGGCATTGTCCTCATTCAATGATAAAAACTATGGAATTGAGAAATCTCAGTAAGAGAACAGAAAAAGCAATGGATAGAGAAAACAGCAGAGATTATAACATGTATAAGGTGACCTGTTCTAAAAATTTGGCAAAAAGACAACATGTCATAGAATTTTAGCTATAAAAGTCTCTCCAGGGGCATCTAATCCACACTGTACTAAATAAGAATCCCTTCTCCAGTGTCCTCAATAAGTGGTCATCCAGCCTTTGGGGCCCATGAGGGTGAACTCAGTATATACCCTAAAACATATAAATGACAAAATGGGCTAGTAAATGTGCAGGCCAGGGAGTTGGAAAAGCATTAACTATAATACTCAGTTGCTCTGTGAAGAAACAGCTTTTCCTCTGATGGAAAGCCTAAAGCTGAATCTAAGGAAAGGGTTCAAATAATAAGAGGGGTCCATCTCTTAGTCCTTGCCTATCAACTCACCACTTTTTTTCCCATCCAAAAACAATACCATTTCTAGGCTCCTTCAACTTGAAAAGAAAAAGTAAATGATGACCATTTTCTTATCTCTGAAGCTTTTAAAATGTCACAAAAAAAGAAATCTATAAATTCATAAATTTATAGAATGATAAACCAATGAACAATTTCAAGGATATTAATACTAGACATTCCTCATTTGGTATTCCTGAAATGTTATCCCATAAATGGCCACCTACTAGTGTTTGTGACTATAGTACATTCTGAGATGTTTCACAATTACTGAAAGGATTCTTAGATCATAGTATCATCAAGCTTTGGGGTTCTCAAGCTTTTTTGTTTGTTTGCTTTTGTGGAATGGAACCCTATGGCAGAGTGTCATGAACTCTATAAATTACTTCTTAAAATAATGTTTTTAAATATATAATACATAAGATTACAAAGGAAGCCAATATGTTGAAATATAGTTATCACAATTTATTTTTAATTCCACAAATCCCAAATTCAGAACCCTTGATCTAGCCTGGTCTCCCCATTTAAAAGATAATGAGAAATTCTGGCCACTTGAGAAACAAAATGTCAGGTTAGACATTTTCTCTGATCCCCATGACCTCTCAATATTCTTCAAAACAGAAATTATGAGCTAAAGATAAATCAACTTCACTTTTCTAAATTGTTCAGGATACTTAGAATTCAAAAGAAGGTAAAAAAAAAAAGGAAATGGTATGCCCATAGCTCCCATGTTAACAGCTGTATGGCTATACTAGCAGATGCAAGGCCATGAAAGGATCACATAAAAATACAGCTCTACACCCCAGTCCTGTGGAGAATTTGCTTGGGCCTCAACAGCCAGGTTGGGCACAGTCCTTTAGAAGCATAAATATTTCAAGGGTGGCAACTTGGAAATATTTGCACTACAAATTTCTGAATTGTCAGTGTCAGGGAAAGCATCCCTGAACTGATGATGCTGGGTCAGAGAAAAGGAATAAAGGGATGGAATATGATACATGTAGCAGGCTAAGAAGCTCTCTACCAAGCCTGAGGAGAAAAGCACAGTATTCAACTGGAACTAGTTCTGATCACCCAAAAGTCAGTTGGGGCAAAGATCTAGGCTGATAAGTCATTACTTACCCAGAATGAAGAGGAGGCTGAGGCAATTGAGATTCAACCCCTTAGGAAACATAATAAGAGGGGAAGGAGTCAAGAAATGAGTGATAAGGAAAATAAAGAGGAAAAAAAGACTGAAAGTAATAAAGATTTCAGTAAGAAGAAAACACAATGACATTGAACATAAATAGATAAATTAACAGGAAAACAATTACAATAGAAGGTAATATGTCCTTTTTTTAATCTGGTAAAAGTAGCTAAGCATTTGTGAATAAATATTACAAAGTAAAGAAAAATCATTTGATAAGAGAGGAAGACCCTATGGAATTTTAGGAGAAGATGGAGTCATAACACACTATTCCTGAGTGTTTTAAAAGAGAAATTGTAATTATGAGAAGATAATTTTTATCCTATACAACAAAAATAATGTGCAGAATAGAAAAATTTGAATCTTCAATGGGAAGCCTGACCAAAGAAAAAAAAAGAACAATAGATTGGGAATGCAATATATAGAGGTGAAGGACAACCTAAAAGAAGGAAAGCGTGCGTGCGCGCGCACACACACACACACACACACACACACACACACACACACACAAACACTAACATTAAAAGAAAATATGCTGGCAATGCAAGTAAAACATATTAAAATTAAAGACATGATGCACAGAAACAACATAAAGATTGTATTCTCTAAGGAGAATGTGATGAGAAAAATAAAACCTTAACACTACAATGAAAGAAAATATAGAAGAGCAGTACCACAAAATTCTAAACATAGAAAATGAAATTTCAATGAAAAGAATTCACATATTTACTCCAAAAGGGGAGGAAAAACCCTCAAGGTTGCAAACTTCAAGACACATAATGTTAAATTTATCAGTTTAATTCATAAACAAGTTCTGAAAGCCATGGGGAGAAAGACCTTTAAATACAAAGGAAAGATCATTCATATACAAGACTATTCTATACCCAGTAGAGGAAGAACAACATAATGGAGTAATGCATTCTGAAGAGCAATGGAGCACAAGATTTAGTCAGTCCAGGGTTACTTATCCTGCAAATCTGAGCTTAGTCATACATAGAGAGGGGGAAAGGGAGGGAGAGAGGGAGAAGGGGGAGGAAGGGAAGGAGGGAGGGAGGGGGGAAGGGAGGGAGAGAAAGGGAGAAAAAGAAAAAGAGAGAGAGAAACAGAAGATAGAGAGACAGAGAGAGGAGAGAGACAGAGACAGCCAGAGAGAGAGAGAGGGAGAGATGTTTAATATTAAATAAGAGTTTAAAACATTTTTAGAAAGAAAACTAGAATTGAAGAGATTATTTTCCTTGAACCCCTCAAACAACAGAAATCAGAAGAGAATAAATGCAGCAGGCAAGAAACAAGGACAGCAACAGTAACAGTGACAACAAGGAGAGTAATATTTTTTTTTCTAAATGTACAAAAGGAAACAGTGGTGAAAATGAAAATCTGGTCAAGGTAACAGTGAATGCTAGAGGCGGACAGGGGGCATTATGAACCTGGTGACATCCAGTATATAAGTACATGCTTCTTTGGAGAATTATATTACAATGTGGCGAGTTACATAAAGGGTGGAGGGAATAGGGGGATAGAGATGAGTGAGTGATGTGCTAGGGTCAAATGAAGGACTAGCAATGAAGGGAAGGTGACCTCTGTGGTCCCTGAAAGAGAAAAGCATATAGGAGAGTTGGTAAGGAGAATGGGGGAAGATTGAAAAGGGAGGAATAGAGGTATTTCTTTGGAGGTGAGAGAGTTCAACTGATGAATACTCCTATGGGTGAAGAGAGATATTTGGTGGAGGCGAAAATAAGGACCTTAACACTGATGGGTGAAGAGGTTCGTCAGTGAAGGAATCTTACACTGAATGAAGCCTGGGGAATTGGGTGCTTGAAAAGTCTACTTGTCCTGGGAAGGGGAAAATTGGACAAGGCAGTGGCAGAAATAGCTTGGAGATGTGAGCCTAGAATGGATACCTTGGAAGTCTTGACTGCATGAAGAATACAGAGAATAGAGAGATCACATAATTACAGGGGTCATGAATCAGAGAATGAGGGTATAGATTAAACAGAAAGAGATGATGGACAGTGAAGAGTGAGAGAAATCCTTTTTGGATACAAAATATGAAATTTAAAAACTAAGCAATGGAACTGGCTAAAGGGGAGGAGGAGAAGAAGGAATAGCCAGTGAGAAGAGGGGGACAGGATGAGGAGAAGAGATTCCGTTGGAATGGGGTCACCTTAAAAAAATAAGTAAATGAAGGAACATGAAATTCTCTTCACAAAAGAAGGAACTTGCCTCTGAAAAATTTATACATAGACAATATTAATACATCTTGGGTAAAAAAAGGAAGTGATCAAATGGGGAGAAAATTGTATAAAATTTCTCTTTTAAGTGATTAGTATTGAGAGAAAAAATATTAAATAATTAATTATTAATATTGGGAAAACACAGGATTGACTGCTTTCCTGAACTCTTAGTCTCTACTGAGCCAAGTCAACATCTGAAAGACATTACTGATAATGAGATTGGATTAAGCTTCTCCTCAGTGTTGTTCTGCCCCCATCCAGGTGGGGAAGTCCATTGTTTCTTACTCAGGTTTAGGTGGGGATAAAGTTTTGATTAGATTGCCCAAGGCTAGGAGTGGTTTGGAAGAGCCCCTCATTAGAACAGGCCAATCTCCCATTCAAATATTAATTCTCTCTCATTACCTGTTAATCAAAGTTGATTACTGATGAGGTATGGATGGGCTCTGGGAGCCCCCTCTAGAAATCCTTGAGTCTTTGAGGTACAGGCTCTAGGAACCTCCCCTAGACTCCTGATTAAATTGTCTTATTTGATGAGGCATATGCATGAGGCAATAAGCCTTACATAGTGGCCAGGCCCAGACCTCTAGCCTATTACTAACTGCTAATTATTAGCCTAGTTACTAGCCTAGCTCTCCATTGTTCATCTAAGTCCTACCCCTGAGCCTATCAAAATATAAATACAATCTTGAACTGGCCTACCCCATTGTCTGTAGCCTCCAGCTACTTCCCACCCTTAATCATACATTGACCTCATTAACTACTCCCATGAAGGCCCTCCCCAAATTCCTCCTCTAGACCACCCCTAGATTCCTCCTATAAGCTTCTGTATATAAAATCTCATCTCACACTATGTGGTATGAGAGCCCCATGGAAGAGTGAGACCACCATAGAATGCCATAGAATAGTGAGAGAGCCATAGAATGACCAAGCACAGACTTACTCTGAGTCTACTGCAAGCAAACTTTAATAAATTTTACTTTTCTTTGGCTGAGAAGACTTGAGTTGAATTCATTCAGCAGGACCTGGCATATGGGTATTTTGGGGTCTCCAGAGCAACCCTAACCCTCTTAGTGGGTAACTTCTTTAAAATTCAAGCAATTGACTGTCAATATGAACAAGCAGAGGAAACACAAACAGATCATAGAATCCTTTTTTGGGGGCAAAAAGGATCAAAGCATAGAACCAGAAGAAGACAAAAAAGTCAAAACTCCGCATCAGAAGCTTCCAAGAAAAAATGAGAGCTATTCACAGGCCACAGAGGAGCACAACAAGGATTTTGAAAATTAAGTAAGAGAAGTAGAGGAAAAACTGGGAAGAGAAATAAGAATAATGCAAGAAAATCATGAAAAGAGAGAAAACAGCCTGACTGAAGAAAATAACACCTTGAAAAAATAGACTAAACTCAAATGGCAAAAGAGGTCCAAAAAGCCAATGATGAGAATGCCTTAAAAACCAATTTTGCCAGATGGAAAAGGAATTTCAAGAACTCACTGAAAAGAATAATTCCTTCAAAATTAGATAGGGGCAAATGGAAGCTAATGAGTTTATGAGAAATCAACATACTATAAAACAGATCCTAACAAATGAAAAAATAGAAGGCAATGTGAAATATCCCATTGGAAAAGCCACTGACATGGAAAATAGATCCAGGGGAGATAATTTAAAAATTATTGGGCTACCTGAGAGACATGTTAAAAAAAAAAACAAAACCTAGAAATCATTCTTTAAGAAATACTCAAGCAAAATTGCCCTGATACTTTAGAACCAGAGGGCAAAACAGAAATTGAAAGAACTCATTGATCATCTTTTGAAAAAGATCCCCCAAAGAATACTCCTAAGAATATTATAGCCAAATTGCCGAGTTTCCAGGTCAAGGAGAAAATATTACAAGTAGCCAGGAAGAAACGATTTGAGTACTGTGGAAACACAATCAGCATAATACAAGATCTAGAAGCTTCTGTATTAAGGGACCAAAAGGCTTGGAATGTGATATTCCAGATGTCAAAGGAGCTAGGATTAAAACCAAGCATCACCTACCTAGAAAAACTGAGTATAATGATTCAGTGGAAAATACGGTAATTCAGTGGAATAGAGGACTTTCAAGGATTCTTGATGAAATAAACAGAGTTGAATAGAAAATTTGACATTCAGATACAAGAAGCAAGAGAAGCATGAGAAGGTAAACAGGGAAAGAAGTCATAAAAACATATCAAAGTTGAACTATTTATAATCCTCCATGGAAAAACAATAATTGTAATTTATGAAACTTTTCTCAGTATGAGAATGATTGAAGGGAACCGAAATGTGTGTTAATATATGTGTGTGTATGTGTGTGTGTGCATGTGTGTATGTGTATGTCTGTCTATATAGGAGTATGAATACATATGTGAATGTGTGTATATATGTGTACAGGTATACACAGAGGGCACAGGACCAATTTAATGGGAAGGGATGATACTTAAAAGGTAAAATTAAGAGGTGAGAAAGGAATATAATGAGAGGATTTGAGGAGACACAGAATAGGGTAAGCTATTTCATATAGAAGAGGTAAGGGATGGGGTGGCTAGGTGGCGCAGTGAGTAAGAGCGCCGCCCTCAGAGTTGGGATGACCCGGGATCGAAACCGGCCTCAGAAAATGAGCACCCACACATAAATAATGACTAGCTGTGTAACCTTGAGCAAGTTACTTAACCGCAATTGCTTTAAAAAAAAAAAGAAGAAGAGGTAAGGGAAAATGGTTACAATGGAGGGGAAGAACAGAAAGGCAAAAGGGAATGGGTCAATCAACCTTATTCTCATTGAATTTGGCTTGGCAGGGAATGACATACATACTAAATAGGGTATCTCACCCTAAAGGAGAGTAGGGGGGAAGGAGGTGAGAAGGGGGATGATGGATGGGAGGGCAGGCTGGGGTGGCGAGGGAAGTGGGAAGCATCCACATTTGAAAAGGGATAGGATCAAACTAGAGAATAGAACAAGTGGGAGGTGTGATAGGAGGGAGGGACATATAGACAGTCTTTTACAATATGTCTACTATGGAAATGTTTTGCATGGCATGTACAACCTATATTGAATTGCTTATCTTCCCAGTAAGGGTGGGCGACAAGGCAGGAAGAGAATGAATGTGGAATTCAGTTTTAAAATCAAATGTTTAAAAAAAATACACACACACACACACACACTATTATCAATATTATTTTACATGTAACTAGGAAATAAGACAGGCACTAGGGCACAGAGATCCACCATGCCCTACTGGAAAGTCTGAGGGGGTATGGGAGAAGATATGGGAGAGAGCAGATTGGAGGAGGGGATATTTAGTAGGATTGCTATTTTGGGGTGGTAGGTAGGGGAAAAACAGGGAGAAAATTTGTAACTCATATCTTCCAGAAATGAATGATACAAACTAGAAGTTAATAAAGCATTTGGTAAAAAACAAAAACAAAAAAAATTAAAAAAAAAAAAAACAAGAATCACCTACCCAGCAAAACTGAGTATAATGCTCCAGGGGAAATTATGATCATTCAATGAAATAGAGTATTTTCAAGTATTCTTGATGAAAAAAAAAAAAAACAGAGCTGAACAGAAAATTTGTCTTTCAAATACAAGAAGAAAGAGAAGCATGAGAAGGTAAACAAGGAAAAGAAATCATAAGGAACTTATCAGATTTGAACTATTTGCATTCCTACATGGAAAAATGATAATTGTAACTCATAAGACTTTTCTCAGTATGAGGATAATCAAAGGGAATGTGTATGTGTGTGTATATAAATAAATATATATATATATATATATACACACATATATATATGTGTGGGTGTGTGCGTGCGCATGTGTATATATCTCTATGCATATATATACATATATATGCCTATATAGAGGCATATATGGTGTATATATATATGTGTGTGTATATATATATGCATACACACACACACACACACACACACACACACACACATATATATATACATATATATCCTGTTTCACAAGAAACAAAGGGAGAATTAGGCTCTAACTAAAAGCCATGGATTATTCCTTCAAACTTCATAAATGACAATATGGTGCCATGGGTAGCATACTGAATCTATATGTAGAAGCAGAGTTCAAATCCTAGCTTTGCCACTTAATACCCAATTGACCTTGAGCCAATCACTTAACTACTCTCGGCCTTAGTTTCCTCATTTGTTAGATAAGGGGAAGAAGGGGCTTGGACTACATGAGCTGTGAGGTGCCCATCAAATCTGGACCTGTGATTCTATCATCCTGTGATAATACAAAATTGAATCATGGACCCTCAGAGTCAGAAGGGACCTCAGAGATGGCATCTGTAGGTTCATACCTATGGATGAATCTCTTCTCTTACGCTTGGGACAAGTCATCAGTCAGCGCCCCCTTAAAGACCTGGATTGGTATTCAACTTACTGCTCACTTAGCCCATTTGTTTTTTTGGCTTTAATTGCTAAAAACCTTTTGTTCATGTAAACCCAAAGTTTACCTCTCCATAGTTTACCTCTCCATAGTTTCCACGGAGTATTTCTCATTTTATTCCATGGTGCCAAGCAAAACATTGCTAATCATTCCATATAACAGCCCCTTTGTAAACTTAGACAAATTATTTCAAGTTAGCAAACATTTGTTAATGAAGTATCATTTGCCCGTCATTATAATAATCTGGGGATGCAACCACAAAATGCTATCAGCCCCTTCCCTCAAAGAGCTTACATTCTCCTGAGGGAAACAACACATCCATAGGACAGAAAATCCAGTATACATGAGAAATCAATAGAGTATTTGCAATGCATGATAGCTGCTTGGGGAGGGGATAATTCATCAGGAAAGGGCTTAGTGATGACATCAAGATGGGAGGTGTTCATGGAATGGACTGGGGATTCCAAGACATACTCCATTTCACTGCTCACTAGATGTATAAACTGGCTTTCTTTTTCCTGGGCGTCTTTTTTCATAAGAAAATAGGACCATAGTATTTCTGCTATCAGCCTGACTATAAAAATTGTGTGAAGATCAAATGGAGAGGACTATTTCAAGTGCTTTGTGTATGTTTGTTTTGTACATGTAAAGGGCAAAAGTCATTTTACACACATTTCTAACTATATAAATATGTGTACATATAAAGAGAAAATGCTGCATGCATGTATATTGGTTTCTGCGTGTGTGCACATAATTGTGTCTAAAAATACATATAAACATGTGCACATGTCCACGTACCAGGCACTTGGCATATACCAGTATTCAGAGTCAAGTCCTCAGACATTTTTCAGTATCCTTGATACTCTCAGTATCACCTGACTATATCTTCTGCCTTGACTTACTGCCCCTGAGAATAAGTGAACCCAAAATGATGCTGAAATAGTTATTTCTAACCAGGGAGTCTGTGTCCTGATTTCAAGAGGGAGAGACACCTACAGAGAGAGGGAAAGGAGGCAGCATATGACAGACAGGTCAGGACACCAGCACCATCTTGACCACTATCTCCCTCCCAA
Organism: Gymnobelideus leadbeateri; assembly: GCA_011680675.1. NCBI lineage: Eukaryota > Metazoa > Chordata > Mammalia > Diprotodontia > Petauridae > Gymnobelideus > Gymnobelideus leadbeateri. The sequence goes on from WOXC01002276.1 coordinate 255,782, forward strand.
CTCTCATATAAAAAGGCTAAGAACCCAAAACCAAGAGCCTTGAGAATAATAGAGTCTGTCAAATCACCCATGAGACCTGATCCTAGTCCAGTCCCCATAGTTCTCATTGAAGTGGTTAATCATTGTGAAGAAGGTCCTACCTTTCTCATAATGACCAAAGGCCACCAAGAGACAGATGGGACCAGACTCATGGCAATGGTAGGTGTCAGAGCAGGAGCCTAGAGCTGTAGCAGCAAGCACCCCAGCATCCCCAGAGTGGCTGTCAACACAGGTTCTTAGATCTGCTTTTGTAAAGGAAAGCAACTCAAAATCAGTTAACAAGCTCACTTTAATCTAACAAACATATATTACCTAGCTCAGGGGGAAAAGTTCAGCACCCCGAACTTCAGAGTATATAGACAGATCACAGATACAGTTACCAGAGAGGGAAGCATCAACATCTGGGTTTTCAAAGCCGGGGGGCTCTCAACAGCTGCCCAGAGTTTCATCTGGTCAAATCACACAACACTTCTCAAAGTGAGCCCCAAAGCAAAGCCTCTCATCAGGGTTTATATAGCCTTCTCCTGGCTCAGAGATTGTAACAACCTCCTTGACCCACTGCCCAATCACAAAGTATCAAGGTGTGGTCATTCCTGAAAACCAAGCCTCCCACCACAGGCTGCAGGTGCTCTTAACTAGGGGCAGGGATGATCTTTAAATCTGCATTTCCATTACAAGAGCTTAGGGCCCAACTTGGTAGGGGGCATATCCAGTCTAACAGAAGTATCCTATTCTTATTCATACATTTGTATATGTTTATTAAATATATGTGTATATAAGTTTATGTGTATGTTATACGTTTATATATAATATATGTATATGTGCTCATACATGTGCATAAATGTACACAGTACATATATAGGTATAAATGCATGTGTTTGTACATACATAGGAGAGATGACTTTTCAAAGTAGATGGAGAAGCTATTTTGGTGACAGGTCTGTCTTCATTCAAATCCCACTTCAGACATAGCCTACCTAAGTGACCTTCAGTGAGTCACAAGCTCTCAGTGCTCTGGGCAAATCTCTAAGATTATCCATTGTAGAAAGGTGCTAACCTGTGATGGCAGAAAGAGTTTATTCAGAATTCTAGCTATAGACCAATAAAATTCCATGCCCAGGGGAGGCTATGTGGCCCCGTGAATACAGCACAGGCCCTGGAGTCAGGAAGACCTGAGTTCAAATGTGGCCTCAGACACTTAACACAAAAACTAGCCATGTGACCTTGGACAAGTCACTTAACCCCAACTGTCCTATCTTCCTCCCTCCAAAAAAAAAAAAAAAATTCCATGCCCAAACTGAAAACACCCAAATCCCACAAATTCAGAGCTCTATATAAACTTTAACTTTCTTAAATACTCAATAGTTCAAAATGTTTGAGACATATTTTTCTGTGCATGTAAACACCTCCCTTCTTCCTAAATCCTTTGTTAATATCAAGGGCAGCACTGGCACTCACTCCACATAACCATCTCCTCCCTGTGAAGTCTCTCTTCTCTCCCTTCCCCCAGCACTGTACAGACTCTCATCACTTCTCACCTAGACCACCGCAGGAGGCAGCCAGCTGGTCTCTCTACCTTGAGTCTTTCCCCAAATCCCTTCCTTCTTTTCCATTCTCCTTAAGCCTTACCTCCCTCTTCATTCTCTATGATCCAATTACACTGGCCAATTTGCATTCCTTGAACACCATTCTCCATGTTAAATGTAGTCAGAAAGTTTTGTACTTAAGAGGCTAATTTATTACTCTCCTTGCCTTTTCCATGGCTGTCACTCATGCCTACAATGTTCTACCTCTTTACCTCTGTTTGCTAGCTTCCATGGTCTTTGCTATTGTTGTTGTTCATCCTTTGTTTTGGAAGAGGACCAATGACATCATGGGATGGTGTCTTGACTTGTATGCGAGGCATGTCAGTGACCCTCAGCCTGTGGTATATGGAGTATACAGGGAGAAATAGCACCTCTGGTGCCTTTCCAGGGCTGTTCATCTACCTTTAACATCCTTTAAGATTCACCTAAAACCCCAACCTTCTAAAAGAGGCCTTTCCTGGTTCTCCCTACCCCTAGTGTCTTCCCTGTCTTTTGTCTTGGATCTCCTCTGTCTATACTTTGCATGTTCATAGTGGGTCTGCATGCTGTCTCCCTCATCAGAATAATAGCTATTTTAGGACAGGGACAGGGTATAAGTCTTTATTTACATCCCCAGTGTTTTGCACAGGTCCTGGCACATGGTAAAAACTCAATAAATATTCTTCTAACACTTATTAATATATAATTTTGTGTGGTGATGTTGATCTCAATAATATTTTATTAAGAAGTAATATTCATTTTATAGAGAGATATATAGGTATACACACAAATATACACATATACACACTATTTATAAAACATATATAGATGTGTACATATAGAGCCGTGTGTGTGTGTACACACACACACACATAGGTGTTTTACTGTCTTTTATTCTATTAATATTTCAAAGTGGCACACCTTTCCCTTCTGTGAAAATACAGTCAAATGGCATTGCTTCAAGAACCTTCAAGTCTAAAGAGAGATAATGATAGGAGGAAGGATTCATGAATGTTATTTAATTGGGTTCCATAACTAAAATAAAGATCTTTAAGCAAAATTGGGAAAGTAACACTTGTCAACCCATTTTGTCATCTAGATGTGATACAGTAAAGAATGCAAAAGTTTTAGATTATGCTGCTTTAAATTATTTTTCTTTATTTTATACATAATTGCATTTGCATAGACTTTAATTGCCATAGTTTGTATTCCAATCTATCTGCTTTGTTTGGCCAAGATTCCCATCTTAAAGAATTTTTTTTAGAGTCTTAATAAGCTCATGTGATTTGGTTTAATAATGTAGGTTCTAATTTCCTATTCTTCACTTCTCTTTATTCAAAAATAAGATTCTAACGAGTTCTTCAGCACCTTCCAAACCCATTATTTAATATACCCTTCAGTGTGTCATTAACCATTTGTTTCACCACTGGAAAATCGGATGTTTGAAATTCATCACCAGTCTTTTGCCTTTAAAAGAAAGACTCTCTAACATAACAAACTCTCTGATTACAATCATGCTATGGAATTTCACGATTTAACTTTAGTTTAACCTTTTATTTAAAAAAAATAAAAATACTTTATTTTCCCATTAGCACTGAAATTCACTGATGCATATGAAAGCATTTTCCATAAAAAACTTCTCTAGAATATCTATCATCAAAAGATAAGGTAAAATAAAATGGTACCATTTATCTTTAAAGGATGTTAGGGAGTATCATTTGACTTTCTGTGCACTGTGCTAATCTGTCACTCTCATCATTTTAATTCATTTCTCTACAAGCCTTGCTGCTACTGTTTAAAAAAAAAAAAGGCCCTAAAAGTTGAACTGGAACTATAAATTTTTTATTATTTCCAACTATATTTACCATTGAGATCTCCTGATAGGCTGCCATCACTATTTTCTCTTCCTAATTATAAAATTGACACAGAATGCTACCGCTGCACAATCCATATTAACTATTCTGTTGCTGTTCTGTCATTTTCAGTCCTGTCTGACTCTCTGTGACCCATTCAGGGTTTTCTTGGCCAAAATACTGGAGTGATTTGCATTTCCTTCTCCAGCTCATTTTACACATGAGAAAGTGAGGCAAAAAAAAGGTAAATGACTTGCCCATTGTCACACAGAGAGTGTTTATGGAGGGATTTGAACTTGTGTCTGCTTGATTTCAGGCCTGGTGCTCTATCGACCACACTATTTAGCTTCCCTAAGTATACTGTGGAATGGTAGAATTATTATTTAATGAACTTGGGACTTGTCCTACATAGAAGACCCAGAACATTTGGTAGTTTATTCAGAGACACACCCATGTATTCTATTTCACATAAAATTTATAAATAGGACCCGTATAATAAGGCCATGACAGGCATTCAGTTTCCCTGAGAATAGATTACAAATGGTACAACACATCTCTGTGTGACTGAATGTATATAGAGAGGAAATAACAAATGAGGATTTGCCTCAAAATGGCACCTCCAAATGGTGATGGATCCAAATCATGTTGGATACCGACAGTCAGGACATCCTGATACTCAATTTGAACTTATTATTATGCTATGGATGCCTGCGTAATCCAACCAGAAAGAAGGAAGGAAAAAACGTTAAACAGCTTGTGAGGAAGAGAAGTGAGCATACATGTAAACACGTGACACACATGCACACATATCACATAGAGATGAGGTTTTCACATGTATACAGCATGGAAAAGATATGCTGGGAATCTTGAGGCCCATTTACAGGCTTCTATAGCATAAGTATTATGGATGCCAGCCGTGAACACAAAGGTCAACAACATGCTGGTGTTTTAAGGGAATACAGGCCTACTACAAGCAGGATTCTGGACAAAAGGCAAAAAATAGGACATGGAAACAGATCAGTGTTTCTGCCAGAAACCCAGATTTCCATTCACTTCACTTGATTTTTTTGTGCATGTGTGTGTGTGTGTGTGTGTGTCAGTGTGTGTGTGTGTGTAAGCTCTAAGCATGTGGAGACATCTCTCTGGTCAACTCTCTCTAAAAAAAACAACACTCTCCCATTCAGACATAGCAATTTGAGGGAATAAATATTAAGATTAATCAAAGAACTGGACTACTCAGATCTAGAGTATGCCCTTGGTGTTCTGATTCTATGAAATTATGTGATCTTGAGTAACCATTTGTAAATCATTCTATAATCAGCTGAATGCTACTTAAAAAACTAAGTCTGTAATTCTGCTTTTTTTTTTTTTTTTTGGAGAGGGGTAGGTAGGGCAATTGGGGTTAAGTGACTTGCCCAAGGTCACATGGCTAGATTTTTTTGGTGTTGAGTGTCTGAGGCTGTAATGGAAATGCAGATTTAAAGATCTTCCCTGCCCCTAGCTTAAGTGCACCTGGAGCTTGTGGTGGGAGGCTTGTTTTTCAGGAAAGCCCACACCTTGATACTTTGTGATTGGGCAGTGGGTCAAGGAGGTTGTTACAATCTTTGAGCCAGGAGAAGGCTATATAAACCCTGAGGAGAGGCTTTGCTTTGGGGCTCACTTTGAGAAGTGTTGTGTGATTTGACCAGATGAGACTCTGGGAAGCCGTTGTTGAGAGCCCCCCGGCTTTGAAAACCCAGATGTTGATGCTTCCCTCTCTGGTAACTGTGATTTGGTATTGATGCATGTAATGTTGGGACAGTTTGGAAGCCTGTCTGATCTGTAAGTTCTGTAACTCTGAAGTTCAGGGTGCTGACCTTTTTCCCCAGAACTAGGTAATGTGTTTGTTTGATTAAAGTAAGCTTGTTAACTGATTTTGAGTTGCTTTCCTTTTGAAAAGCAGATCTAAGAACCTGTGTTGGCAGTCACCCTGGGGATATTGGGGTGCTTGCTGCTACAGAGGCCAGATATGAACTCAGGTCCTCCTGACTCCAGGGCTGGTACTCTATTCACTATGCCACCTAGCTGCCCCCTAATTCTGTAATTCTGCAGAGTAAATAAGACAAGTGAAGAATAGATGCCTAAAATAAATAGTAACCTTCAAATTCATTTATTTTTCAAATATGGGTTTTCTTAAATTGTGATGCACAACTGACAATTTATCATGTAGCCAATGATGATTTCTTCACAGTCTTACATTTCATTTCCTATAGAAACAGGCGGTTGAGGAAAGAAGACCAACATAAACATGGAAGAATTACGTGCTCTCCCCTACCAACACACACAAGGAAAACACAGGGGATAGTCACACCTGTATTCCTTCCATGAATTCCTCACCACAATGAGCGCTTTCTGCTTGCCATTGCCACATATAGACCAATTTCCTCAAAGGTGAATATAGAAAGAAGTTAGGAGATGTAGTAGTGTAGAGTGCTGATTATGAAATCTGGAAGATGTGAGTGTTGATCCTATTTCGGACTTTCTAGCTTGGGAACCTGGGCAATCACCTCTGTCAGCCTCAGTTTCTTGTTCTGTAAAACAGATGAGGAATGATGGAAGCTGGGGAAGAGTGGATAGAGTGCTGGGCCTAGAGCCTAGAAGATCTGAGTTCAAATTTGGCCTCAGACACTTAAGAGTTGTATGACCCTAGGCAAGTCACTTAACCCTGTTTCCCTCAGTTTCCTCATCTATAAAATGCACTGGAGAAGGACCCTCCATATCTTGTCTTTGGGCATTTTTTCTGGTTATCCTTTACAACTGGAATGCTCTCTCTCCTGTGCTCCTACTAATGACCTCCCTAATTTCCCACCTTCTATAAGAAGGCTTCCCCAACTCCTCTTACTTCCAATACAATCCCTCTTTATTTCCTATTTATCCCATATATAGCTTGTTTGCATGTTGCCTACCCCATTAGATTGTAAGCTCCTTGAGGACAGGGAATATATTTTGCCTCTTTTTTTATTCCAATGCTTAGTACAATGCCTGACACACATTAGGAGATTAACAAATATTTATTGATTGACTGGTTGAACACCTAAGGATCTTCATTCCATGTTTTATAAGGATCTAAGGAATGTTTAGTCTAGAGAAGAAAGACATATGGGGGGAGGATGATACAGAGGGATAATTAGGTTCAATTTGAAGTTTTCCTTCCCCTGGCTGAGTAAACTATAGATCTTGGAGAAGCTGCTGGAAATAGTGGGAGGGAATAGGGGTTGAGGAGAAAACACATCTTCAAATGTAAATGTTTAATGCTTAGCACCTACTATATGCTACAAATATTTCAGGGACATCACCCCAATTCCTCTTCAAAATGGCTGGCTCATTGGAGTTTTTTAAATTATCAGTCAGTTAGCTGCTGCTCAGCCAGAGACCAGACAACATGGGAACCTACCCTGGGTGAAGAAAGGGAGACTCAGACAAAACTGGCCAGAATCATTTAGCAGGCAGAGCATGTCGAGATCCATTATCTCAAATGAAAAGAATCAGGCAATCTTGCCAAGAAAATCACATAATCGCTCTTACTTTCCTTTTCTTCTTATTTACTTTGGCCTGTCATGTAGATAGTCTAAATGTGCTATGCCTTGATTTTCTTTCTGAAAAGAAAAAAATCCATAATTTTATAAACAAAATACATAAATGTACACCAGTGCATAAGGAAGGTCTCCCTCTGCACATGGACTGGATGTTCTGCAGAAGTAAGTAATGAGTTTAAAAAGTTTTCTATCCCCTCCCTTTTGTACTCACACTCCACTAGGCACTAGGAAGGTTTTCTTAATAAATGCTTGTTGATGGATGTAACAAGTATAAAACTTAAAGCTAGCTCGAGTCCTTGGGAAAGAAATGGATCATTGCTAAAAATTTGATCAGACCAGGGTGCCTATTGACATTGTCTGGTTTCCAGGTTTAGCTGATGATGGGAATGAACAAAAGAGAAAATGACATGTCTAACATTGTGGCCATAAAATTCTCCTACTGTGGGTTCTTGCCACTGACCTTCTAATCATCTGAGTTTCCCCTGATCTCCTAATAAACTACTGGAAGAGGCCTGACAGATGCCTTGGATACCTTCATAGTCCAGGACCACTACTCTGGTTAAGAAGCTTCTTTGAAAGTCAAAATCTCCAAGAGGCAGCTAATCTGTGTCACAGTGCACAGAGCTTTGAAACTGCGGTCAGGAAGACCTGAGTTCAAAGCCAGCCTCAGAAAATTAGGAGCTATCACCCTGGGCAAGTCACATAAACACTGCTTTCTTCAGTTTCTTCATCTATAAGATGGGGATAATGGCTGTGGCTCCCAGGGTTGTTGTAAGAATTGAATGAAATAATATTTTAAAGTGCTAAGTGTAGTGCCTGGCACACAGTAGGTGCTTATACCCACTCTTTTTCAGGGAGGAGATAGACAAACTACAAGAATGAGAAATAGGGTGAAATAGATACAAGAATAGTAGTACAGGATAATAGCACGGATGTCCCTTTCTTTTTTCTAATAATGGTGTATTTCTTTAGATGTTAAGACTTCCTTTTCAATTGTAAAGATAAACATGGATCAATCAGGGAGAGACTGACTTATTAAAAGTTGTTAACAATCCAAAAATCTCATGGGCCTCTCTACAAACTATAATGCCCATTTGAAACCTCTGCTTTAAATAGCAGATACCTCTATTTTCTAGAAACTTCTACAGGTGAGGAACTTGCAGCCTTGTGGCCTTCTAAGTCTTTGGTTGCAATCCATTGACTGAATCCAAACTTCGAAAAACAAATCCTTTAAATAAAAAGATTTGTTCTGTAAAACTTGGACTCAGTCAAGAGGTCACACCCGAGGACCTAGAGGGCCACAAAGGGCTTGAAGGTCATAAGCTCCCCGCCCCTATACCATATGCTTTCCTGCCATGTTTGATATTGACAGACACCCCTATATTACAGGGGTTCTTAATCTTTTTGAACCATTTGGCAATCTGGTGTCTTCTAACGACCACTTCTTAGAATAAAATATTTCAATGCAGAGAACATATAGGATGCAAAAGAAACCAATTAAAATGATATATGTATATATAATGCTGAATAAATGTGACTGATATAACCATTATGAAAGCAAAATCTATCTCCAACCCTTGGAATAATAAATAGATCATTGCTAAAGATTTGGTCAGACCAAGTTCAGACTAGGAGTGTGTGTGTGTGTGAGTATGTGCAAGAGATAGAGAATATGCATGTGTATAATCAAATAAATGCATAATAAATATGTGTGTATCTTATATGTATATATTTTCTATATAATCAATATGGATATATTACACAATTCCTCCAATATATAAAACAAACATATATAAATATATACATAAGCAAAATATATGTGTATGTATATGTGATCATATGTGTGTACATATGTGTATATTATATGATGTATATATTATATATGTATATATAAATATTATATTTTACATAATACATAATCTCTATTAATTAAAATATATGTATATGAATTTATAATAATTAAAACATATGCATATATTATGATAATTATGTGTATATATTATATTAGATCATATAATATACTATATTTACTATGCTATATTATATTAATTATATTATATATGATGTGTGTATGTATGACTTTATCAGACTACGTGTGTATATTTGTTTCATAGATAACACATGTGCGCCTTTGCTGTCTATGAATATCTAGTATAACCATGTCAACTAACCATATTTATACAAGAACTCTCCCCTCTGTAGAAAACCCATGACCTTTAAGTGCCTCAAGTAACAACACTGGGGTGAAGGTGATTTAAATCAAAAGTGGTACACCAACTAATGCTTGTGATAGCTAGCTCAGCAAAGCTTGGGGTGCTATATCCAAGAGCTAATTCTCAAAAAGGACATTATTGAGCTCTCCCATATCCCTCCTGCCGTGGCCTAAGGACCAGTCCAATTAATCAATGGACATTACTTGATTGTTCACTCTGTGGTGGGCATCAAGCTAGGCAATGGGGAATAGAAAGACCAAAATGAAGAAACTCTTACCCTCAAGGAGCTACTGAAAGATATATCAAGTAAATAAAAATAAATTGGGAGAAGGCCTTAAGACTGGGAGGATCAGGAAGTCTTACATAGGAGGTAGGATTTAAATTCAGCCCTGAAGCAAGCTAGGGGTTCAAATGAGAAGAGGTGAAGAGTGAATTCCAGGCACACATGACACTCTATGTAAAGGCATGGTGATGGGAGATGGAATATTAAGTGAGACGAACACAAAGGCAGACAGTTTGGCTGGATATAAGTATATAAAGTGGAATAATTCATGATATCCTTTGAAAGGTAAACTGGAGCCAGATTGTGAAAGGCTTTAAATGGCAAACAGAGGGACATGCATTTGGCACTAGAGACAATAGGGAGGCACTGGGGGTCCCAGACACAACCCTGATTTCAGCTTTTCCCTTATTGCATCTGCCCCTCCATGCTCTTGTTCTAGGGTGTCTCACCTCAGGACTTTAGAATCTCTTTGTGTGAATTAAAAAGGGATGTAATGAAAGCCCATTACTGATGGAATTGGTACTGGAATAGTACTGATGGAATCTTTTACGGAACTCACATTAATAAAACTGCTATTGAGGACTTGGGCCATTGCCAATCAGGAGACTTTGGCCTGGAAGCTAATTAACTGGAATTTAAATACCTTCTATTTGTAGATGAGCAAATTGCTTCATTTTTTAAGACAAAGAAAAGACATGTTTCCCATGTATCTCACAACTGTCCTTTAGGACATCTGCTTGATTATTCAGAGACTAAGGCATTCTGTAATCCACATCAAAGTGGTGACAGGAAGAATAAGGGTGGGCAAAGTTGAAGATTTTGTCAGGGAACAGTTAAGGATCACTGACAACACTGTGCCTGCTCCGCAGTAAGATGGAAAGCAGCCTATGTTCTTGCTCCCATTCATTTCTGAGTCTAATGCATCATCTACAATAGCATGTTCCGGATGTGCATCCTGATGAAACAACTTGAAGCTTCAATCATCAAAGTGAATGACAAAGTTTGGTAACAAGAATTCTTCATCAGTTTTTTTTTTTCTCCTGTATGGGTAACTGTACTGAATATTTTTTTAACTTAAAATGTGCTTCATTAAATGTTTCCATATTACAAATAAAAATATTAACATTCTTTTCTTTTTAAAAAAAATTGAGCCCCAAGTTCTCCCCCTCCCTAGTACTTTTTGCCCTCCTTGAGAAGTATTTTGATATCTGTTACATATGTGAATATATGCCAAATGTATTTTCATAATAGCCATGTTGTAAAAGAAAACTCAAAAAATCCTTTAAGGAAAATAAAGTGAACAATTATGCCTCAATCTGCATTCAGGGTTCATCAATTCTCTCTCAGGAGTTGATAACATTTTTTCATCAATGGTCTCTTGGGACTGTTCTGGATCATTTTCTTGACCGGGGTAACTAAGTCTTTTATAGTTAATCATCCTTACAATTTTGATATTACTCTACTGGATCTGCTCACTTCACTTTTCACGAGTTCATATATGTATTTCTAGGTTTTTCTGAAGCCATTCTCCTCATCATTTCTTATACCACAACAGTATTCCATCTTAATTGCATATCACAACTTCCTTAGTCCCTAACCAGTTGATGGGCATCCCCACAATTCCCAACTGTTTGTCACCACAAACAGAGCTGCTATAAATACTTTTGTAGGAAAGGTCCCTTTCCCTTTTCTTTTATCTGTTTGGAATACAAACCTAGTAGTGATATTGCTGAGTTAAAGGATATACATAGTTTTGTAGCTCTTTGCTCATATTTCAAAATTCTTCTTCAGAATTGTTGGACAAGTTTACAACTTAACCAATGGCACATTAGTGTCCCAATTTTCCATATCCCTTCCAACATTTGTCATTTTCCTTTTCTATCATGTTAGTCAATTCAACAGATGTCAGGTGCCATCCCAGAGTTGTTTGAATTTGCATTTATCTTCTAAGTAGTGATTTAGAATATTTTAATGTAACTATTGGTAGCTTTACTTTCTTCTAAATGCTGTATATTCATATCAGTTGAACATTTTTCAACTGTAAAATAGCTCTTATTTCTTATAAATCTGGCTCAGTTCCCTATATATTTGAGAAGTAAGTCCCTTATCAGAGAAACCTGCTATAATTTTCCCCACTAATTTCTTGTTTTCCTTCTAATGTTGGCTGCATCAGTTTTGCTTATGAAAAAGCTTTTTAATTTCATTTAGTCAAAATTACCTATTTTATTTCCTATGATCCTCTCTGTTGTCCAGTTATAAACACTTCAATAATTTATAGATTTGACAAGTACATTTTTGTGCTCCCCTAAATTAATTATAATATCACCCTTTATGTGTAAATCATTTATCCATTTTGACTTTATCTTGGCAAATGATGTGTTATATATGGAGATGTTGGTCTAAATCTAGTTTCTGCCAAACTGCTCTCCATTTTTCCCTGCAGTTTTTTTCAAGCAATAAGTACTAGTCCCAAAAGTTTAGATCTTTGGATCTATCAAATGCCAAATCATTGTGGTCATTTATTACTTTGTATTATGTATCTAATCTATTCCACTAATCCAATAGTCCATTCCTTATACAGTATCAGATTGTTTTGATGATTATTGCTTTGTAATATAGTTTGAAATCTGGTACTCCTAGGGCCTTCTTCCTTCACATTTTTTTTCATTGATTCCCTTGATATTCTTGACCTTTTGTTCTTCCAGATGAATTCTGTTATATTTTTACCTCTATAAAATAATTGTTAATTTTATTAATATGAAACTGAATAAGCAAATTAACTTGGGTAGAATTGTCATGTGGTATATTAACTCAGACTACCCATGAGTGAATATTTTTCCAACTGTTTAAATCTGTCTTGTTTATATTTCCTGCTTTTATCTTGGCTGATAGACTCTTAGTATTTTATATTGTCCGTAGGTATTTTAAATGGAATTTTTCTTTCTATTTCTTGCTGCTGGTCTTTGTTGGTAATATATAGAGGTACTGATGATTTATGTGGGTTTCTTTTATGTTCTGCAACTTTTCTAAAGTTGTTTTTCATTTCAACAAATATTTATTTTAGTTGATTCTCTAGGGTTCTCTAAGTATACCATCAAATAGCTGCAAAGAACAATGGTTTTATTTCCTCCTTCAATCTCTTTTTCCTCTATTTATTGCTATAGACACCATTTCTAATACAACCTTGAATAATAATGGTGATAATGAACATCCTTGCTTCACTTCTGGCCTTATTGGAAAGGTTTCAAGTTTATTCTCATTATGGATAATGCTTGCTCTTGGTTTTAGATGGATATGACTTATCATTTTAAGAAAGGATTCAATGATTATTATGCTTTCTGGTTTTTTTCATAGGAATGTGCATTTTATTTTCTTGAATTATTTTGTTCATGTATTGATATAATCATATAATTTTTGTTGTTGCTGCTATTGAAATAGTCAAATATTCTAGTAGTTTCCTTACTTGTGAACCAGTACTGCATTTCTGGTATAAATCTCACCTGCTTATAGTATATAATCTTTGTGATATACTGCCATACTCTCCACACTAGTATTTACTTACCTCAAATGTTACCTGAAATGATTTTAGAGTAGGTATATGTCCCAGGTTATGGGAAGACTATGCCAGTTTTAACCTCCCTCTAAACTAGCAATGCTTAAATATTCAGTTAATATTACATTGAAAAAAATCATTCCTGGCAGAGTCAAAAATCTAAATATATCATTATTTTTTTCTTACATATATATATATATATATATATCATTGGGTAGATAAATAATATTGATGGAATCAAAGATTCATTATGTAAACATATATTTGGAAGTTGTGTAATGAGTGGAAAGAAGGTACAAGATATAACAAGAAAAATCTTGCTTTGTGAAGTGACATAAAAGACAAAATAAATACAACATTTATTTAGTGCCAACTAAGTGCCAGACACTGTATTAACTGGTAAAAATTCAAATAGAAATAGAACAAGTCTGCCTGCAAGGAGTTTATGTTCTAATAGAAGATAGCAAATAAAAGGAAGATGAAAGAGGGCAGGAGAAGATACCTCCTTATAGGACATAGAAGAAAAGGCTGGAGAGTTGAGTGGAGCCCAGAGAGGGATAAAGATGTGACCCATCTGAGTTCTGTTCTTAAAAGGGAAATTCATGGGAGGAAGTAGTCAATCAAAAGAAGAAGCCAGAGGGGCAGAGTATACTTTCAGTGTGATACATCCAGATGAGAGGTGAACTTCCAGGTTGAAGCATCCTACTGGGTAACATGTCATGTGAGATGACCAGTGGATGAGGAGTTATACTTGTTATTCAGTAAGACTGAAAACAAAAATAGGCCACAATAACAACTAAGAAATATTAAAATAACCAAAGGAAAATCTCAGTATATTGAGTGAATCATTTGTAGATATTTTACAGAAAGATGTGCTTGATTTTTACATGGGATGAGAAGGCAATTGTACATTTAGATTTATACTGGTTTAAGGAGTTTAAAAAAAAAAAAACACCCACAGCAATGAAATTAGCATCTGATCAAAATGCCAGAGCTCCATTTGAAGTCTCCTCAGTACACCTACAATTTGCCTGATGTAAAAATATCCTCTTAAAAGTAATAATCTTCCCCAGGACAAGTCATCAACTTAGACACGGACTATGCAGAAATGATCACAGATCTAAAGATATATGCAAGTGGCTGAATCATTTCTCTAAGCATACTGGGATGTTTTAGAACATTAGCCTTCCTCTAGTACTTCCATCTGACTTCCTGAATTAAAGATAAATATAGAAGTACTTTCTTTATAATGCTTTACCCCCGGGAAGAATAATTAATACATATAATGAACTAATCTGTTGCCATAACATTTCCATTCTCTATTGTATTCCCTCTTTACAACAGGGCCAATGCAGAAAGTTATTACAACAGGTTTTTAAAATTAAAATCTTAAGATGAAAAAAAATACCATTTTTGTAAAATTTTCAAACTTATCCTTTAGCAAAATGTGAAATGAACTGGCTACCATATCGACATGTGTTAAATCGCTTCTAATCCAAAGGATCCCAGCTGATATGCGTGATTAAAGACCAACTTGCTGCAATTGATATGAATTTATATGATGTATAATCTCTCTTCCCTGCTGTCAGTTGAGTCCAATCTACTTACCTACTAAAATTCATGGAATCATAATTTCAAAGAATTCCAGATTTCAAAAGGGGCACAGCAGTCATTAATAGCAACTTAATAAATAATCCCTATTACAACAGACCAAAAAAGTGGTCATGCAGCCTCTGTCTGAAAGCCTCCAGTGATGGGGGACCCTCTATCTACCCAGACACCTATTCTATTTTTCAATGGCTTCAACTGTGTGGATTTTTTTCTGCTACAGAGCCTATAATTACTTTTACAACTCATATTCATTGTTAATTCTACCCCAAATGAATAAACTAAATCCCCTTTCTACATCAATACTGGAAGCAGTTTTATAATCCTATAGGGTCAAGTGAGTCTTCTCCAAATTAAACATAACCAGTACTTTTAAACAGTCTCAGAGAGATGGACTTGAGTCCCTTCAGCAATCTACTTGTTCTTCTCTGCAAATGCTTACCAGTATCTTTTATAGACCACAGGAAAACAAAAACAAATAAAGTTGAGCAATAGTTCTCCATCTGCCATGGGCAGATGTCAAGGAAGAAAGGAAAGAGGGCAGGGAAGAGATACAGAGAGAGAGAGAGAGAGAGGAGAGAGAGAGGGAGAGAGAGAGAGAGAGAGAGAGAGAGAGAGAGAGAGAGAGAGAGAGAGAGAGAGAGAGAGAGGAAGGAAGGAAGGAAGGAAGGAAGGAAGGAAGGAAGGAAGGAAGGAAGGAAGGAAGGATGGATCTCATTTTAAATTTCAGGATCCTAAGTGATGTTACAATTTACTTTTGTTTTTCATTTAAAAGTGAGGAATATTGCTTTTCCTTACATTTTTTTGTATAAACATGAAGTAACTGTGTACAGCATTCAATGTGGGACCCCGAAGACTTCAAAATATCTGTGATTTCATCAATGGTGGCAGTTCACCTTGATGCACACCCCACTCCCTTCATTTGCCCCACCACAATATCTTAGTAGTTGTTAGAATCAAATAATTTCTAGCCTTTAATTCAGATTTCTAGTGGTAAGTCTCTATACCCTTAGCTTAGAATGGTCCTCAGAGGGTAAACTATTGGCAGGCATTCAATCCAATTTAGTAGTTCACTCCAAATCTTGAGCTCTACTGGCATAAATATAAGAAACTCAGGCTTACCTCTCCACTTTAAGGAGGCATAATAGTGAGAATTTAGCAAAGAGTAAAAATATTGTTTAAAAGACCTATTGAATTATTATTTAAAATTGAATTATTAAATTATAATTATTAATTATACTTACATTAATAACAGAATAAAATCAAGCCAATATATCAGTTATCACAGAAATTATAAAAAAATTTTTTCTTATCAGGACAACAAAAATGATAGAATTATAACATATGATTTTATCAGTTATCCCCACTTTCTGTTCCATTCCTTTCTTCACTCCCTCTCATATAGTAATGCAATAATTTCAGAATGTCCTTCATGAAGGAAAATGATCTAGCATATTTGTTAATTATTATTTACTTTCTAAAGTATGTAACTATTTGACAATAGGTTTTGAGGAAAAGAATAGTGTATAACACAAAACAAATAATTATTAGGAGTATAACTTATAATGTAGTAGAAATTTCATAGGATCATTGTGGCAAAAAAAAAAAAATGGGAAAGTCAGGGTGAAGCACCTCCTTTACCTTAGACATACCTTTGAAAGATGTCAATTTCTTTCCCTAGAGGTCTTCCAATATAGACTGGGGAATTATTTGTTAGGGATGCCTTAGAGGCAATACATTGTCTATCTGTCCACTGAGATCCTTTCTAATTCTAGAACTCTTTGGAATGGTTTCTGGAATTTTGAATCTGAAAGGTGGCTTTGAATCTCAAGTCTAGGAATTATTCATGGTATTGCCTTAAGTCACTCACTTAGAACACAGAACTTCGATGCCAGAAGGGACATTGATTATTCTGTCCAACACTTTCACTTCCCTGTTTAAGTGCAGTGACTTCCTAATAAACATGGTGAGTTTCCCAGTACAACACTACACTGTCCAGCCATGCTGCCCTTGAGCTTCTCCATTTGGAAAGTGAAGGGGCTGGGCTAGATCATATCTAAGGTTCATTCCAGCTCAAATGATTCTAATTTCTGATCTGTGGCAGCTGGGTGGGTGTCTCTTGGAATAAACAGACACCTCAAATCACACCGCAGAGACATGCATTGGCCAACTATTCCCAGCTCTACTTGCTAAACTGTAGTCAAAACTCATTTATAGGGATAAAGACTAGACCTACTGTTATTTCATTGGTAAGAACAGCTCATAGCAAAGAATTCACTCTATAAGTACATGGGATACTTTCTTTACAAATTAGTCTTGGCTACCCCCATAATTGAAAGACTCTAATTTGTAGGAAGTTGCCTATATGCATTTACAGAATGAATTCCTAATTCAGAACTTTCTACCCCAAGAAATTGCAAAGTCATTTTCTACCCCTAAAGATGTTTAGGTTTTTTGGGATTTGCCCTGGGATACTTATCCATTCTGTCAGAGGCAGAACAATTCTATTACACAACTTTTATGTTGAAATATTAAAATATGCTCCTTTAACTTCAACCCACTTTATTGAAGATGTTGTAGGGGTGCCTAAGGATGTGAAACATTGCAAATAAAATGTTTTTTTCCTTTTAATATACAGAACAAGTGTGCTAAGTTTTTTTTTCTTCCTATTATTTTTTTCTTTTAAAATCATTTATTAGAATAGCATGACTCTCAAAGGAGTTAAAACTTTGGATATATGTAGGGGTAACAGTGATGTAAAAGCAAATTTTATTAATAAAACTAAAATAAAAATTTAACTTTAAATTTGTTTTTACTGATTACCCAACAAGTCTATTTGCTATAATGAAAATACTCTATCACTAACATCCATAGAGTGCCTCAAGATTTGTCAAGTGCTTTATCATATCACCTAATCCTCATTATAACCCTGTAAAACTGAAGCTATAATTATCCCCATTTTACAGATGATGAAACTGAGAGTCAGAAAGGTTGACTTTCCCACTAATTAAGTCAAACTTGGAAGTTACAAGCTTGCTGGATCTCAGTTTCCCCACTAGTCAATTGAGGAAGCTGTACAAAATGATCCCCTAAGTGCCCACTAGGTTGTTAAGCTTTCATGGCTTATGATTCCACACATGCACCAAGGCATCCACACATAATGTATGTGCAGAACCAAGAAATCTATCCAGTGTCAACTTTCCATCTACTGGAAAACAAATTTCATTCCAGTGAGGATTTATAGGATCAAAGTGAGAGTGTGCCTAAGCTGAACCATAAGTACACAATGTATTTGGATTGGGAACATATTTCATTTGCCCACAGGAGGGCACACTCGACTGCTTTCACCATCAGAGGAGATCATCAGTACAATGGTTAGATGCAGCAACTCTGTGGTTCCCATTCCAACATCATTCAGGTTCCTTGCCTGCCATTAAACAAAAGCAGTGATCAAGCTCTCTGACCACTGCCCATCTCAAGAAGATTTCCCAGCTCTGTCCAACAAACATATCTATCTCCTTCAATCCCAAAGCTTATTTATGTATTTTAGAAACTGTTAAAGGAAAACTTCATCTTACTGACTGAATATACTCCAAAATTCCTATTGAAAATAATCCAAGTCACATAAATCATCCAAAATCTAGTTGTTATGAATTTAAAAGCACATGAAGATCAATCATATTTGATTAGAAGACTTTTAAATTTATATATATACACATATATATTGGATTAATAAATATTAAACAAATTTGAATGAATAATAAAATTTGATAAATACTAAAAATGAAAGTAAATATATTTAGTTATCTTCTCCATCATAAAATATCATTTTAACTTAAACCACCTGAGAAGCTTTAAGTAATCCTTAAATAAATGTCCTTACTAAGAATACTAGAACACATTCAAAATAGTAATAATAATCAATTCACAATGTTCTCACATATAAACAAAAATCCAAGGAAAGTCAATCCAAGAAGCGAAGTGAACATGACGGGGAGCAACTGCCATATGTAAAAAATCAGCAGTTATTTAGTCCTTTGAAAAGCAGAATGGGGATGAGTTAAATCTATGCCTCATTAAAATTCTACTGGAGAAAGAAAAAAAAAGCCAAGCACCTCAGAAACATTAATAATCTACTCTTTCAAATCCAGCCTCAGACACTTGACACACTTACTAGCCGTGTGACCTTGGGCAAGTCACTTCACCCCAGTTGCCCTCCAAGAACTGGAAAATAAAAAAACAAAAAAAAAATCTACACTTTCATTGAGAATTTAGATGAAAGGAGTAAATATCAAGATAAGTGTTTTCATTTTCTAAAAATCTATGACTCAGACTAGGTTAACAGACAACTAACATAGACAATTTCAAAGACCCCATCACTATAATTGCTTAAAAACAGCCTCTCCCTGATTTGATACCAAATGATGGTATCAAACAAGATTTTAAATCTCTTAGATTTTTTATGGGCACGTTTAATCCTCAAATAATCAATGCTTGAAAACAAATCCATGAAGATTAGCATTCACCCAGTTGCCAAATGTAGCTGAAAATAGCCTCATAGGACAAGTGGGTGACTGATGGATGGCTCCTGCAGGGCTAAGACAAGCCATCCAAACTTACTGTGCATTTTCAGGGGGTGGAAATGCAGTCAGTAAGCTATATCCAGACAATTTCTTTAATTTTCTCCCCAAAGGGCATCCCTTTAGGACTGTCCTATTGGGCTGGGAAGTCTCTATGGTCTTTTGCAACTCTGAATATCTATGATTTTTAAGTTATTATAGTTAAGATAGTAGTTGGGGGTGGTCCATGATTGCCATACTCCAAGCTCAAAGTCACTTCTAAAATTACCCTCTTCATTATGGGACTGATAGTTGCTCAGCCAGAATGGGAGGCATAAATGTTTAACTCAGAAGGAGTAATGCAGAAATGTGTACTGGACCCCTTTGGCAGTGTGGTGAAGCCTATGAATCCCTTATTGTAATAACGTTTTCAAAAGAATTAAATAAATAGGATTACATGGGAAACCAATTATACTGAAATACACTTTAAAAAAATATGTTCATAGGCCCTAGCTTAATGTCTCAGGTGAATAACCCTATCCTCAATTATGCATAACAGCTATGATTCTCCTTCAACTTTCTCTAGGTAACAACTACATGTAGATCAAGGTGTTCCACCTGGACCCAGGAGGGTTAAGCATGGAGGTAATCTGCATAGAGCCAGAAGTCTTGATGTTGGGGGGAGGAGCACTTCATAAAGCTGTCGAGATATAACATAGGGCCTTAATAGGTGGCGGATTCCCCTGAAATGGAAGCCTTCAAGTAAAGGCTGAGTGCAAACTTATCAGGGATCTTCTAGGAAGGTGTCTTGCCCTGGTATTTGTTAGAAAAATGACCTCTGGGGGCACTTCTACTGGTGAGATAATGTATGAAGAAAGTTGGATTTTTTTAACCCAACAATGGGTTTCATTTGAATGCTAATTATATATTAGGCAGTGACAACATTACAAGAAGACAGAAATAGTGGGATAGTGTGGTGCCACAGATAGTTAGGGAAGAAAGTACATAATAATCACATAAACTCATAGGATGAAGTAGAACTTTGAGTAAAACAGGGAAAAGAATGGAAATTCAATCAAGAATAGGAGACCAACGTTAGATGATGGATAATGTGACATTACTTAATCCTCAGTGGAAATGATACTGGGAATGAAATCAGGAGACACTGGTGGGATGTGAATTAAAATGGTTACAGAGCTACCTGGAAATGGAACAGCTTGAAATCAGACACTGGCCTTGAAAACAGGGGGTAAAGAGCTGGACCTGAATTCAGGAAGACCTGAGATTCCAGCTTGCCTCAGAAACATGCTGTTTATGTGACACTGGCTAAGTAATTTCACATAGTTAAGCCTTGGTTTCATCATCCATAAAATGGGGATAAGAATAGAGTCTGCCTCAAAGAGTTTTCATGATTTTAAAATATGATAAGAAAGAGAAAGTCCTTTGCAAACTTAAAAGTCAAATATATATATGTATATATATACACATATATATGTGTGTGTGTATGCATACACAAACACATGCATGCACAAACACACACACATATACACTATATCTACATACATATGTGTATATAAAGTTATCTCTCTCCATATACAGATAGATAGATAACTATATATGATATACATAGTTTTAGATAACTATATGTGATATATACATACATATAACATGTGTGTATGTGTGTATATGTATGTATAGTAGCTAACATCAAAACTACCATTCAAATGGGCAGTAATAAGCCAAGGGATAGATCACCTACAAGAAGGAAAAACATCCTTAGCACTTATTGTGATAAAGCTGTACTATATGTTGTGTATCAGTCATTCTATAGGTTTTACATAATTTTAAAATATGGCATAATATTGAAGACAACCTGACCATGGAGTCAGGAAGTGATTTAAGTCCAACTTTTGATAAATTTCAGTTGAGTGACCCTAGGAAAGTCATGAAATTTCTCAGTCATCTCTTTTAAGATTTTATATTGCAGAATATTGATTTACATCAATTTGTAGAGTTCTTGATGGGGAATTTAATAAGAAAATGAAATCACAGGTCCTGACACACATGCACACAGACAGACACATGTGGCACATGCTGCATATACATGAGCACATACATGCATCCATATGCATAGATATACACATTTACATAGTTATTAAATATCTGCATACTTATGTATACATACACACAGATGTTCAAAGATCCCTTGTACAACAGAAATAGTATCTTGTAATTTAAAAGGTTGACAGTTTATGATAGTCTTAAGAACTATATAGAATTATCTTATAGAAATAAGGGAAAGAGCTGCATTCTCAAGATCAAAGCTTAATAAGAGCCTCCTCATTCAAATTCTCTTAATTTTTCATTTCTTGTATGGTGACAATGGCCAACATCATTAGTAAATATAAAGAACTGTTTCTTTTTTGTGTGTGTGTGAAGCATTAGCATTTCACCATGGGATTCCATAGAGTTCTACTCCTTGTCCTATAACATGACATATCAGTCCTCCACTTTTTCTGCCCATGTTTTGGGTAAGCAGACCTGAAAGATTCTTAATGGATACCTTATGCCCAAGAGGCCTAAAGCATGCATGCAAGGAAGTCTGACTGATCATACCAACATTAAGGTACCATGAATAATATCTGCACTTCTCAGGCCATGTAGAAACAT
This sequence comes from Gymnobelideus leadbeateri, assembly GCA_011680675.1. NCBI lineage: Eukaryota > Metazoa > Chordata > Mammalia > Diprotodontia > Petauridae > Gymnobelideus > Gymnobelideus leadbeateri. Next base: position 277,700 of record WOXC01002276.1, read on the forward strand.
CCTGCTGAAATAAAATGTGAAATACTAGGTGCAAATGGTTTCTTCTTTGTAGACTACCCAGAAATGATCCCAGATCTACCTGGATCTCACCCCATGGATGAGAGCATACTTGGTCTCACCCCCCCACCCATACCATTGCTCCATTGAACTGAATATGTCTTAGAATCACATTTTTTGAAGGCACATTTCCTGATAGTGGTCCCAGGTCCATTTGTGTTGTTTGCCCCAGGAACCAATACTGTTCATGGGGCTCTGCTGGAGGGTGATCTCATCACTGCTGGCCTCAAGTGGGATGAAACTCAAGATAACTGTTCCTAGTTAGCAACACTGGACCAAAGGCATAACCTTATTTGCCTTTGTACAATCCAACATTCATCCTCTTTCTCCAGGAGGGAAAAATCAGAGACAAACAAATTGTAGAAGTGCTATTCCTTTAGTTCTAAGAGAGCCAGCATAAAAACTACCTTGGTGTAATTTTCTTGAGTCAAAGAGTAAAGAGAGAAAATTCAGTACCTTCAGCATTGCCATTTGGTTAAAATGGAAATATTAAGCCAGTCAACAAACACTTATTAATTAGTTACTATGTGTCAATACTTCTAAAATAAAAATACCATAATGACTAATTTTTAGAGGATGTGTTATATAAATAATGAAGTCCTTCAAAGCAAGATTGTATGCCATAGAGATTAGTACTGAATCTGGGGTTTCATTGATCTGGGGAACTCACAGGTGGGAACACTGTTTTTACTAATACAGATCAATAACTTCTCTACACATTGATAGGCTAAGTGACTTACCTAGAGTCACACAAGCAGTAGGTCTCAAAGGTGAAACTGGAATGCAATTCTTTCTGGATTCAAGGACAGCTGACTATCTACATATGACCCTACTTTCAGCAACATTATAATAGTCACAAATTTGAAAATAAACCTCAATCAAATAATAAGCATTCATTAAGCCAGGCACCACATGGAATGGGCCCCATTATCAAAATAACATAGGACTCTCAAAAAGTGGCCTCTATTTTATAGACCAATAAAGTTAGCAAATATAAATCAGAGGCCCATTCTGGGGGGATAAAGTGACATGTCAAAACAACATGATTATCACTCCATCATAACAGCTCTATCCCAGAATTTCAGCACCTGAAGGATAATGAGCCAAACTTAAGATGGGACAGCTCCTTCTAACCTTTAGAGATTTTTCACAAACCTCTATAGCCTGAGGTTAAAGTCAGAAATCTCAGGATACTGAATGTCACACAAAATAAAAGTTTACAAGTAGAACTTTACTATGGACAAAATGGCTGAACTCCAAGAAATTTTGATACTACTGATATTATACAATGTCCTTTATTGGACCTCAAATATTATCTACTATCCCTGAACACACATAAGTGTGGATATATCGATAGATAGAGATACATCTATGTCTATACCTATATACATCTCTATATAGCATATAATTATAATCAACTTTACAATTTTTAAAAGTTTTAATTTTTACTACAAATAGCTTTATTGTACGTAGTTGTTTGCATGCTGTCCTCTCCCCCTTTAAACTCTGAGTCCCTTAAGAGCAAGAACCACCTCTTAACTAATTTTATATCCTTATTGCTTGGGTAGGAGCTTACCAAGAATTTATTAATAGCAAAAATTCCTAAACCTTTTCTTTCTGCATCTCACTGGAATTCTTTGGGGTCATTTTTGTTTGTATTTTGCATTTATTACTCAAAAAAATCTTCTTTGGCAAGCAGAAATATTGTAGCCTCACAAAAGTACAGAAAATGTACCCATCCCCTGAAGCATTTTTGCCTGGTGTTCATCCTTTGTGATGTCCAAAGGTACTAAAGACAAATGAAGTGGGCAACTGATTTTTTTATCTCATTCACTAGTTTAAGTGCTCTGAACAAATTGAGCAGATGAGTAGATAATTTCCTTTCCCTTTCTGTACTAGTGAAATGTGACCTTGAAGAAATCTTTAGTTTAGGGCAGAGTGGATGGTTTACCTTCCTGCCCACTAAACAGGGATTAGAACTCTCAGATATTTCCCTAGGACCATATCTGAAATGTGGATCCTTTGGTAAGCTGTAACCCTAACCCTAAATTCACCAACAAGGCTATTTTATGAAGATATATACAATGTGGGCCCTCACATGGTGGTCAGAAGAAGCAATACAAGGACACTCTCAAGCTTCCTCTTAAGGACTTTGGGATTCATAGTGTGACATGGGAGGCACTGGCACAGGACTGTGCAGCATGGCATGCCCTCATTGAAAAGGGAACTGTGCTCTATGAGCAAAGCAAAATTGAAGTAGCTTAAAAGAAATAAAAGATGTGAAAATTTAGAGAATCTTCCCCAAATGTTCACATGGACTATTTGCATCCATCCTGTGGCAGAACATTGCATGCTTGTATTGGTCTGATCAGCCAATCGGACACACTGTAATTTACTCAACTTTAGCATAGTGATGTCATTTTGGTCCTCTTTGAGAATTAAGGACAACCACCAACCAAGCAATACATTTATGTGGTTTTCAGTGCCCTCAATATCTCCCATCCATCCAGTATCTCCCTGCTCCTTTAATCTTTTCTCTTCCCTAACCATCATGGTGTCCATTTCATGTTGGGCAGAACTCAGGAGAGCAGTAACACTTTCTGAGACACTCTTTGTACTGGTTCAGTTCTGCTCCCATTACATCAATACGACATACATCCTCCTACGCTCGATACTGCTCTCCTCATCCACTCTGGGAGAAAATGGACAATGGAATTTGGAAGGATAACAGGATGGAACACCCACCCAGTGGGTGTTAGTTTTTTTTTTGGGGGGGGGGAGAAGCATTGAGTTCTGCTTAATTCCATCTATACACAACACTTATCTCAAATATTCACTCTTATCTGTTGCCAAGGACCTTGTTCACAAGTCACCATCAAACAAACCCTTCCTAAGGCTTTTTTTTTGGGGGGGGGTGTTGGGGGCAACAGGTTAAGGTACTAGCCTTTCCCATTTATTTACTTTCAAAAGGAACTTCTGCAAGCCAAAAAGGCTTCAAAACCTTAAAGTCATTCATCAATGATAGAAGAAATTAAAAAACTATTGCAGACCACTCGGGATGATATTTCAGGACATGTTATCAATCAACTCCCTTAAAAACATATCACATGGGTGGCATGTCCACATGAGACTAAAGCCAGGGTGTCTCTAGAGAGGTAAACTCTGAAATTGGAAATTTGCAAAGGGAGGTGATAACATAGTTGTGCCTAATTCCAATGTTTAATTTAGCCACTTTTGAAAATCAAAGTCCCAATTCCTTGATTCATAGGTTAGTTATCCAGGAAACTGCTAGGGTACTGAACCTGAGGAGATGTGTTGACAGACTGTCAGAACAGCAGGCTTAGCTTTGGGAAGAAAAGGTGGGAGGATGATATACAAGAGAGGAAGATGCAAAACTAATTCTTTGCTTAATCTATGGAAAGCATAAGAAGCTGTGATTAATTTTCAGAAGGAAGGTTAGATCTTTGTGAAGTTTGTCAGGAAGTCAGTTATATAACTGTGAGTTAACTATTCTCACACCCTGACTAAATTAAGATATCTGTGAAGCCAGATCTTTTTTTTCAAATTAAGTGATTCAGATGAAAGTGTTATTAAATTTTACTTAAATTGTTAAGAATCCAAGTTACCTGATATTAATATACCCAAAGGAAAATGGTAACTCTTTTTCTTTCTGGGGAAAGTACAACTTATTGAGCTTCATGACCTTGGGCTATGATGACTCAGCCTTACTGGTCTTCAGCTTCCTGACCAGAAAATAAGGTGTCTGGATTAAATTATCTCTATGATCCTTTATAGTATTTGGTGATCTGGTGAATTAAACATGATCTTTCTTACCTTAGAAACACTACCATGCCTTATGAAATGCCCTTATGATTGTCACAGAGAAATTTGGGTTTATAGGGAATCTTGCTCATCCCTAATACTTACTTGGTTCTGTGATCTCATCAGTGTGAGTCTTCCCTACAGCTCAATTTATCCATCAGTTGTTACTAACTGTATAACACTATTGTTTTACTTATCTACTAGCATCCAAACATATCACATAAGACTACAAAACAAAGATCTGAAAAACAATTATATGTGTATGCATATGTATTTATATATGCATACACACATATATACATATATGTGTATATATGTATGTATATGTATAGTGCAAGGCAATAATGTCAATGATGAAGACAACGTTGATATGCACAAAACTGAACTGTCCATCACCATCTGACTTGACTGATCCAGATGCCCCCTGAGAGAATCAAGATGCATAAAATAATTAAGTTCAGAGTTTAGAATTTATTAAAAACCCAAAGGGAGCTCTGCTAAATTACCTTTAAAGCTAAGGAAAAGAAAACGACTACAGCAATATTAACTACTTTGACTTATTTAGGTTAAATTAAATTGAACAGACATTTAGTAAGAGCCTACTGTGTGCAGAACAATGTGAATGTGTGGTGTTTCAGTCATAAAAATCCACCATTAAGGTAGCTCTTGAGGGGTTACACTGAGTACATGTAACAGCCAGGAATCAAATCTAGGTCTGACTAAAAGCCCAATATTCTCCATATATTGTCTTTCAAGAGTTTCTATCCTACGGGATCTTATATCCTAGTAGGAAGATATTAAAGACAAATAACTATGACCAAAAATAAACAAACATAATAACAGCATAGGTAAGAAAGAAAATGTGTGGACTCTAAGGAATGGCTGAGGGAAGGACAGAGCAGGTATACTTTAAAGGTCAAAATAAATGGAAGTTGGAAGGAGATAGTTTTCTACACACAGGCAAAAACTGGAGCAAAGATAAAGAGAGGGAGAAAGGGATGGAATGCATGATTTGTCTGGAGAAAAGAATACAAGGAAACATATGGATAGGAAAAGACAATCCCGGAAAACTAGGGAAGCATCAGGTATTCATCAGACACTAATACATCATCATCATCATCATCATCATCATCATTGAAATACAAACAAGAACAACAATAGTATTTACATAGTACTCTAAGATTTGCAAAGCTTTTTTCATCTTCACAAAAACCCTGGGAGGTAAGCTCTATTCTTATTCCCATTTTACAGATAAGGAAACTGAGGCTGAAAGAGGTTAAGTTACACACAGCACTACACAACCAAGTCAGCATCTGAGACAGGATTTGAACTCAATTGCTGACTCCAAGTCTAACACTCTTGCATGCCCATGACTTCCTAGACCACTTCACCTCTACCTATGTGATCTTACATTCATGCTGGTAGAGCCTCCCCTAATATAGCCTCTTCCTCTGATTGATGAGTTCTTCTCCAACTTCAAATTGAAGAAATATGCAACCCAGCTCTGATCTCTTCAAACCTGAACCAGTCCATGATTCCCTGGACCACCTTTCCATTTGCCCTCATATGAATCTCCCCCTCTTCCCATTCTAGCTCCCTTTTAGGTTTTCTCTTCTTCTGCTAAAATGTAAGCGTTTTCAGATCAGTGACAGTCTTGCTTTTTGCTTTAATTTGTATCATCAGTGCTTAGCACAGTGCCCAATCACACATATTCTCCTTTCTCTCTGTCTTTCTTTCTTTTCTTTCTTTCTCCCTACCTCCCTTCCCTCCCTTTCTTTCTCCTTCCTCCCCCCCTGTTTCTTTCTTTTTTCCTTTCTTTCTTTTCCCCTTCCTTTTCTTTTTCCCTCTCTTCCTTTCTCCTCCATCCCCTATGCTTCTCTCATTAATTCTATGTCTCTGTCTCTATGTTTCTATCTATTTATCCATCCATCTATCAGAAGAACTACCGAATGATTTTGAATAAAGAAACAGCCTGAGCACATCTCTACATAATAAGTATTCATCTTGAAAATGATTTGAAGAATGGATGGGGCAGGAGAAAATTTAGTAGGGAAGACTGTTAGGAATCTATTGCAATTTTCCATCTTGACCTTCACAAAGACCTATGCTAGGGTGGTGCTAGTGGTGGTGAGAGACAAGACAGGAAGCATGTAGTCTCTGAATCTGAGTGGAGAGTCCCAGCTAATCTTTTTAGCTCTGACAGCAAAAGAGGATTTGGCTCTCCCAACAACAGAGTGTTTTTGATTTTCTTATATCTGTCGGGAATTATTGTAGAAGTCAAGACTAATACAGACAGGAATTTATTGGATCCCATCTAATAATTCACTGGCTCTAAAATGCTGAAAGGAGTTTTATGAGTATAAATTTTCATGACTATATTTTCTAATTTTATTTCCTTTTTGCTCTATGTTGTTGTCACTCATGTCCAATGCTCCATGATCCCATTGGTGTTTTCTTGGCAGTGGTCTTCTGTTTTCTTCTCAAGCTCATTTTACACATGAGTAAACTAAGGCAAACAGTCTTAAGTGACTTGGCCAGGGTCACATAGTTAGGAAAGGTCTAAGGCCAGAACTGAATTCAAGAAGAGTCTTTCTCACTCCAGGACAGGCACTCTATCCACTATGGGTAGTTAAAATACAGTGCAAATATAGTGGAAAAAATGACAGTTGGCAAACCCAAACTTTAGGGTAAGGAAACTAGGATAGCACAGTAGATACAGCACAGGGCCTGCAGTCAGGAAATCCTGAGTTCAAATCCAGTCTCTGACTGCACTAGCTGTGTGACCCTAGGGAAGTCACTTAGCCTTAGTTTCCTCATCTATAAACTGGAGATAATAGAAACTGCCTCTCAGGCTTGTTGTGAGTCTTACAATATTTGTAAAGTGATTTGCAAACCTTACAGTGCTATGTAAATATTAATTCTTATTATAAATGCTATCATTATTATAAACTATACCCCAAAGTTGTTATTCAAATCAGGTGTTCTTATGGTCTGTGTCAATGGAGCCTCTAGATATACTCTGAGGCTAATAATTTGTAATTGTCTACCATTCTATTCATTTGCAAAATCATTTCCCTAAGTTTTGTAGGAAAATATAGAAGTGAAGTTCAGATTTATGGTTGAGATAAATTACCATCCACTGGGGCGGCTAGGTGGCGCAGTGAATAGAGCGCCGGCCCTGGAGTCAGAAGGACCTGAGTTCGGATCGGGCCTCAGACACTTAACCCACACAAACAAAAACCTAGCCGTGTAACCTTGGGCAAGTTACTTAACCCCAATTGACCTAAAGGGGTGGCTAGGTGGCGCAGTGAGTAAGAGCGCTGGCCTCAGAGTTGGGATGACCCAAGATCAAATCCGGCCTCAGAAAATGAGCACCCACGCATAAACAATGACTAGCCGTGTAACCTTGAGCAAGTTACTTAATCCCAATTGCTTAAAAAAAAAAAAAGAACTAACCATCCACCATTAAAATCACTGCTTCTAACACAAAGTTTGGGTACAATTATAACAACTTTTAACACAGTATCAAAACTTCTAAATCCAATTTATTTCATTTAATAATATCTTTCGTTTTCTTTCTTTGATAGTTGCAATTTTCCTTCATTTTTACCTAATAAAAAATAGTCATTTGTAATTAATGATTTCCTATCTCATAGCCAGCAAATATCTTTTTATTCTTAAAATTATATTTAGTGTAACACCTTAATTCATATCATAGTGTGACATGAACATTTAGCAACACAATATAAAATATTAAACTATTGAACTTAAAATGAGAAGATGGTTTTCTTAAGTCTTTGATGGATCCCTACTAATATAATTATAATTACAGTTATTATTTAATACCTTCTTGAGACCAGTGGGGGGTCGTATTCTATCACACCTGTAAAAGACATGCAAAGGAATTTAAGTACCCATTCAATTGAGTTTACTCCCTCATATATTGGGAGTCTGGAAGTCAAGAAAGTAATAGACCCTATTCTCTCAAACCATGAGCTAAACAATACCAGAGAAGATACTGATTGGAGATTCACATTCCAATAAATGCCCCTTCTAAATTCCAACTCCAACTAGTACATGAAGAATCAGAGGCACCACCACCAAGTGTTTGACTTGCTTTGTGAAGATCTGAGTTTGAATACAGTTTCAGATACTTTCTGGGTATGTGACCCTGGATCAGTCACCATCTCTGAGTCGCAGCTTCCTCATCTTTAATAAGGATAATAAAATCACCTCCCTCACAGGGTTATTATGAGGAACAAATGAGCAATATATGTGAAGCTCTTTATATATTTTAGAGCAGGTACATAAAATTTGAGGGCCAGCTATGATCATTTTGTTGAAAATGGATCTGTACTTGTATCAAGGTGAGGAACTCTCAGTGAGAAACTCCCTCTATATTGAAGATTCAACAATGCTTCATAATTTACAGATCACTAAGAGGTTAAGAGAGTTGCCCAGAGTCACATATTATTATTTGTCAAAGGGTGAACATGCAACCAGGTCTCTCTAATATAAGGCCAATTCTGTAGCCTCATTGTATGCATCATCATAACTATTATTAATGTTGTATACAAAATTATTTTATCATCCTTTTCAATGTATTTCACACTGAAATAGCTTTAGAATAAGTCATTATTCTATCATTATTCTTTTATTTTCCATGCTCTGCTAATTATTACACTGGTAGAGATTTTTAATAAAATTATTAAGATATATATTCATATTATGTAGGTTCATTGAAAGCATCTGAAGTACAAATCCAGGAGAAGACAGGATGATGGGGATGCTGGGTACCTGAACACATTCCCATATGATTTTGATTTCATCTGCTAAGTCACTATAATACCTATTAAAACAACATTTTATAAGTGTTACTATATCAATGTTATGTCAAAAAAAGATCTTAATAATTATCTAGTTCTAAGAGTTTATTGATGAAGTTCTCTCAAAAAAAATCCATATTTCTATATGGGAATATGCCATCCATTGGTCCATGAGACATGGCAAATTTCAAATGTATCATTCTAGCCATCAGGTCATGCCTAGAGATATATTTAGTAGATGCTAAGTTTCTTCCAAGCTACAGTGCTGTGCTGCTCAGGTTTTATTGTTTTCTCACACATTTTGCATGGAACACCAAGTCTGAGCTCCTTCGGGGTATACCTCTGAAACTTCTGAAGGTGGTAACCTATTTGGCATTCCCATAATAAACCCCTTCATTTCAAGAAATAAATATGTAAATCAACTATTTGTTCAGCACTTCTTCATCAACATATTAATAGCTGAGTTCATTAGGATATTGTCCAGGGAAGGTTTTCTTTGAGTCAATTCTTTCATCTCAGGTGATCACAGGGTCCATCTGGAGATAAACAATTTTTGGTTACATTGAATAAATCCAATAGAATAGGCCCATTATCAGCCTTTACTCTTCCTGCAAGGAGGGATGTTGGCTTGTTCCTAAAGTTCTTTAGATTTGGATCTGTTTATCATATTTTTAAGTATATGTGTTTTTCTGGTGTTAAATTCCACCTGTTTGTGGCTAGTTGGTTACTGTATAGAGATAATGAGGTCGTAATAATGTGTTCAATCACAAAGCACACCAGTTGGCTTGATTATCATTCCAGGAGAACTGATGTCACCCTAATGGCACTATCAACTGGTCACAAGTGGGTTGGACTAAGCAACAATACATAAATAGGTAAGTATAAAACCATGCCATATACTAGCAAAGCAATCCAGGGCGCATCTGCTACTGTAAGTGGAATAAATAATTGGTGCCAGGTTTACATGGGAAAGACTATAGGTCACACTAAATGGCGTATATGTAGCTTTTTTTCCAGCCTATTGTATCAACTCAATCCTCACTTTGTTTTATTCACATTTCCTCTCAGTTATGAAATGCTTGATATGGCAAGGGAGGCCAAATGTTAAATGAGATCACTTAACAGTCTAACACTTATTTTCCTTAGTATCTAGACCCTGGAAAAAACAGTTTACCTAGAAAGAACTGGACAAATTGCTATACCTTGCATCAGCTAAAGATGCCATGTGGTCCTCAAAGACAGCCCATGCTGAACACATTACAATATTTCTTCATGGAGGTTAACAAACATATCAACAACAGCGTCATGGGCTGAATTTGAATGTGGAAGCTGCCATCCTTTTAAATAACGGAAGTTAAAAAAAATGTTCTTTGTTTTTGTTGCTGCTTAGAATTCAAGATGAACCATCAAAGAGTCCTCAAGACTGCAAACCATGGCAGTGGGGTGCGGGTGGGGGAAATGTCTAAGGAAATTCCTTTGGATAATGGATTGAGTCTTTCTTGTACAGTTATGACTCTAAAGTTCCCTCCAACTTTGCATTGCCACTGTTATTTTGTCCTAATCGAATCTCAGTTGTTCCACCTTCACCACCTTCTTCACAGACTTTAACAGACTACTACTACTACAATGACTACTACTACCACTACTGCTACTGCTGCTACTACTACTACTATTACTACTACCACTACTACTACCGATAATAATAATAATAACACATATAGTGTGTTTAGGTTTACAAAGTATTTCATATACGTTAAATCATTTGAAGCTTGCAAAAACCCTGTTAACTGGGTGATGTTATTACCCCCATTGTACAGATGAGGAAACTGAAGTAAAGAGATGGTAACTACTGTGCCCAGAGTCATGCAGCTAATACAAGCCTGAGGCAGGATTTTAAATTGCCTCTTCCTAATTCTGAGTCCTGCTCCCTATCCACTATATTCTCTAACTGTCTTTATTGGCAGAAAGGAAGATGAGATGAGATACATAGACAGACAGACAGACAGATAGATAGATAGATAGATAGATAGATGGATGGATGGAAGGATGGATAGATGGATGGATAGATAGATAGACAGATTCATAGATATATTCATAGATAAATAGATAGATAGATAGATTGATAGATTGACAGATTAGATTGATATACACATGCATGCATGCATGTTTACACAAATAATAAATAATTAAATGCATATGTACGTAATCACATGAATACACAAGGCATATAAATGTGCATGTGTATAAAATATATTGTGGACATACATATCATGCCTGGTATATATTTATATATATGCATATGCATGTGTACATATATGTATGTGTATATACATATATTCCATTATGTGAAGCTAGGAGACACACTTTAAACTTGAAGGGATAGGATAGGAAAAAGAAGCAAGAAATGTTACCCTCCCATTTATAGACATGCTTCTTTGACTTTTGTACTAAAGGGGGATGTACATCTAGGATCAGCACAAAGGTATAAATGAAATGTGCTTATTTTTAAATAAATGATTGACTTCTAAATTGTCTTATTTCTTTACTGACAAGTATAACAATGTGAAGAAGCAAGTAAGGGAGGCAGAGAGTTCATTATTACTAAGGTACTTAGAAACACAGTTCAAAGGGTTTGTATTTCAGAAAGATATTAGCTAAAGGAAGGAAATGGCAAAGTCACACACAACTCAGATATATTTAGATGCTACCTTTCTTTGGAGGGAAAGAAGAGATATTCTATTGAATCCCCTAACATATGGCTGAAAGAGTGTAAGAGAAATGATTATCCCTAAACAATAATGTGGGGGAGATTCAGAGCTCTCCCCTTCTTCCAAAGACCTGATTTTAAAAGTTCAGTTTATAAAAGGACCTTACTGATAAAGAGATTGAATTAACTTTCTTCAGTCTTGGTCAGATTCCACCCAATCTTACAAAGAAATTAATATAAGATAGGGAAGTATATTGTGTTCTACTGAAGCTTGGGTGGAGACAAACCCTTTTGTCTAGATGGCCCAAGGCTGGAGATCCATCTGAGTATAGAGATGGTTTCTCTCTCCAAGGGAATCTAAGCCCTTCATTGAACACCTACTCTTTGAAAAGTATACAAACTCTGAGCCCACATTCATGATTATCTTTGGCCTAAGAGAGGCAGCCAAATGACCATCCTTTTATTAATAATATGTTGACATTATTCATAAAATGATTAAATTACCCAGAAATCATGTCTCTCCAACCTTTATAATCATCACAAGTGGAATCCTACGAAAAGAAAGACTAAGGCCTATTTGCCAACACCTATACGGCAAACACTAGTCCCTAAATTACTTTATTCATGAATCATGAGATGCAGGGTGGAATCATTTGGAACAATGCTGTCATATAGATAGGGCATTTACTGTTGCTGTTGGTACAATTGATATTTTTTGTTCTTGAAGAAGACAAAAATGACATCGCTATGTTAGAGTCAGGTTGCATATCCCACTGTGACTGATCAGATCAGTGAAAGCTTGGAATGTTCCACCACATGTCAGGCACAAATAGCTCATGAGAACATTTGGGGTGGACTCTCTAAATCTGTGCATATCATGTTTCTTTTGAGATCATAGAGCATAGCACCTTCTTTGATGTAGGCACACCATGAGTAATCTTTTGCCAACATTTCCACATCCTTATGATATATGACAAGAAAGAAGGATCTCATACTTCTTTTAACATTGGATTGAATGTTACAATTTTGCCCAATTTTGAGCTATCAGAATATTAACTTTTTCTGCTTCTCATTTCATTTATACATCTCCTTCAAGTCACTCCATACCAAACAACTATTCTCATTAATCAACTCTGTAAGGCCAGTGCAAATCTGTGGGAATAAGTGAAAAGTGAAGGGCATAAAGACAATAGTCAGGAAAGATCAAAGGCTATAAACTCCACTCTGAACAGTATCCTTTCCTTCTGATTGAAATCGTTCTTAGGTTTTATAGAGGCTGAATTTTGACTCCACCAGCCCCCCTAGTTATTATTATGCTTTGCTCTCTCCATTCTTAGACAAATGTCTTTTTAAATGATTTCATTTTCTCATTCCCTTTGAATCAGGCTATCATCTCCATGATGCTACTGAGACCCTTCTTTCAAACATTAATGACCTCTGCCTAGATAAAACCAAAGCTTTTTTCCCTCAATCCTCATCCTCCTTGGTCTCTGAGAAACACTTGACATAATTCCATCCTTCCTGGAATTCTTTCTTCACTTGGCTTGCAAGAATCTATATAGCTGGGGCGGCTAGGTGGCTCAGTGAGTAAGAGCGCTGGCCTCGGAGTTGGGATGACCCAGGATCAAAAACCGGCCTCAGAAAATGAGCACCCACACATAAATAAAGACTAGTCATGTAACCTTGAGCAAGTTACTTAACCCCAATTGCTTTAAAAAAAGAATCTATATAGCTATAGCTATAGCTATATTGATATACCTATATAGATATAGACATACAGATATGAAGCTATATATGCACATACACACATATGTTGTGGCCAGTACAAATGCACAAACATAAGAGATGGAGTACTGTGTTTAAGGAATATGGAGGAGCCATTTGGCTGGATTGTCAAATGTGGGAATAGGAGTCATTTCCAATTGGAATATATACTTGATTCTGAAGGTCATGAAGAGCCAGTTGAGAAGTAAAGTCAGTCAGATATGCAGATATAGAGTCAGAAGATTACTTTGGCCACAGTAATGTAGAATGGACTAGGGTAGTAAGAGACTTGAGAGTAGAAAAACAATTAGGAAGATATTACAGTAATCTAGGGAAGGGGTAATGACAGCATTAATTAAGGTGGGACCTATGTGAGTGGGGAAAAGGGGTAGGTTTCAAGAGGTGTTGTGAAGGTAGAAATGATAACTGATTGGATGTGAGGGATGGGGAAAAGGGCAGAGATCAGTTGGATTTGGAGCCAATTGATTAACTGGGACCAAAGACTACCAACTGATATATTTTACCCCACCAGAACATTTCTAGTGGTATAGCCTAATTACTCATTATGCTATGAAGGTAACTTTAGGCTCTTGAATAGCTAACTAGCTGAATACAGGCACTAGTATTTACTACCAATATGGAATGGCTTTAATTTTGTTTTTGATTCTATATTATTCCACAATTGAGACAGAACCTACCGTAGACTTTATAGGCTTATCTTCAAAAGTTCTATCAACCTGATGATTTCCTTTCTACCAAAGAAACTCAAAAAGACCATCAACAAAAGTATAAAAAGTTTTCTTTTTCTTTTTTCTTTTTGCTTTAGTGGTGGTCAAATTGACAATAAAATCATAGAAATGTGAAATACTAAAGAAGCATTTGTGGAGAGAGTCCTGCTAGAGACTATAGTCCCCAAGAATCTGTACATGGTCCTGTTCTGCAATTTTTTTCTTCCTTGGATACACACTTAATGATATAATTATTATTCAAAAAGATCTTTATATGACAAAATAACTGATCTAACATTTTTAAAATAATGATTTATTAACAGGCATTTAAAAATTTTTATAGTAAGTTCTCTAATAGGGAACTCATTTCTCAAATATATAGAGAACTGAGTCAAATTTATAAGAATACAAGTGATTCTCCGATAGATAAATGGTCAATGAATATGAAACAGGTATCAAAAGAAGGAAAAGCTATTTAAAATAATATGGAAAATGCTTTAAATCAATATTGGCTATAGAAATGTTCATTAAAATGCCTCTGAGTTAACCTCATACCTATCAGATTGCCTAATATGATAGAAAAAGAAAATGACAAGTTTTAGAGATCATGTAAAAAAAAAACTTGGGACAGTAATGCATTGTTGGTGGAGTTATGAACTATCCATATAGCCTAAAGGACTACAAAACTGTAGAGATGCTCTTTTACCCAGCAATATGACTACAAAATTTGCATCCCAAAACAATAAAAAAGGACTTATATAGCATCTCTGTTTGTGATGGAAAAGAATTAGAAATTGAGGAGGATGCCCATCAATTGTGGAATGGCTAAACAAGCTGTGGTATGTGATTGTGATGAAATACTATTATGCAATAAGAAATGCTAAGCAGGATGCTCTCAGAAAAACCTGGAAAGGCTTATATAAACTGATGCAAAGTGAAATGAATGGAACCAGGAGAATACTGTACATAGTAATAGCAGCAATACTGCATGATGATTCACTTTGAAAGACTTAGCTGTTCTCAGCAATAATTCTGAAGGACTTATGATGAACAATGGTATGCATCTCCACAGAAAGAATTAATGCAGTCTGAATGCAGATTGAAGGAAGAATACTTATTTTAAACTTCCCTTATTTTTCTTATTTGTTTCTTTTTTGATCTATGTTTTCTTTTCTGTAAATATATTTTCTATGACTGTACAGTATGACCTATATCAAATTGATTACCTTCTCAAAGGTAGAGGGAGATAGAAAGGTACAGAATTTGCAAGTCAAATTTTTCAAAAATGAATGTTAAATTGCGTTTCCATGTAATGCAGAAAAAATAAAATATTAAATGAAAAGAACTGATGAGCAGGATGTTTCATAAAAAAAAAAAAGAAAACTGGGAAAGCTTATATGAACTGAAGTGAACAGAACCAGGAGAACACTGTATATAGCAATAGCAATATTGTAAGAATTATCAGTTGTAAATGATTTAGCTATTCTGGTACAATGATACAAGAAAATTCTGAAATACTTACAAGGAAAATGCTGCCCACCTCCAAAGAAAGAACTGATGAGAGTCTGAATGCAGATCAAAGTATACATTGTTACTTTCTTTACTTTTCCTTAGTTTATTTTTTGGTCTGTTTTCTTTTGCAACATGGCTAACAAAATATATATTTTGCATGAATTCACCTGTATAAGCTATATGAAAATGCTGCTTACTCAAGGGATGAGAGGAGGGAATGAGGGAGAATTTGAAACTTAAAATTTTGAAAATTTACATTTAATTGAGACAAACAGGATAACAATGAGAAAACAATACAAAAAATGTTCCCTAGCATTTCACTATAGGAGATAACACATAACTAAAATATGCTGATATAGTAATGGTTTCAAAATGCCACATTCTCAAACTCCCAAACATCTCTCAGTATCTGGATTTAATATGGCTTGAACAATGATAAGGAAAAAAAATAAGATGGTATTCAGAACCTAAGGCAGGTTGGAATATAAATAAAATCATTTAACTTGCATTTTGGGTTACTAGCCATATTTCGTGCATACATTAATAATCACAGACTGTTTAAACTGAAAAGAACTCAGAAATAATTTAGTCGAACGTCCTAATACAAGCTATGAGACTGAGATCTAGGACAGTTATGTGCCTTACCCAGAATCTAGAAAAGAACCTGGAGCTCCTGACTCAGTCAGTAAAGAAGCATTTATTTAGCCTATGATGCTATGATTTGAGAAAAAGGTAGACAAGAGTCAAAGGATTGGTCTCCCTGCCTCAAATCTCTCTACAACAATCCATTATCCACTTAGTTAATAAAGAAGCAGTACTAAGGTATGGTTCTGACCATATCACTCCCCTATTTAATACATCCCAATGGTTCCCTAATACCTACAATGTCAAATGTAAAATTCTAGCGTTTATAGCTCATCATAACCTGGTTCTCTTCTTCCATTCCAATGACCTGAAATGTTACTTCCTTTCACTCATTCCACAATACAGTCCACATTGACCACTTTTTTTGTTGCTCCTTTGAGCAGTTGGTGGCACTGTTGGTAGAGCACTGAGTCTGAAGAATGACCTAAGTTCCAATACTTGCTTGGACACTTACTAGTTGTGTGAACCTGGGCAAGTCATTTAACTTTTGTCTGCCTCAGTTTCCTCAGTCATAAAATGGCACCTATGGGTTGTTATAAGGATCGAAAGAGGTAACATTTTTTTTAGAAGCACATAGCACTGCACCTGACACATAGTAGGTCTGTATAAATGCTTATCACTTTTCCTTCCTTCCTTCTCCCTCCCCCTTCCTTGCAGATGATACTCCATATGCCATCTCCATTCCTGTGCCCTGGCTGCTGACCCCCAGGCTTTTATAAGAGAAATGTTTTTTTTTTTTCCTTCTGGGTTGGCTAGACATATCTCCTCAACAAATACACCCTAAAATATTTCATTTGGATTCCATCCAATGGCTTTCACTCCTTCCAACTTAATCAAGGACTTTTGCACCTAGTTTAAAGCCTTTGCTTAAAAGATTGATTCCTTATTCAGTCCAATTTCATGCTTCTGATGGATTTGATTGAGAAGGTAGAGCTATGAAACACCCCTCTCATATCTGGCATGTTAACTCACCTCACCTCTGACACTTGGTGTTTTGAAATTCCTCCAAGTCTTAGCTGCATTCTCACCATCCACAGGAGGCCTCCTCCCAACTAAGAAAAAAATATTGACTTATCTAGTGGGAAAAACCTCAGGAGTGAGAATATAGAGTGACCATAGTGTAGGTGATGTCATTTAAGCCAAGTGTGGAAAGGAAGTAGGGTCCCAAGATCAATGAGAAGGAGGGGCATTTCAAACTTGGGTGACAAAGTCTCAGAGAGGAAGGTGGAGTACCATACATGGGGATCAGTAAAAATGACAATTGCATTGAATTAAAAGAAGCAACAAAGGGGAACAATGAAAAACAAGGCAAGAAAAATAGTATATGAGGGACTTTCAGTGTCAAACAGATCAGCTTCTGGTGTTCAATGCTCTTATACTTGGACGGTTTGTTTTTGAATTTTGGTCCAGACAGGTGGTTTCTTAGGTTTTGGGAATCTCTCTATGAATGCAGATCACAAACTGCTTTGCAATTTATAGACTGAGAAAATGTCCTGGGGTCACTGAAAGGTTAAGTGATTTGCCAATCACACAGCCTATAAGGGAAAGATCCATGACCTAAAACCAGGTGTTCCTGACTCATATGCCCCTCTACCCTCTACTGACTCATCCTGTATATTCAACAGCCATTTCACCCATACATTAAAGTGGAACATTTTATTAATATTCACACTTGTGTTATGCTACAATCTCATCTCGGCTTTTCCCTTATCACTAGTTGAAGTGGTCTTAACTCCAGATGTTATTCCTTTCCCTTTCCATTTTATCATCCAATCTACACATTATAGAAATTAATCTCTTTTGGGTCTTCTACTTACATTAGCACCAAATCTCTCTGCCAAAGTACCTTTCTTTTATTAACCAAACAGCCAACTATTGTTTTGACCATCTTTATTTGTTCCTATTCTGAATCCATGACTTTGCTGTTTTTAAGGAAAGACCAAGTCCAGAAGTTCCTTCCATTGATGGAAACTGATTAATTACCATTCTGTAATTTATACTCCTGGAGCACGGCCTGGACCCCTGGTGTATCAAAGGATATGCTCATAATCACAGAACTGGTATGTGTAGAGTATAGGATATATGTATAGGGCATATAGGATGTGGTATAGGGCTTGAATCTACATCCTAATGAGTCTAATGCCAGTCTACTTTCTACAATGTCCCATGGCATTTATATAACATTAATACTTTGTTTTTGAAAGTAGTTCCTAAGTAGCAATGCTTCCCAAATTCCTATTTCAATGTATTGCTATGGCACAGAGGGAAAAAAGATGCATTCAAAATCCAAAAAGGTGGCAGAACTGTTCAACCTAAAACCTGCCTCTTTGAGATTTTTTAACCCCCCAAAAGTAAGAAAGTTGAAATAAAAAAAGAGGGAAAACAAAAAGATTATTAAAAGCTCTTATACAGTTAGATATCAGTGAAACTGGCTAGTTAGCTATCATTCAGACCATGTGCTAGGGTTTGCAAAGTACTTATGTGGGCTATCTAATTGGAACCTCCCAACAATTCTGTGATGTGTGTTACTATCATTTCCATTTTATATATGGGGAGGGAGGCAGACTGAAAGAGCTTCTGTGAGTTGTCCAGAGTCACAAAGATAAGTGTCAGAGGTTGGATTTGACCTCAGTTCTTCCTGACCCGATGATGCCTTTGTCCATGGTGCCACCTAGTTGCCATGCAAGGAATTCCAAAGAAATAAAAGATTACATACAAAATTTCAAAATACCCTTCTTAATAGAAAACCCCAAAGGGATGTCAAATGATACATGTTTTTTTCTTTTTGGAGGGGGGTAAGGTAGGGCAATTGGGGTTAAGTGACTTGCCCAAGGTCACACGGCTAGTTTTTGTGTTGTCTGAGGCCAGTTTTAACTCAGGTCCTCCTGACTCCAGGGCCAGTGTTCTACTAACTGTGCCACCTAGCTGCCCTAAATAATGCATTTTAAATAAAGGAAACCAACATAACTACAAAGGAATTTTTTTAAATCATTTTTCTTGAGATGGTTTTAGAGCTTTTGAAGAACAATGGATACGTACCACACATAAATTATTCTCAAATATTAAGAAAGCATCCTACAAATTTCAGGTTATCAAAAAATACCCCACAAGCATTAATTAAGCACTTACTCTATGTCCATCAAAGCATGGTACCTGTGTTTATGTGATAAAATAGAAAATTAGCTTTAGGACCAGAAAGATTTGAGTTCAAATACTATCTTGGCCACATGCCATTTCAGAGAAGTTGGTAGATGAAGTTTCCATATAGATGAAATGACAAGTGGAGGAGAGTATGACATAAAAAGTTTGAGAGACACAATTTCTGGGTAATTGATAATCATTTTATTAATTAGAACTAATAATGAAAGGTTCATTTGGCTGTCTTTCTTAAACCAAAGACCCCTCAGGAAACTCACTCAATGCTTATGTGCCCTTGGAAGAGTGGGTGTTCCTGAGGGTAGAAATCAACTCTGGTTGCTTAACAAATAATGAGATAATGAGCATCATAATGAGAAGCAGGTTTATTCTAATAAGGGTCAAGGGAACTTGACTTTAATCACTCAATCTTGGACAAAGGAACTTATCTCTCTCCAGATCACCCCTGTCTAGGGCAATCTAGATAACAGGGGGAATCCACTTCCAATCAGACTTGTCTGACTAAAACACATTGGACCAGAATTCACTAGCTCACATAGATTAGAATTTCTTTACCTTTTAATCATATTTGAGATTCCCCAGGTTGGTTCATCTTGCCTAATATGTCATCTTACCATCAGCCCTGTCCATCAAAGGCTGAATGGATAACTTACAGGAGTTAATTTCTGAATAAGAAAACAGAAAGGGGAAAAACCTTGGTCCTAATTCAATAATTGTTATTAATATGAAAGAAATAAACATTCCTTTCATTGGATCCGCTAAAATGTTCTCATTATGTAGTATTTTTCACTTCAGTATAACTTCTTGATCTCTCTGGAAGATGATTCTTGGAAAATAGTTTCATACATTTTGATAGAGACTCCCTTGAGTCAGCTCTTTAAATTGCAGGCTAGCCCATAAGCATTAATTAAGCACTTACTCTATGTCCATCAAAACATGGTCCCTGCCATCAAGAAGGTCATGAGTGAGGAAAGCATTTTGAGGTAGGCTATACTTTGTAGGACTCACAAAAACAGAATTCATTTGCCCCTGAGCAGAATTCCAGAAATACGGCTGGCCCTTACTGATTCATGTTACTGAGTTACCCTAATCAACTGATTATCATATTTCTCTTACCAGTCATGATCATATTAGCAGAGAGTCCAGTTGGGACCAAAGGGAATGAGATGAGGGCAGGTCCCTTTTGTTTCTGTTTTTTTGCTTTGCTTGTTTGGGTGAAAAGGGCAAACATCAGGAAAAGAAATTAAAAAGCATAGAGTACTTTCATAGAGGGGAGAGAGAAGAGAAGCAGTATTCATGGCATAGGCTCAAAGGGAAGGAGTAAAGCATAGGGAACCCAAAAATTTTCCCTCAAAAGAGAATTTTCAAACTTTTATGGAGAATGTTTTTTTTTTTAGAAAACTAGAGAATTCTCAAAATCACAACTTTTATACAAAACTCTGTCTACAGTTAATGTACCAATGAAATGATGACTCCATTTATACTCATAGTTTGTTACTGCTTTCACAGTCTACAAATGCGTATTTTCAAGTGAAACAAGGTCATGTCTGCAAATAGATGATGGAATACTAAAATTGTCCACAAGGGAGAAAAGGAACATTTTCTGCTTATGTGAATCGAGAACTCATAAACATCACTTTTATTTAATATTCAATTCATGCACAGGCCCACAGTCAGTTGGGACAATTGCAAAAAATATAAAATGAATATTCACAACCCACAAAATCTTTTAGCTTCTCTCTTTTTTCAACCAAAAAACACAGAGGATTCAATGTAATATGTTTCATACATGTGTGATATTCTATTATTTCAAACAGCTTTGCTACATTTTGAAGTAAGTCATTAAATAGAAAAAAGTCTAAGAAGACTAAAATATGGGACTATGTCTATCTTTTCCCCCTCATCCTTAACAACTCAATTTTAATTCTAGAATGCAAAATTCCCAAATGTTTTATTTATGTTTGGGTGGTTTTTTTGAGAATTGTTTAAATTATGAAGTCTCTGATGCCTTTTATTGAGCCTTCACATCTGAAGCTATAATAGAGAATGGAGCCAGATTACCTCCATCGAATCCAAATTGTGTTGAAATGTTTAATTCAAATTCTCAGCTGTAAACATTTAGTCTAAGGAGTTTCAAAGAAAAATTGTTCTGAGAGACAAACAAAAAATTGATTTTAATTTTAGGGAAATTCAGCTTCTCAAACATTTTGATTGGTTTAAATTTATTAATTCAGTCTGCATGAAAAGGAAGAAATGTCACTTGCTGAGAATAAAGGACAATGTGGGACAGTAGAAAGATTGCTTTATTGCTGTTCACAGGATCTGAGTTCAAATTCTGGCTCTTCTATTTTGTGATCTTTTAATCTCTCTTGGCCTCAGTTTCCTCAGCTATAAAATGAGGACTAGATGATGACCCAAGGTCACAACTCTAAATTTGTGATCTAAGCATCAAAATAAAAATGGGATTTCTCATTGAACAAAGGCAATTTGTAACGTTCTTTGCAACAAATTTCAAAAGTATATTACAGGAGAAGGGGTGAGTCAAGATCATACCCCAACTTTAGCACTAGTGAATTATTCTTGAACAAGTCACTTCTGGGTTTTAATTTCATTGTGAGAAACTTCAGCTAGGTGATCTATAGGTCCCATCTAACTCAAAAATTCCAAGATCCTCTCATGTATAATACAATTAAGGTCCAGTGATACATACCTAAGTACCTTTGTAGAGAGGAATATGTGTGTATAATGGTGACTATATATATGTATATATATATATATATAAAATATATGTATAATTAATGTATAATATGATATGTTACATATTATATAAATAATATAATATATAACAATCACCATTATATATTTATGTGTAGTTATATGTATACATATATATGGATAAACACAGAGCCATCTGTGTCTGAGTATGTCCACATACCTATACATACTCACCTATCCACAATCAGTATCCTGGAAGAGTTTTGGAGCATGAACATAATGCAGAGCATCAAAGGGCTGCCCCACCTGCCTTGGCCAGACATCGAAAGGAGGTCACATCTGCCTTGAAAGCTTCTTTTCCCCAGAGAGTAAGAAACTTCTACTTAGATCTATGTTTTGTTTTCCCATTCATTCCTATTCAAGCCTATGCTATAGATATGAGCTGTAACAAACCTTATGGAGTAATGAAGCAGGGACTCATCTCTGGCTTGCTGATATGTTTTATTGTGGGCAATAGAGGCAGGGGGAAGAAATAGAAATCAAAGAGGGAGATGAGAAGAGGGATTGCTTAAATTATTTTGATAATCTTTGATTTTATTCAGCTAATGGGAGTGTAGCCTGAGGAATTTGAAAATAAATAAGGGAATAAGTTGTATAGAGTCAAAAATACTTTCTAAACAGGAAATCCCTGAAAGTCAGTGTGCTAAGCCAAGGGAAAAAATGATCATAGGAATGAAAATGTCACCTTAATACATTAGGTATGAAAGCCAATCAGTAAATAGGACATTATAATTTCCATTTCTCTTGTCAGTAATTGGTAGTTAGTAAGAGAATCGTATGGAAGCATTTCAATGTCTGATGATCTGATGATACCATCAGTTAAAGTGAAAGCAGAATATGGCCCTACTCTGCAATACTCTTGTCAAATAGATGACGAATGTCACACAGGGGCAAAGCTGAGTGTTTTGACTCAACCAAGAAGCCAATCTCACCCACTTTTTACCCTTAACATGATTGAGTGGCACTGGTGGCAATAGTAATATTTCAAATTTGTTTAAGGCTCTATGAATTTCAAAGGACCTTCACAGGAAGCATTTATATGTGGAATAACAGCACTAAAGTGGCTCCAGATCATTCTGGAAGCCTAGCATCCATCAGTACCTTACAGTTCAATTCAGTATCAACTGAGAGGATCATGGCCTAGAGAAAGGGTTCTTAATCATTCTATGTCCTGGAGCCCTTGAGCAGTCAGTCTGGTGAAGCCTGTGGAGCCCTCCTCAGAATCAGATTTTTTTTTTTAAAGTAAAATACATCAGCAGGTGGCTAGGTAGCAAAGTGAATACAGCACTGGCCTTGGAGTCAGGAGGATCTGAGTTCATACCCACCTCAGACACTTAACACTTACTTGCTGTGTGACCTTGGGCAAGTCACTAATCTCCAATTGCCATGCCTTCCACACTCCAGAAAGCAAAATAAAACCAACCAACCAAACAAACAAACAAAAACACATTAGATTACATAGGTAAAGAATGATATTTAGGGCGGCTAGGTGGCGCAGTGAATAGAGCGCCGGCCCTGGAATCAGAAGGACCTGAGTTCGGAGCCGGCCTCCGACACTTAATCCGCACAAACAAAACCCTAGCCGTGTAACCTTGGGCAAGTTACTTAACCCCAATTGCCCTAAAGGGGCGGCTAGGTGGCGCAGTGAGTAAGAGTGCCGGCCTCGGAGTTTGGATGACCCGAGATCAGATCCGGCCTCAGAAAATGAGCACCCACGCATCAATAATGACTAGCCGTGTAACCTTGAGCAAGTTACTTAACCCCAATTGCTTAAAAAAAAAAAAAAAAAGAATGATATTTAAATATGGTTCTCAAAATATCAAAACAACAAACAAGTTCAGTGATTCCTGTTTAAAACTTCCTGCTCTAGATGACCTTAAAACAATCCAGCTTATTGATAACATTGACACATTGATAATGGGTTTCACACTGTGAAGGACACTGAAGGAATCAAACACACAAACTTCACCCTTAGGGAGCTTCAAATCCCACAGCACTGAGACCTTCCATCAAGAATTTGCTACCTTGCATGTCAATACTGTTGGACAGTTAATTTGCCCACGTGCTATCATGTGATCAATTCTCAACAGAATTGAATCAAAGATTTGCAACCTTCCCCTCCCTCTCTGCCCTCTCCTAGTTTCACAACATGGCCTACTTTCAGCTTCCAGTGGCACATGAGGAAAATTACCATTTCAATATTGTCACATCACAATATGCCTTAGTTCAACTCAATTCTTCATCTAATATTTGAGAGAATGAGAAGAAACCTAAGAGACAAAAAAGCTCTCAATCCCTAAAGTTTTCCATTTCTTCTGGATTAGTTTCTGGTTCAAAATGGTACTCAAATGGACCTGTCTGATAACAGAAGATTAAAATTGGAGAGAAGCTATAATTATTCTAAGATTCTAGATTGAAGAAGAATCAGAAGTTAGGATGATAGAGGAGAAAGAGAATTAGACTTGAATTCAGGAGACATGTTTGAGTCCCAGCCCTGATGCTTATAAGCTGTGTAGCACTGAACAAATCATTAGCCTTTCTGATCTTCAGATTCTTCAAATGTATAATAGGAAAAATACCATCTGCTCTATTTATCTGAGAATAGTAGAGAAGACATTAAAACAATTACAGAGCTATAGAAATGTTAACTGTCATAATCATCATCTTTATTAACATAAAAACCAATCTGAAAGTCATTCTTTCCTTTCTTCCTGCCCCCCCAGATTTAATATATTTATAATTTTGAGATGATTTTTAAGCAATAGTTACATTTCCATGTTTCACAAATATGCATTAATCCTGCTTTACAAAGTAAATATATGCTATATTCTTTCCTGAAAATAATTTTTCAAACTTTTTAATATTAATTTTAAACTTATAAGAAGCTCTCTATTTAAAGTCACTTTTGTAAATCCTATGGGAAAACACAAGATCCATTTGATAATGCACAGAATAACCTTCTAATGTGGTTACATGTGGGTTTCTTTTAATATTGTGTTGGCTCAAAGTCAAAATAATATTAAGATTGGTACAGAATTAAACAATAGAGGGAAAACAGAGTAGCTAAGGAAGAAGGCACAAAGTGCATCAAAATCAGATGTCCCCATATGGGACCGATTCCCCACCTCAACTACTACTGGAATATAGCCAGAAATAGGAAGGATGTGGCTTTATTTTTATCCATGGATCAAAAATTAGGAAATCCTCTAGGAAGAAAGATCTTTACAAATGGCAGGTTAAATTTAAGCATGGATATAAAAATGGTAATGGATGCATTAATTCAACTTCTTTGATTCTGTTAGCTTTCCTTTACCCCTTTATTTAGTCCTAATCCTTACCCTCATCTTCAACTTTATCTTCTTTCTCTTTCATTCCATTTTTCTACTTTCTCTTGATTACATCCTCCTTAATAGAATTCTCATAGAACGATTATGATTTACTGTAGAGTGGTAGCCAAAACCATGGTTTGACCAGAGACTCTTTGGCATTTCAAGTAAGACAGAAGGAAGATGGTATGACCAGAAGCTGCAGCTATCATGTTCCCACTCTCAGTATAGGCACTAAATAAATGTTGCTGTTACAATGCTAAAGAAGGACAGAAAGAGGGGTGCAGCTGCTTGCCCATTATGATGACCCTCTTAGATCATTGCTGTGTAGAATGCAAGTAAGGTGTGATGTGTGGAGAATGTGATGACTCTGGCTTTCAGAGATAAGGAACATCTTAGCCTCAGCAGGAGGACTCAGATGTCAAGGGGCATCTAACCTCTGTAAAATCTACTGTTATGTCTCACATCTTTAACCTGACCCCTATTCTTTTTTAAAAATTATTTTAATATATTTTATTTGTGCCTTTTGTTTTTACACCACCTGTATTTCTCCCTGTATTCTTTCCCTTCACTCTCCAGAGAACCAACTTTGGAATGTAAAGTCACACCTACATTCAAAGGGTGGGGTCCAGAAGACAAGGGAATACCCTCCCTTTTTTATTTCACCTAAAGCAAACTTCCAAATACAGACAATACAAAGGCTCCACACTAACATAAACGCTACACATAAAGAATTATTTTGAAAAGGAATTGACTCCCATTCTAAACTAAGTAAATCCTTACTTGTCCCAATAATCAAGTTTGATTCTTGTAGATACCCTAACCCTGAGCTTAGAGATGTGATTTAATTAGAATTGTTAAAATGCACAAAGTGGAATCTCAATTCCCATATGTTTATATAAGTGTAAAAGAAAGATGTCTTTAAGTAAAAAATAGAAGTATGTAAAAAGGTTTCAAAATTATGAATAGAAGGGTCTTTGGGTACTAAAAAAATAAAATATAACCTAATTGAGAATCAAATTAATGTTTTGCAAGGTGAAACCAATGCAACCACTTTTTGGTGTCTCATGAGTGCACAATCTGAAGAGAACAGTCCTGTGGCCAAATTCTTGCTGCACTGCAAAGCAGAGCCACATAGTTAAAAAAAGGCAGAGTGAGTTAATTCAAAGACCTGGCTCTCTTAGTGCTGATTTGTGAAAAGTTGCTGTCTTCACATATTAAAAGCTTCTCATACTACTGTCAACAGTATCAAGTTATCACTGATGCTCTCTTGGGCAACAGATAAAATTGACCCCAGTGCACTCCAAAAGAAATATAGGGCATCATTTTTTTTTCAGTGTTGAAATGAATTCCTCATGAGAGAAATCTCAAAGTATTTGAATCTTAGATTTTAGATATATTGTTCCATAACTCTTTTTGCTAATATTTTCTAAAGGATCATTCTAATTTATGACATTTTTAACTTAGTATTCATGGGATAATGTACATAATATGATCTTTCACTTGTTGGCTCAATTATTGTGCACTAATATCTCATCTCTATACCATCATATTTGCCAATTCTTGAAGGCTGTAAATTAGGAAAACAGAATATTTCCCAGTTAAACTAGATGCCAAACCTTCTTAATTCAGTTACCATACGTTTCTTAAGTTGAAGGGGTCTTGCCATCAAGACTCGATTCAAAAGAAATTACCATAAGCAAGCAATTTATCCACAAAAAAATAAGTGGGAAATCCTGACAACCCCCCACCTTGAAGGGCATGTGGACATAAACGAATATCATACCAAGAAAACTGAGAAGTCAAAGGAGACACTAAGAAAGAGCTCTATTTTTTTTAAAGACCTTCAAAGAGCAAAGACAAGACTGTCAAGAACAAGACATCTTAGCCAAATATTATAAGATGAATTTGACCAACACAGAGAAGTAGAAGTTTCATTCAAGACATGGGAAATGACCTGCCAAAAAAAAGGACTGGTATTTAGCATGTTGAGTCCAATATGTGGTGAAGCCTGTATGAAGAGGAGCAATATAAAATGAGATATGAAAGCTAGGTTGGAACCAGACTATGGAAGCTATGAGGATGTCATGACATTGTGATGGCAATAGGATGCCACTTGAAGGCTTTTGTGAATAGAGGTGTGATATGGTCAGACCTAAGCAAAATTATTCCTGTGGGTATGCATGAAGGACAAATTGAAGAATGAAGAGAGTGTGGGCAGGAAGACCATTTTTGAGATTATTACATTGACACAGACAAGAGAGAAAGGGGCTGAACTATCACCAGAGAGGAAGAGATCTATGTGAAAGATATGAGAGGGATAACAAACCATTAGGATTCAGTCATTAATTGGAGGGAGCAGGTCTGAATGGGAACTGGTAAAAACTATGTGCAAAGACAGCTTTGGGGTTTTGCGTCTGAGTGACTGGCAGTATGATGCTATCAATAACAACCTGAAGAGATCAGGTCTGTCTGGTTAAAGTGCTAATGATTTCAGTTTGAGGCATGCTGAATTTGAGATTCTGGGCAGAATATTTAGGTGATATTGTATGAGGAACTGCAAGCAAGAGACCACATCTCAGGGTAAGAATTAAGAGTAAAAATACATAAAAGATTTAGGAGACATCTTTAAAGAGGTAATCATTGAATTTATATGAAGCAGATCATATAGTCAAAAGAGAGAATGTAGAAATAAAAAGTGGAAGTTCAGAGTCTTGAAGGAGAATTTTGTTTAAAGAAAAGGGGTGATAAATCAGCTCAACAGCCTGGAATGGTATGTTCAGCAGGTAGGAATAGAAACTCATTGTGACTGAAGCCAAAGGAGGAGAAAACATGAAGAATGAGGGATGGCCAAGAATGTTAAAAATTACAGAAAGATTAAAACAGAAGAGGAAAGAATAAAAGACAATCAGTCTTAAAAGACAAAAGAATATTAACAACTTTATAAGGGTGCTTTCAATAGGGCAGTGTGATAAGACATCAGAAGCCAAGGTGTTGAATGAATGCCTGTTAGGAAGTGAATGCAATGATCTCTTTCTAGTTAAACAATATAAAGCAAAAGCAACTGTAAGAGAGAAGCATGTAGGGAGCCTGAGGTAAAGGAAAGTAAGGAAGCAAGCATGGCGCTGGGGGGAGAAAACTTGACCAACACTCAAAAGCCCCATGTTCCAACAATCTGGCAAATCATGAAATTCTTCAGGTCTAAGTCTGTTCATCTATGATACAAAGAACTAAATTTTTATGATCTCTGTGGTTTTCTAAATTATTTTAAAATTTTTACACATTTTTCAATATGTATAAAAACAATATTTAATATTAATTTGTTAAAATTTTAGTCCCAAATTCTTCCTTTCTCATTCCTCCCTCCCTCCTTGAGAAGGTAAGTAATTTTATATAGATTGTACATACTCACTCATGGAAAACACATATCCATGTGGTCAAGTGCCGCAAAAGAAAACACAGACCAAAAAAAAGGTTAAAAATTATGATTCAATCTTCATCCAGACTTCATCAGTTATTTCTCTGGAAGAGGATAGCATTTTTCATCATGTCCATCAGAACTGTAGTGGATAATTGCATTACTAAGAATACCTAAATTGTTAGCAGTTGATCATCATACAATATTATTGTTATTATGTACAATGTTCTCCTGGTTCTACACATGCCTTACATAGAATCTTGGATTCATTAGATTGGTCTATGCAAAAAAAAAAAAGAACAACAAAAAAACCTACTAAATTTAATATGATTTTAAAATATCCATTTTACTGTGCATAATGGTTTCTATCTCATATTTTTTTCAAAAATTCTTCCCTTATTTATACATCTGACAAGTAAGATATTACATTCTCCCCTAATTCACTTATGATATGACCTTTTCTGTCTAAATCATATGAGCATTTTGATCATATCTTAGTATACAATGTGAGATGTGGGACTATACCTAGTTTCTGCTATCCGGTTTCCCCAGAAGTTTTTGTAAAATAGTGAGTTCTGTGCCCAAAGGGCTATAAAACAGTACATACCCTTTGATCCAGCAATACCACTGCTAGGGCTATATCCGAAAGAGATCATAAAAAGGGAAAAGAACCCATATGTACAAAAATATTTATAGCAGCTCTTTTTGTAGTAGTAAAGAATTAGAAACTGAGGGGATGCCCATCAATTGGGAATGGCTAAATGGTGTGGCATATGAATGTAATGGAATGCCATCTTTCCATAAGAAATGATGAACAGGGAGATTTCAGAAAAACCTGGAAAGACTTACATGAACTCATGCTAAGAGAAGTGAGTAGAAGCAAGAGAACACACAATGCAGTAAGAAAAACACTGCAGCAACAAGCTTTGATATACCTAGCTCTCTCAGCAATACATGATGTAAGACAGTTCCAGAAGACTCATAATGGAAAATGCTATCCACATCCTGAAAAAGAATTATGGAGTCTGAGTGCAGATAGAAGCACATTGTTTTCTCTCTTTTTTTTTTTTACAACATTTTCACATGATTAATTTGGAAATATGTCTAAGAAGATTGTACATGTATAGTCTATATCATATTGCATGCCTTCTTGAGGAAGGGTCATGGGGAGCAAGGAACAAAAAAAAAATTGAAACTCAAAAATGCCATTAAAGTGAATGTTGAAAACTATCTTTACAAGTCATTGGAAAAAATAAAATACTATTAAGTGGAAAAATATAAAAATCAACAAGAATAACGTAAATTTCTTGTTCCAAAAGCTTGGATCCTTGAGTTTTCATATATTAAATTACTATGTTCATTTACCACTGCATATCAAGCACCTAATCTATTCCTCTTGTGCACTGAATGCTCTAGGTCTTAGCCAGTATGAAATTGTTTTAAAGATCATTGCTTTGTGATGCAGTTTTTTATTTGGTACTGCTAGGCCACTTTCTTTCACATTTTTTATTCATTGTTTCCCTTGATATTCTTGACCTCTTGCTCATTCAGATTGATTTCGTGATTTTTGATACCTTTAGGAAATGATTTTGCTTATTTAATTGGTATGGCACTGAATTAATACATTGATTTAGCTGGAAGTAATTTTTTTATTATATGGCTTGACCTGCATAAGAGGAATCAATATATCTCCATGTGTTCAGATCTGACTTTACTTTTGTGAAGTGTTTTGCAATTGTGTTCATATAGTTCCTTGGTTTATCTAGGCCAGTAGATGCCAAAGTATTTTATATTGTCTACAATAACTTTTAATGAAAATCCTCTTTCTATTTCTTGCTGTAGGACTTTGTTGGTAATATATAGAAATGCTAATGATTTATGTGGGTTTGTTTTATATTCCAAACTCTGTTGAAGCTGTTATTTCCACTAGATTTTTCGTTGATTATCAAGGATTCTCTAAGTATAGTATGATATCATCTACAAAATGATAGTTTTGTTTTCTCTTGCCTATTCTAATCCATCTAATTCATTTTGTTCTCTTTTCATTATAGCTAATATTTCTAGTACAATACTGAGTAATAGTGGTGATAATGGGTGTCCTTATTTAACCCCTGATCTTATTGGGAAAGCTTCTGGCTTATCCGCATTACAGATAATGTTTGCTTAAGGTTTTAGATAGACACTCTTTATGATTTTAAGGAAAACTCCATTTATTCCTATGCTGTGCAATGTTTTAGTAGGCATGAATGTCAGATTTTGTCAAATTTTTTTTTTTATTTCTGTTGAGGTGAACCCATGATTTTTGTTATTGATGCGGTCAACTTTGCCGATAGTATTTTTTTTTTTCTAATATTGAACCAGCCTTGCATTCCTGGTATAAATTCCACCTGTTCACAGTGCATACACTGTGTTTATCTTTGTGATAAACAGCTGTAATCTCTTTCCTAGTATTTTATTTAAAATTCTTGCATGACAATTCATTAGGAAAATTGTTCTATAGTTTTCTTTTGTGTTTTTGCTCTTCCTGGTTTAAGTTATTAGCATGATATTTGTGTAAATGGAGGAGTTTTATAGAACTTCTTCCTTGTCTATTTTTCAAAATAGTTTATATAGTATTGAAATCAAATGTCCTGTAGAAATCACTTCTGCATCCATCTGACCTTGTGAAATTTTTTTTTCTTTAGGAGTTTATTGATGATTTGCTCAATTTCTTTTCCTGAGATAGGGTTATTTAAGTGTTCTATTTCCTCTTCTACTAATCTGGGAAATTTATATTTTTTCTATAATATTCATCCATTTAACTTAGAGTGGCAGATTTATTGGTATATTATTGGGCAAAGTACTTCTTAATAATTGCTTTAATTCCTTCTACTTTGTTGGTGAATTCATCCATTCATTTTTGGTTTTGCTAATTTTGTTTTCCTTTTTGTTTTTAATCAAATTAACCAAGGGATTATTGTATTTATTGTTTGTTTTTAATAACACCAGATTCTCATTTTATTTATTAGTTTAATATGTTTTTTACTTTCAGTTTTATTGATCTTTCCTTTGATTTTCAACATTTCCAATTTAATGTTTAATTGGGGATTTATAATTTGTTATTTTTCTAGATTTTTTTAGTTACATACTCAATTCATTGAGCTGTCTTGACTCAATTTTATTTTATTTTTTTAAAGCAATTGGGGTTAAGTAACTTGCTCAAGGTTACATGGCTAGTCATTATTTATGCGTGGGTGCTCATTTTCTGAGGCCTTATCTGATCTCGGGTCATCTCAACTCCGAGGCCTGCGCTCTTACTCACTGAGCCACCTAGCCGCCCCTTTAGGGCAATTGGGGGTAAGTAACTTGCCCAAGGTTACTTACAAGGTTGCTAGGTTTTTGTTTTTGTGTGGATTAAGTGTTGGAGGCCTGATCCGAACTCAGATCCTTCTGACTCCAGGGCTGGTGCTCTATTCACTGTGCCACCTAGCCGCCCGACTCTATTTTATTTATGTAAATGTTTAGAGAAATGCATTTTCCCCTAAATGCTTCTTTGGTTGCATCCATAAATTTTGGTGTAATGGCTCATTGTTGGCATCCTCCTAATGAAATTAATGATTTTATCTATAATTTGTTCTCTGACTCACTCATTCCTTAGAATTAAATTACTTAGTTTCTAATTAATTTTTAGTCCGTCTTCACAGCCTTACATAGGATATAATTTTATTTGCATTATTTTCTGAAAAGGATGCATTTAATATTTTTCCTTTTCTGCACATGGTGGTGATACCGTTATGCCCTAATATATGATCAATTTTGTGTAGTGCCATATGCTACTGATAAAAAAAGGTATATTCCTTTCTATTTCCATTCAGTTTTCTACAGAGGCCTATGGTATCTAAATTCTCTAAAATTCAATTTATCATTTTAACTTCTTTTTTTTTTGTTTTGTTTTCTGTTTGTTTGTGGGGGGCAATTGGGGTTAAGTAACTTGCCCAAGGCCACATGGCTACATTTTTATTTGTGTATGCCTTAAGTGTCTGAGGCTGGATCCGAACTTAGGTCCTTCTGACTCCAGGGCTGATGCTCTACTCACTGTGCCACCTAGCCGCCCCATTTTTTTAACTTCTTATTTATTTATTTTTGGTTAGATTAATCTAGTTCTGAGAGAAAAAAAGTTGAAATCCTTCATTAGTATAATTTTACTATTTTTATTTTCTCCCATAAGCCATTTAACTTTTCCTTTAAGAATTATATGCTGGGCGGAGCCAAGATGGCAGAGTAGAAACAGCTCCTCCAAGCCTCTCTGCCCCCAGATTCTCCACAAACTATGTAAAAAAGGACTCTGAAAAACTTCTGGAGCCCCAGCACCCACAGAACGACACAGAGAAGCTAACCTCCCGCTGTGGACAGCCCAGCACCCTGCAGGAAGGACCAGCGCAGTGGTCTGGGAGCCGGCAGCGCGCAGAGCGCAGGAGCCTAGCCGAGCCCAGGGCCACATGAGCCGAGGTTTTAGCCCCAGGGTGGCAGGGCCAGCAGCCGGCTGGAGGAACCCCAGAACACCAGGAACTGTGGAGATTCCAGAATTATCACCATAGACTTGCCTAGGACAAAGTAAGAGGTTAGTGTCCTATGGACTTTGGGACCTGTATTTGGGGAATGCGTCAGCTCCCTCCCCTGGGGGCTAGAAGCTGCTGAGGAGACACGCCATTTTGTAGTTTTCAGAGGCATTTCCGGCTCCCAGCCTACAAATCGTGGGGAGATCCAGCGATCAGTCTTGGGGGGTAATCGCTCTTGCTTTAACCTCCCTGGATCTGGATTGTGATCTAGGGTGGAAGTTGTGGGTGGGTTTACAGCTTGCCAGAAACGGAAGTTGCCCCCCACACGTTCGGGACGAAAATTCCTCTATCTGGCCTTAAAGCCATAGTGTGGCAACAAGCCCAAAAGTCAAGCAATTAAGTGGCAACATGCCAAGGCAAAGGAAACAGAAAAATGCAACCCTAGACTCCTATTTTGGGGGCATAGAGCGGGAAAAGGACTGTGAGGTCAGAAGTCCTTCTCCAAAAGCCCCAGGGGAAAACATGAGTGGGTTGCAGGCCATAGAGGAACTTAAGAAGGACTTTAAAAATCAAATAAGAGAAGTGGAGGAAAAATTAGAAAGAGAAATGAGAAGGATACAGGAGAAGTATGAAATGAGGGTCAACAGCCTGACTGAGGAAAACAACACCTTAAAAAATAGACTAACTCAAATGGCAAAGGAGGCCCAAAAGGGCAATGAGGAGAAGAATGCCTTAAAAAGTCGAATTTGCCAGATGGAAAAAGAATCTCAAAAGTTCACTGAGGAGATTCATTCCTTCAGAGTTAGACTGGAGCAAATGGAAGCTAGTGACTTTATGAGAAATCAAGATGCTGTTAAGCAGATCCAAACAAACGAAAGATTAGAAGGCAATGTGAAATATCTCATGGGAAAAACCACTGACCTGGAGAATAGATCCAGGAGAGACAATTTAAAAATTATTGGACTACCTGAAAGCCATGATCAAGGAAAGAACCTAGAAATCACCCTTCAAGAAATTCTCAAGGAAAACTGACCTGATGTTTTGGATCCAGAGGGCAAAATAGAGGTTGAAAGAATCCACCGATCACCTCCTGAAAAAGATCCCAAAAAGAAAACTCCCAGGAATATTATAGCCAGGTTCCAGAATCCCCAGATCAAGGAGAAAATACTACAAGCAGCCAGGAAGAAACAATTTCAATATTGTGGAAACACAATCAGAATAGCCCAGGACCTGGCAGCTTCTACACTGAGGGATCGAAGGGCATGGAATATGATATTCCAGAGGGCAAAAGAACTGGGAATGAACCCAAGGGTCACCTACCCAGCAAAACTGAGTATTTTGTTTCAGGGGAAAATATGGTCATTCAGTGGAATAGAGGACTTTCAAGCATTCTTGAGGAAAAAACCAGAGTTGAATAGAAAATTTGACATCCAGACACAAGAAGGAAGAGATGCCTGAGAAGGTAATCAGGGAAAAGAAATCAAAAGGAACTTATCAAAGTTGAACTATTTACATTCCTATATGGAAAAGCAATAACTGTGACTGATGATATCTTTCTCACTATGAAAATAATGGAAGAAGGGTGTGTGGTCATATGAATACATATGTGAATGTGTGTGTATATGGTTACAGTTATATATGGATAGAGGGCATAGGTTGAATTTGTTGGGAAGGGAGAATACTCAAGGGATGAAATTATGAGGTGAGAGAGGAAAGTGGCAAGAGGAGATGGGGAGAGACATGGTAGGGTAAACTATCTCATGTAGGGGGAAGTGGTTGCAAGGGAGGGGGAGAATAAGGAAGGCTAAAAAGGCAAAACCACATTCACATTGAATTTGGTTCAGGGAGAAAATGACATACATACTAAATGGGATATCTCAACCTGCAGCAGGATAGGGGGAAGGGGGATGAGAGGAGGGATGATGGATGGGAGGGCATCCTTGAGGTGAGGGGAGGTTGGAAGTACCCACTATAGAAGAGGGACAGGATCATGTAGGGAATGGACCAGGTGGGGGGTGGGATGAGTGGGAGGGAATTATAAGCAGCCTTGTACAATATATATACTATGATAATGTTTTGCATAGCTAGACATGTACAACATATACTGAATTACTTATCTCCCAAGAAGGAATGGGTGACAAGGGAGGAAGGAAATGGATCTGAAATTCGAGGTCGTAACATTAAATGTTTCAAATATATATAAATACTATTATTAATACTCTTTTGCCTATAATTGGGAGATAAGATGTGCAGGCATTGGGACACAAAGATTCATCTTCCTCTAATGGAAAAGTCGATGGGGGTATGGGAGAAGGTATGGGAGAGAGCAGATTGGAGGAAGCGATATCTTGTGGGACTGCTATTCTGGGAGGTTGGGTAGGGGAATAATGGGGGGAAAATGATTGTAACTCAAAATCTGGCGGAAATGAATGATGTAAAACAGAAGTTAATAAAGTATTTGTTTAAAAAAAAAGAATTATATGCTACACCATTTGGTGCATGCATGTTTAGTATTGATATTACTTCATTGTCTATGTTACTTTTTAGTGAAATATTTCTTCTCTCTTTTAGATGATTTTTTTTTTGCTTTTGCTTTGTCTGAGATCATGATTACTAACTCTACTATTTTTTTAATATCAGTTGAAGCATAATAGATACTGCTCCAGGACCTTACCTTTACTCTGTGTATGTCTGTTTCAAGTGTGTTTCTTGTAAATAAAATGCTGTTAGATTCTGGTTTTTTTTATCTACTCTGTTACCTTTTTCTATTCTAGGGGTGAATTGTTCCCAGTAAATTCCTCAACTATAATTACAGTCTGTTTCCCTCCATCCTATTGCCAACATCTCCATCTCTGTCTCTGTTTCTGTCCCTGTCTTCGTCTCTCTCTGTCTCTGTCTCTCTGTCTCCCTTGCCCTCCCTGCTCTTCTTTCCTTCTCCCTCTCTCTCCCTTTCTCCCCTCTTTCCCTGTCCCTCTGCTTCTTCCTCCTTTTACCCCATCCCTCCTCAAAAAATTTTGTTTTGTTTTTGACCACCATCTCCCCCAATCTGTTTTCCCTTCTACTGCACACCCCTTTGCAAATGATTGTGTACATCATTCCCTCTCTGACTCAATTCAGATAATACTAAGTTTTAAGTGTTACCTACCACCCTCCATCATAAAAATTTTCTTTTGTGACTCTTTTTGGAGATAATATGCCCCATTCTACCTCTCCCTTCCCCCTTATCCCAGTATATACTTCTTTCTCACCCTTAATATTAGTTTTTTTTTTAAAACATCCTAACATAGTCAACTCACACCTATGAGCTCTGTCTATATATTACTCCTCCTAATATTCCTAATAATGATAAAGTTCTTAGGAGTTAAATGTATCATCTACCTGTGTAAGAATATAAACAATTTAATCTTATTGAATCCCTTATGATTTCTCTTTCCTGTTTACGTTTTTATGCTTTTCTTGAGTCTTGTATTTTAAAGTTAAATATTCTGTTCTAAATCATTATTGATTAGAAAAATGCAAATCAAAACAACCCTTAAATACCACCCCACACTTATCAGATTGGTTAATATAACAAAGCAGGAAAATTATACATGCTGGAAAAGATACGGGGGAAAAAATGGAACACTAATGCATTATTGGTGGAGTTGTGAACTGATCCAACCATTCTGGAAAGCAATTTGGAACTTTGCCCAAAGGTCTATAAAAATGGGCATACCTTTTGACCCAGCAATACCCCTTCTAAATCTGTATCCAAAGAGATCATACAAATAGGAAGAGGACCCATATGTACAAAAATATTTCTAGCAGCTCTTTTTGTGGTAGCCAAGAATCGGAAATTGAGGGGATATGCATCAATTGGGAATGGCTGAAAAAATTGTGGTATACGTATGTAATGGAATACTATTGTGGTATAAGAAATGTTGAACAAGCAGACTTCAGAAAAACCTAGAAAGGCTTATATGAACTGATTCTGAATGAAGTGAGTAGAACCAGGAGAATATTGTACACAGTAAGAGCCACACTGTGTGATGACTAGCTTTGATAGACTTAGGTCTTCTCAGGAATGTAAGGATCTAAAACAATTCTAACAGATTCATACTAGAAAATGCTATCCATATCCACAGAAAGAGCTACAGAGTCTGAATGCATATTGAAGTATATGATTTCTTCTTTTTTTCTTTTGTTTCTTGTTTCTCATGGTCCCTCTCATTGGTTATGATTCTTCTTTGCAACATGACTAATGTGAAAATATGATTAATATAAATGTATATGTAAAGCCTATATCAGATTGCACATTGTCTTGGGGACAGCAGAGGAAAGGAAGAGGGAGAAAATTTAAAACTCAAAAGCTTATGGAATTGACAGTTGAAAACTAAAATAAATTAATTAATCTATAAAAAGGAAAGCTAAATTTTCCATTCAGCTCTGAACTTTTATCCAAAATGCTTGAAAACCCTCTGTTTCAGCACATGTCCATTTTTTTTCTTTGAACAATTATACACAGGTTTCCTGGATAGATTATTCTTGACTGTAATCATAGTTTCTTTGCTGTCCAGAATATCACTTTCTGAGCCCTTCAATCCTTTAATGTGGTGCTTGTGGTTGCTGTTCAGTCATTCAATTGTATGTGACTCTTCATGACCCTGTGGACCATGTTGTCCATGGGGTTTTTCTTGACAAACATACTGTAGTGGTTAGCCGATTCCTTCTCCAGGGGATTAAGGCAAACAAAGGCTTAATGTTTTGCCCAGTATTACACAGCTATTAAGTGTCTGAGGTCAGATTTGAATTCAGGTCTTCCTTATTCCAGGTCTAGCATTCCATTGAGCAATCTAATTGTCCATTTAATGAGTAATACTGACTATGATTTCACAATACGAATTGTTTTTTTTCTGGTTTTTTGAAATTTTGTC
This sequence comes from Gymnobelideus leadbeateri, assembly GCA_011680675.1. Classification (NCBI taxonomy): domain Eukaryota; kingdom Metazoa; phylum Chordata; class Mammalia; order Diprotodontia; family Petauridae; genus Gymnobelideus; species Gymnobelideus leadbeateri. Next base: position 315,887 of record WOXC01002276.1, read on the forward strand.
TCCTTGACTCAGGAGGTCTACAATTTCTGTATAGACTTCCTGGGAGTATTCATTTTGGGATCACTTTCAGGAAGTTATCAGTGGATTTTTTTTTTCAATTTCTATTTAACCCTCTGATTCTAAGACATCAAAGCAGTTATCTTTTTTAATTTCTTGAAAAAATGATGTTTGGTCTCTATATTAAATATAGATTACAGGTAATCCAATAATTCTTTGTTTTTTGATTATTTATTTTAATTTTTAGTTTACATAATTCATTTCCAAAAGATTTTGAGTTACAAATTTTCACCTCATTTTTCCCTACTCATCCCTCCAAAACAGTGGCTTTCTCCTATATCTTCTCCCATCCTCCCTCTAACTTTCCAGTAGGGCATGGTGGATCTCTATGCCCTAGTGTCTGTATGTCTTATTTCCCAGTCACATGTAAAAAAAATAATAATACATTTAAAACATTTGATTTTACAACTTTGAATTCCAGATTCTTTCCCTTCCTCCCTCATTACCCACCCTTACTGGGAAGATAAGCAATTCACTATAGGTTTTACATGTGTAGCTATGCAAAACATTTCCATAGTGTATATATTGTGAAAGACTGACTATATTTTTCTCCATCCCATCCCACCCCCCACTTGTTCTAGTCTCTACTTTGCTCTCTTTTTACCCCCTTTTCATAACTGGGTGCTTCCAACTTCTCTCCCCACCAGTCTGCCCTCCATTCCATCATTCCCCCTCTCATTCCCTTCCTCCCTACTCTCCTGTACTATGAGATACCCTATTTAGTGTGTATGTCATTCCCTCCCTAAGCCAGATTCATTGAGAATAAGGTTGACTCATTCCCTTTTGCCCTCCTGTTCTTCCCCTACATTATAACAGTTTCTACTTGCCTCTTCTATATAAGATAATTTACCTGATTCTATCTCTCCCCATTACATATCATTATATTCCTCTCCTACCACTTAATTTCACCTTTTATGTACCATCCCTTCCTATTCAATTGGTCCTGTACTATCTATGTATACCTGTACACATATATACACATACTCATATATGTATTCATATGCCCATATACCCTCCTATATAGACATATATGTGTGTGTGTATGTGTGTGTGTGTGTCTACTCCCTTCAACTATTCTCATAGTGAGAAAAGTTTAATAAGTTACAATTATCATTTTTCCATGTATGAATGTAAGTAGTTCAACTTTGATAAGCTCCTTATGATTTCTTTTCCCTGTTTACCTTCTCATGCTTCTCTTGTTTCTTGTATCTATCTGTATGTCAAATTTTCTATTCAACTCTGTTTTTTTTCTCCAAGAATACTTGAAAGTCCTCTGTTCCACTGAATGACCATATTTTCCCTTGAAATCTGATACTCAGTTTTGCTGGGTAGGCGATTCTTGGTTTTAATCCCAGCTCCTTTGACTTCCAGAATATATTCCAAGACCTTTAATCCCTCAGTGTAGAAGTTGCCAGATCCTATGTTATCCTCTGTGTTTCCACAATATTCAAATTGTTTCTTCCTTGCTGCTTGTAATATTTTCTCCTTGATCTGGGAATTCTGGAACCTGCCTGTAATATTCCTAGGAGTTTTCTTTTTGGGATCTTTTTCAGAAGGTGATTGGTGGATTCTTTCAACCTCTAATTTGGCCTCTGGTTCTAAAATATTGGGGGTGATTTTCCTGGAGAATTTCTTGAAGGATGATTTCTAGGTTCTTTTTTTGATCATGGTTTTCAGTTAGTCCAATTATTTTTAAATTATCTCTCCTGGATCTATTTTCCAGGATAGTGGTTATATCTAATGAGATATTTTCACATTGTCTTCTATTTTTTCATTTTTTTAGATCTGTTTAATAGTATCATGATTTCCCATAAAGTCACTAGCTTCCATTTGCTTTGATCTAATTCTGAAGGAATGATTCTCTTCAGTAAGCTTTTGAGATTCTTTTTCCATCTGGCAAATTCTGCTTTTTAAGGCATTCTTCTCCTCATTGGCTTTTTGAGACTCTTTTGCCATTTGAGTTAGTCTATTTTTAAGGTGTTACCCTCTACAGTCAGGTTGTTGACACTCATTTCATAATTTTCTTGCATAATTCTCATTTCTCTTCCCAATTTTTCCTTTATTTCTCTTATTTGGTTTTCAAAATCCTTCTTAAGCTTCCTCTATGGCCTGTAAGCAGCTTACTCTTTTCTTGGAAGCTTCTGACTTTGTTGTCTTCCTCCTGTTCCATTTCCTTCTTCTGTTTGTCCCAAAAAAAGGAATCCAGAGTTGGACTGCTGTGCTTTCCTTGCTTCCATAGTTTGCTCATGTTGCCACTCTATTACTTGACGTTTGAGCTTTTAGCCATGTAGAACTCTGCTATCAGAGGTGGGAACTTTGTCCCAAATCACTGGGGTTTTCACAGCTGCAGGAACTATTAGTTGGGTGCCTTCTCTGAAGCCTCCACACACTCTGGCAAACTGGTCATGCACCCCAGGACCTCCATCCTTAACAACAATCCAGATCCAAGCAGGTTATAGCAAGAGTGATTATCTCTCAGTCTGGTAGCTTGGTCCCCCTACAATCTGCAGACCAGGAGCTCTGAAGCAGCAACATGGCAGCAGCTGCACAGCTGCAGCACCTCAGCCACTTCTCCCTCCAGGGGGTAAAGGCCTCACTGAACTCCCAAACTCCCAGTTCACAAAGTCCACACTGCACTGACATCTCACTTTGTCCTTAGCATCTATGGGGTGATAATTCTGGAAGCTTCTGGAAGTTTCAGTTCCAGAAGACAATTTTGGAAACTTCCACAGCTGCTAGTGATCTAAAGTCCTCCAGCTGGCTGCTGGTTGTGGCCACCCTGAGGCTAAAACCTTGGGCTCACATGGGGCTAGGCTCAGCTCCCAGAGGGCTACACTGGCTGCTTCTTGCCAGCCTGCTGGGTTGTCCTCACCAGGAGATTAGCTCCTCTGTGTCATTCTGTAGCTCCAAAGCTTGTCCAGAGTCACCTTTTAATGAAGTGGAGGAGGAAGAAGCTGGAGCCCTGCAAAAGTCCTATTTCTACTCTGCCATCTTGACTCCACCCCCTCCAATAATTCTTAAATTATCTTTTCTCAGTCTATTTTCCTGGTCAGTTTTTTTTTCAATAAAATATTCAATATTTTCTTCTGTTTTTCATCCTTTTGACTTTCTTTTTTCTCTTGGTTTCTCATGGAGTAATTAACTTCCACTTGCCATATTCTAATTTTTAAAGAATTAAGTATTTTTGAATCTTTTTTTTTTTATTTGACCAATTCTACTCTTTAAGGATGGTTTTCTCTTCAATGATTTTTTGTATCTCTTTTCCCACTGGGCAATTCTGCTTTTTGAGGAGATATTCTCCTCAGTGGATTTGTTTTGCCTCTTTTACCATTTGGCCAACTCTGTTTTTAAGATGTTATTTACTTCAGTATTTTTTGTACTTCCTCTACCAAGCTGTTGACTCTCTATTCATAATTTTCTTTCATCATTCATTTCTTTTCCCAATTTTTTCTCTACCTCTCCTGAGTTTTAAAATCCTCTCTCATATCTTTCAAGAATTCTTTTTGAGTATGTGATCAATTCATATATTTTTTAAAGATTTGCATGTAGTTGTTTTGTTTTTATTTTCTTCTGAGTTTTGTTTTGATCTTCCCTGTCACCATAGTAAATGTCTATCATTTGAGTCTGCTTTTGTTCTTTTCTTTGTTCATTTTTCAGCCTATTTCTTGACTTATAACTTTATTTTATAATTGGCTTCTGCTCCTAGATTGAAGAAAGCACTGTCTCAAACTTCAGACCTTTCTTGTTGTTGCTTTTGGAAATAGTTGTGGGGATTTATCACTTTTCCATTCTTCCAAGGATATATAATTTAAGAAAAGGTGTGCTTGCTGCTCTCCTGACCTGTGCTCTAGTCTGTGAGCAACCAAAGGAACTCTTTTCCACCCTGAAACTGCAACCAGGGTCCTTACACCTCTATCCCACAAGGGCTATTGAGCTACTGCTCCTCTTAGCTCTGAGACTAGGAATCAGAACTGCATATTGGTAATGCCATAGAGTTGTCCACCCATGTAGTCTCCTTCTTAACAACTGTTTCCCCCCCCTTACCATCTATGGGATGAAAATACCCACTGCTGCCTCCACCATTGGTGATCTATCCTCCAAGGCCTACTGCTGGTACCTGACAGAGCCTGTGTTGGAATATGGGTCTGACCATCACCCTGCTGGGAAAAATCCTTCCCACAGACCTCCTAAGTTGTTATAGGCTGGAAAAATGTTTCACCTCAACATTTTTTTAGTTATTCCTCTCCAGAATTTTATTTGAGGCATTATTTTAAAATTCTTTGGAGGAGAATTTGGGAAAGCTACAGTGATTCCCTGCTATTACTCTGCCATCTTGGGCTCAAGCTCCTCAGAAAACATTCTAATGTCTTTTTGAATATAAGACAGGACTATTAGGTTAGAAAAGTTAGAAGATGTCAGAAAAGAATGAGTCTAATTGCCGCATGTAGTAAAAGAAAATAATTCTGTAGGATCACTCTCAAATCCAGCATGTTATTTTACAAAGTTATTTAGTTCTTAGAAGTGAGAAGACATGGATTTGATTGTGTAGACAAATCTTAGCCTTTACAACATACAGATTCTTCAGCAGTTAAATGGGAATAAAAATGTTTATACCAGCATACTAGGCTCGAATAAGGAAGACGTGTCGCAAACTTTAAAGTGATAGGTAAGTGTGAGCCGTTGGATCTCACAGGTCTGCCTAAGCAATCTAGTGACGGAGAGTTTACTTCTTTGCAAGGCTTGTTCTGCTGAAGAGGGCTTTGATTTAATTCAGCATTTACTGAATGCTCACTATGCTCAAAGTAGCATGCTAGACACACACACAAAAAATGTGATCAAACACAGCTCCTATCACAAAGAACTTAGCATCTAAATGGAAGGCAAGGTGAAGATGCAGGCCAATAATTATTATGTGAGAAGTGAAAAGGAATCCTTCAGAGTATTGTAAAAAAGGCAAGAAGGGAGGAATCTCAATATGCAGATAGGAGAGTCATCTGCAAAGACATAATAACCCATGGAAATTGATGGGTTCTCTGAGCTAGCAGGAAGGTAGAGAAATCAGACAAGAGGATAGTTCATTTGGAATATTGAGTATGTAAAGAATACTGTGTGTGTATGTGTGTGTTTATGTACACGTGTGTGTGTGTGTGTGTGTGACAGAGAAAGAGAGAGAGAGAGAGAGAAAGAGAGAGAGAGAGAGAGAGAGAGAGAGGGAGAGAGACCTAAGACTGAAACCAGAACAGTACATAGACCCCTGGACTTGGAATCAGGAAGATTCATGTTCATTAGTTCAAATTTGGCCTCAGACACTTACTAATTGTATGACCCTAGGCAAGTCACTTAAACCTTTTGCTTCAGTTTCCTCAACTGAAAAATGATTTGAAGAAGGAAATGCCAAAACACTAGAATGTTTTTGCCAAAAACAAACCCTGAATGGGGTCACAGAGATTCAGACATGACTGAAACAACTATATAACAACAATGAATTTACATGATAGATGATGATAAACGACATCTTTGTATAGCTTCAAAGTTTGCAAAAATCATCAAATATAGTATAACACCTGAAATTTACAATCTTGTGAGGTAGGTACTAGAGGCATCATTTTTCTCCACTTCTCTGCCTTTTAAAGCTAAGGAAACTAAAGTTCTATGAAGTTTAGGGACTTACCTTGGCCTTATAACTGATAAATCTCAAGTGTAGGATTTGAACCCAAGTCTTCTAGACTTATACATAGTCATATATCCTTTAGTATAGTGCACATAAAAGATGCTTAATAGATTATTATTGTGTAATTTATGTTATTTTTTCTATTTTTCTCTCCTATCATTCTTCCCATTAGTGAAAAGAAGAAAATAAAAAAAACAATAATATAGATATAAAACTATAGGCAGAAGTTAACAAGAGAAAATAAAATCAAATTGCCTCCTTCCCCTCACAATGTTCTATGAGTACTAAAACGAGTTATCTTTTAAGGGAGGACAGGTATTAGTAAGTAAAGTATGCAAAACTAGGAAGACATTACCCCCAATCTACTCATTACATTGTGGTTGAATTTCTGCAGCCTTTACCCTTATATAGCTGACTCTGTCAATGTATTATAAACATTATAATTGAGGTCAATCATATAACAAAACAACAGTTTTTTTGAAATTAACATACTAATTCCACCTGTCTTTTTTCAGCTGCATATTTTTTTTCAGATATTTCCAAATTCACACTTGGATCCTTGTAGCTTAATTATTCTACAAAGAACAATAGTGCTGAATTATGTGCAAGAGAGAACTGATGGATGAATCCAGTTCAACCCATGGCTTTCAACCATAAAAATATCAAGGCAACTTAACACTAAAAACATATCTACCCTTCAAACCTCTCTACATTTACAAATCCAACTGTTCATATCCCATTCTTACTTCCTGAATTCCATCACTTTAATCCTTTCCCTTTTCTTCATTTATCTTCCATATATATATATATATATATATATATATATATATATATACATATATATATATATATATATAGCTCTCATCCTTCTTCCTCCTCTTCCATAATTTTCTCCAGATTTCATTATCTTGCTGAAAATCATTCAGTGTAAAAAGTCATCTACTTCTAACCCAGTATAGTTATTTGTATTAGATTCTATAGTTGGGAAGTATAAGAATGTACTTCTTTACCTCCTTCTCATATTCATTTGCTCAAAATGGAAAGAGACAGGGGGAGATGAGACCATAGTAATTTCAATGTTCAAAGGATGGATTGTAAAGGGGAGGGACTGGAGGAAGTATATTAATGAGGATGTTATTACACTAGTACAAAACAAGAGTGAGTGAGGGCTTAAACAGAGTCAACAAAGAAATAGATGTAGGCAAACAATTTTAGGGAGATAAAACTGTTAGGACTTGGTAACTAGGAGAACATTAAGGATCACAAAGCTAAAGAGAAGGAGGAGCATATCAGGATTTTCATTGTGAGACAAAATTCAATTTATTATACTTTCATTAAACACTTAATATGTATAAGGCATTGCACTAGATTTGGGGGTATGCAAAAAGAAATAAAACTTAGTCCCTACCTTCAAGGAGCTTGCACTCTAAGTAGGGAGATAAGCAATTTTATCTAAAGATCTCACAATTAAGAGAAATAATTCAATTCAATATGTTTTAACATGCATTTTATTAAGTACCTACTGTGTGTCAGACAGTGTGCTATATGCTGAGGAGACAAAGAACAATGAAAACACCTGACTTCAAAGAATCCCAGTGGGGAATATAAATACTTAAAAAAACAATTTTGGGGGAATATACTAACTAGTGTAACCCGGAAAGGTCTCTTGTAGGAAATAAGGTTTGAGTTTAGCTTTGAAAGAGGGAGAAAAGAAAAGAGGGAGAAAATCCCAGGCATGATAATAGCCCATGTGAAACCCAAATGATGGAGTGTTGTACCTAAAGAAAAGAAAACAGCCTACTTGGGTCAAAAAAATGAGGGTATGAAGGGGCATGCATTTTAGTCAATTTGGAGTAGCAGGATGGAGGCCAGATTATGAAAGTTTGAGAAAGCCCCAAAAATGTGTATTTTATTCTAGAGGTAATAGTGAGCCACTGTGGTTTTCAATATTTTAATAGCTCCTTGACCTGTCCTTTCTATTCGGTCTTGTTATTGTCACATTCATACCTGATGAATGTAAAATTGGGAGAGGATTCTATTCAAAACAACTTCCAAAAAGACTTTCAAAAGGACTTTGAAAATTGCAAAGTTGAGAAAAACAGCTGTCTTCTTTCACCTGTATATATACCACACCTTGTTTAGCCTTTCCCACATGGATGAGCATCCCCTCAGTTTCCAATTCTTTGCTACCACCAAAGTGGTGCTATAAATATTTTTGTGCATAGAGGTGCTTTCCCTTTTTTCTTTCATCTCTCTGGGGTACATATTTAGTAGGAGTATTGTTGGATAAAAAGGGATTTATAGTTTTATAGCCTTAGAATATATTTCCAGATTATTCCCCAGAATAATTCCCCAGAATTGGTTGGGCCAATTCATTTCTCTATTAAGAATTCATTAATGTACCAGTTTTCCTGCACCCCCTCCAGTATTTGCCATTTCTGATAGGTGTGAGGTAGTACCTCAGAGTTGTTTTAATTAGCATTTCTCTAATCAATAGTGATTTAGAGAATTTTTGTTTAGACTATGGATAGCTTTGATTTCTTCTAAAAACTGCCTGTTCATATTCTTTGACAATTTATCAATTGGAGAATGACTCTTATTTTTATAAATTTAAATCAGTACCCTTATATATTTTAGAAATGAGGCTTTTATCAGAAAAAATATGCTATAAATTTTGATATTACTTAATTTTCCATGTTACCTTTTAGCAAAAGGTAATTTCTCTGATTATTTCATTTAGCTCTATTTTTGCTTTTGCTTTGTATTGAGAAAGGTATTGCTATCCATGTTCTCTTAACTTCAGCTGAAGCATAATTAATTCTGCTCCATCCCTTCATTTCAACTCTATATGGCTTTCTGACCCAAGTATATCTCTTATACACAATATATTGTTGAGATTCAGGCTTCTAATTCATTCTTCTATTTGACTTCATTCTATGGATTAGTTTATCCCATTCCCATTCCCAGTTATGGTTACTGATTGGGCATTTCCCTCTATCCATTTTTCCTTCTCTCTCTCTCTCTCTCTCTCTCTCTCTCTCTCTCTCTCTCTCTCTCTCTCTTTCTCTCTCTCTCTCTCTCCCCACCCCCTCTCTCTCTTTCTTTTATACTTTTATATTTGGTCCCTCCTCAACAGTCTGTCTTGCTTCTAACCATGGCCTCCCCCAATCCAACCCAATTTTAACTCCACCATATCTCTCAACTCCCTCCCCTCCTATATTCCTATTGGGTATGATAGATTTCTATATCTGACTGAATGTGTGTGTACATACAAACCTACATCCATGCATATATGTATGTGCACATATATGTAGACATACATTCATATGTGTGTGCATACACATGTATATGTATATGTGGGTGTAATATATATATATATATATATATATATATATATATATATTTTATTTTCTCTTTGAATCAATTTTGAAAAGAGTGAGGTTCAAGCATTGCCCACCCACCCTCATTTCCCCTCCACTATAAAAGCTCTTTTGCGAGACATTTTTATTTCATTTTCATTCTATTTCTATTCTATTCTATATTATTTTTATTTTATGTGAGAAAATTTGACCCATTCTACCTCTCCCTTCATCCTTCTCCCAGTGTGCCATTACATTCCTCTTTCTCAGTCCTATAATCTTTTTGTTGGAGATTATTCCAATATAATCAACCCATACACATGCCTTTGACCTATGCAGACTCATTCTACCTACTGCAATCATGATAAAGTTTTTAGGAGTTAAAAGTATCATCTTCTCATATATGAATGTAAGAAAAAAATTTAACTCCATTGAGTCTTTTATGATTACTCTTTCATTTTTACTTTTTATGTTTCTCTTGAGTCTTCTAGTTGAATGTCATATTTAAAAGAAATTCAGCTCTGATCTTTTCATAAGGAATGTTTAGAAATTCTTTACTTCATTACATATCTAATTTTCCTCAATAGACTATTCTTGTTTATAATCCTAACTCCTCTGTCTATGGCATATCATATTCCAAACCCTCCACTCCTTTAATGTGGAAGCTAATAAATCTTAGGTGACTCTGACTATGACTCTCTGATACTTGAATTGTTTCTTTCTGGCTGCTTACAATATTTTTTTTTCTCCTTAATCTAGGAGCTCCAGAATTTGGCTATAATGAATTTGGCTGGGCGTTTTCATTTGGGGATCTCTTCAGAAGGTAATCAGTGGGTTATGCAATTTCTATTTTATCGTCTGGATCTAAGATATCAGGGTGATTTTTCTCGAAATATGATGTCTGTGGGTTTAGCATCTCAATAAAGAGTACCACATGCTGTGGACTGTCAGAAAAAGAAAGAAGGAGATATAATGTCTAGGCTCTTTTTTAGATCATGGTTTCAAGTAGTCAAGCAATTCTTAAATTATCTATCATCAGTATATCTTCCAGATCAGTTGTTTTTCCAATGAAATATTTCTTTTCTTCTTTTTTTCATTGTTTTGACTTTGTTTCATTAAGTATTAAAATTTCATGGAGTCATTAACTTCCACATTGCCAATTCTAATTTTTATTTTTTTATTCAATGAATTTTTGTATTTCTTTTTTCAATGGGGCTGTAAAATATGCTTTCTAGAACATTCTTCATGAGTTTTTGTGGCTTTCTACCATTGGATAAATTTTACTTTCTAAGGCAATATTTTCTTCAGTGTTCTTGTGCCTCTTTTACCAAGCTGTTAATTCTCCTTTCAGTTTTCTTACATCATACATTTCTTTTTTCAAACTGTCCCACTACTATTCTTATCACTTTAACTCTTCTAGGAATTCTTGCTGGCCTTTGGTACCATTAACATTTTTCTTTGAGGCTTTGCTCATAGCTATTTTTCACATGTTTGTCTTCTTTTAAATTTGCCTCAATCTTTCCTGTCATCATAAAATCTTTTAATGATCAAGTATTTCTTAGTTGTTGTTTGCTCATTTTCCCAGCCTAATTCTTCACTTTGAACTTTATAGTAAAGTTGGCTTCTGCTCACCTGGAGGTGGGGAGGCATTTTCCCAAGCTTCAAACTTTGTCATGCTGATGCATTCAGAGTTAGTTCTGAAAGTTTTCAGTCCTCCCAAGGTGGTGTTATATGGGAGAGGTATGGTCACTACTCTCCTAGTCTGTGTTTGTAATGGAAATGCAAATTTAAAGATCTTCCCTGCCCCTAGGTTAAGTGTACCTGGAACCTGTGGTGAGAGGCTTGTTTTTTCAGGAAAGCCCACACCTTGAAACTTTGTGATTGGGCAGTGAGTCAAGAAGGTTGTTACATTCTCTGAGCCAGGAGAAGGCTATCTAAACCCTGATGAGAGGCTTTGCTTTGGGGCTCACTTTGAGAAGTGTTGTATGATTTGACCAGATGAGACTCTAGGCAGCCATTAAGAGCCCCCTGGCTTTGAAAACCCAGATGTTGATGCTTCCCTCTCTGGTAACTGTGATTTGGGTATTGATAAAGGTTGGACAGTTTGGAAGCCTGTCTGTTTGATCTGTCTGTATACTCTGAAGTTGGGGGTGCTGACCTTTTCCCCCTGAACTAGGTAATATATGTTTGTTTGATTAAAGTGAGCTTGTTAACTGATTTTGAGTTGCTTTCCTTTACAAAAGCAGATCTAAGAACCTGTATTGGAAGCCACCCTGGGCGTGTTGTGGTGCTTGCTGCTACAGTGTGTTAATATTTATCCAGGAAGAAAAAAAAAAAACTTCTGCTTTCTTGCAGTCACAAGGTATGCAGTCACATACCTTGAAACTATGACCAGGAGACCTCCTTGCTAATCACAAGTCACACGTGCTCTTCTCCATCCTAGAATTACGACCAAGTCCTGCTTATAGGCAGTAGAGTTGCCTATCAGCATTAGCTGCAAAATATGCCAGCAAATGGATCCCCGTAATTGCTTTCTGATTAGGTGTCTGACACTCTCATTCTCACTACCAAAAAGCTCCTCCTGCTGCTGCTGCTGCCATCTTGGCTAACTAATAATAACCACTACTGGTGCTCCTGAGCCCACCCTGGTATTACAGACGTCTAAATGCTTCCTATGGTCTTAGGCTGAAAAAAAAATGTCTCCCTCTGACCTATTGATGGCTCTTCCACTCCAAAATTTGATCTGAAGCATTATTTTAAAGTTGTTTTAGGGAAAATGTTGGGAGAGTCCAGCTGGGTTCCAGTTTGTCCTTTACCATGTTGGTTCCCAAATATATGAAATTCTTAATAAAAATGTCAGCAAATGTAGAAAAATGTGAGAGAAAATAAATATTCCATCTTGTTAGCAAAATGCAGGGGCCTACAAAAGAACTTGTTGATAAATTGACAAAAGGGTTACTCTGGCTGATGAGTGTACTCATGAAGCCAACCCCTTTTTCTAGTATCTTCATTTTCTCTATAACTCCATGAGGTCAATATTAATCATATTGAGACATATCATATTTTCTTTAACAGAGTTCTTGGGGGGAAATGTCTGTTTACACCAGAAAAACTAATGAATGGTCTACAACCACAGCTCCCAATGTCTTACACAAAGAGTGGGAAGGTAAAAATCAGAGCTTTAACTATGATCTATGTTAGACAGACAGATAGATATACACACACATATATGTATATATATATATATTTCTATAAAATAGGACTGCATATATGTCAAACTGTTTTCTCTAGTTGAAGTGCAAGTCATTTTTAGTGACTAATGATTGGAAACACTGCATATATACAAGATCCAAATCAATTTCAAGAATCCCACAAGGCTTATGCCAGTTCTTTAGGTACACATGGCACTCAGGTTTCTAAATACATTGGTCTACTCAATTTGATTCAGAAATTAAAATGCAAACTATTGCTCTCATGTGACACAGAGTAATTATGGGCATTAGAAATCTTCCCTAAATTTAACTTAAACTGAATGTCACCTATGATTTCCATGTATTATGGGAAGAGAAGCCTAGGATATTTAGACAACAAAGGTTTTTTTGTTTCATTTTGTTTTATTTTTGCTTTTTTGGAGGGGGAAGGTAGGGCAGTTGGGGTTAAGTGACTTGTCCAAGGTCACAAGGCTAGTAAATGTCTGAGGCTGGATTTGAACTCAGGTCCTCCTGACTCCAAACTTCACAGATCTAGTAAATGCCAGTTGTTATTGTCATATCTCAATATATCACAGTATAGAGTATGTCATAGTCAATATGCCACTCTATACATTGAGTTCATTCATATTTCAATTAATCATGGAAAATATTCAATGTTTAAAAGATTATTGTGTAACTATTCATTAAATAAGTTAATATATATACCACTTCATTCCTAATTTGTATTATAATAATCAAATATCATAATATTATTACTTTATTATATTTTTAATATACATACTAGCAGAATATGATGAAAAAAACCTTCTACAAAATTACCGATGTCTTTTTTCCCAGATAACGCATTTCTTTGAAAATTGCGAACTATTGTTAAAATTTTAAATGGCTAAAATATGTGTTTTCTCCTTTGCATATATCATAACTTTGCCCCTTCTTGGGACAGACTGTATAACTCATTAAAAATATTCTAAGAAGAAATGTGTATTTTTCAGCACCACAAAATTAGATGAAATGGATTTCTTACTCATAGTTCCAATCAATACCAATTACATATCATCAATTCTCTCTCTGATTCAGATGTCTTCTATTTATGCATTAGGTAATCATTTATTCTTTCCATTTATCTTCAACTCAAAAGCAAATTGTGACTATGTCATTTCCTTTTAGTTACTCAAATGCATGATGTTTCTTGCTCCACATTTCCTATCACAGAATGATTTTGCTATTTCCACTAATCAAAGAATTATACAATTGAAAACAATTTCCTGACTCTCTGTCTTTTGATTCAGCCTGTTACAACACCATGGGATAGCTTTTAAAATAAAAATGCAAAAGTCAAGTTGTTCAGCCTTTTCCTTGAAATGATTGTGACATTGTGAACAAATTGGGGCCTGATAAACAATTTAATGTTACTTTTGAAGGATATGAATGAAATCCCGAAGTTAAGAATGAATGCCTCCAAAACAAATCTCTTCCAAACTAGCACAGTGTAATAGAAAGAGGACTGAATTTTGAGTCAGAGGATCTGGATCCAAATCCTTTTCGTTCCACTTACTCACTCTATGACCTCACACAAGTTACTTCACTCTTGTGTGTCTCAGATTTTTGTCTAGTAAATGACTGGATTGGATTGAATAATCTCTAAGGTCCCTTCTAGTTCCAAATCCATGAAGTTGTGAAGTTGTTGTTGTTGTTGTTTAGTCATGTCTGACTCTTTGTGAACCATTTCTGGGGTTTTCTCTGCAAAGATTCTGGAGTAATTGGCCATTCCTTTCCTTAGTTCATTTTGCAGGAGGAAACAAAGCAAACAAACAGGATGAAGTGATTTGCCCAGGGTCTCCCAGTTATTAAGTATCTGAGGTCAGATTTGAACTCATGAAATGAGTCTTCCTGAATAATCATCATCTTTAACACAAATATTCCTTCAGTGTTTACACAGTGAAAAATCATGGAACACCAGAATCTTGGAAGATTCAAAGTTATATGAAAATAACCCATTGAGAAATAGGAAGACATATGGGTGGGCATAAGTAGATATGTAGTCTGTTATCAACAATTGCTTGCACATAAGTAGTAGCCTAAGAGACATGACTGATGACAAAAATGGGAAAAGGACAATGGCCTTGTTTCATAAGAATTTTAAACAAGGATGAAAAGTCTAAGGAGTATACACTGTGAGAGTCCAATATTCCAAAGGAATTATGTTCTCATCCTTTCCAACAATACAGGTTGTGACCAATTCATTTTAGCCTAGTCTATGAATACTTAAGATGATGGCTTTTAAAGGAAAGTGCTCTCTCCAAAATTAAAAAAAAATGAGAGTTTGAAGGACCTACGCATTCATTTATTCCACCCAACATAGGAAAGGAATCCTCACTATAACCTACTAACGAGTGGTCATCCAGTCTGTTACTTGTAAGACTTGGGAGGAGGGGGGATTGCAGGTTAAAATCTTAATTAGAGTACTGATGAGCAAGAAAAGAATAACATAAGCCTTATAGAAGGAATAAAATGGAAAATGGTTCAGAAAATGAGAAATATGTGCAACTAATCCTATGAGAAATATTTAAAAGATCAGAGGGAAGGATCTAGCCAGTTCAAGAGATCCCAATGAAATATTTATATAAATCTATGTGCAAGAATCTATGGGTAAGCAAGATGGCAGAGTGCATAGAGTATGGAGCCTGGAGTCAGGAAGGTTCATCCTCCTGAGTTTAAATCTGGTCTTAGATAGCTTTGTGACCCTAATCAATTCACTTAAGCTGATTTGCCTCCGTTTCCTGAACTGTAAGGACGAGAAGGCAATGGCAAACCACTCTTGTATCTTTGCTAAGAAAATCCCAAATGGGGTCACAAGGTGTCAGACATGACTGAAAAATGAGTGAACCTCAAGAACATGTGCAAGAATTCCAAAAGATGAGAAATCATAAAGTGATAAAAGATCTGCATTTGTGAAGAGAGTACCTACCCTGACAACATGACAGATTGAAAATAGTGGCAAAGTTAATTGATTCATGAGCATGCTCCTTTTCAATCTCTACTTTTTCAGTGTTATGGAATACTTTGAAGATAGATTGTATGCAGAGATATGGGGATTTAGTGCATCAGATTAATTATTAATATTTGTGTTAAAGATGATGATTTTGTGTCAGTGAATACTTTCCAGAATGTTCTCCTCAATTCTGGGCACAGGTCACTGGAATCCATGGTATGTATCTTCTGTATATTTACATGTATCAACTCACATTACTCTGTGTCTTGCATAGTCTAACAGTTGGTCTACTGATTTAGGTACATGTTACTTGCTTTCATCCACTTTGCTTCAAAAGTGTGGATGATTAGATCATTATTTCAGGTTTTATTGAAGGAATTTTATATAGGAATATAGAATTTAGTGCAAGTTAATTTATACTGATATCTCTAAATTGTAGATGATATTACAAATATTTTAAAGTATCATTTGTTTTATTTAATTCCTTTTATTTTTGAACCCTACATTAAGCAGAGGTTTTAATTTAGAGGCAGTATTAAGTGACTCTAGTCTAAAGGCATTAGTATGACATCTGAAAATGACAAATTAATGAAAATAGCAATTTTATCTTCCCTGTATTGTTTTATCCCCTGAAGACCAAACATCTCAAGTGCCTTCATGTGATCCTCCAGTGGCCCAAATTCAAAGCCTTCTACCATCTTGGATTCTTTCTTATTGAAGCATATTTCTTTACCTGTTTTCCAGGTCTTTCTTTGTTGTTGTTTTTCAGTTACTTAATCTCCCATTTGCATTACTAGGGTCACTATCTGTTTTGTTCCCATTTATGACTTTTTGTATTTAGTTAATTTTTCCACTTTCTGATTATTCTGGGATTTGAATTAAGACATTGGCCTAAGCCTAAACATAATTATCATCAAGTGGTATCCAATTTCCCCACAAGTTTTTGAGTAAAAGACAGTCTTTGTCTTATAATATATGTGCTTGGGTTTTACAATGAGCTACTGAGGTTGACCCTTTAAAATTCCTGTTCATCTAATTGGTTGAAGTTGATTGACTTTTCTGTTTTGTTTTTTAATTTTGTTTTTTAGTTTTGGATGAACTATAGGAATGGTAAGAATGTGAGGATAAGAGGGCTGGAGAAAGACAGGCAGAGACAGGGAGGAGAGTAAAAAGAAGAGAAAGAAATCTAAACAGATGCAAGAAAAATAGAAATAATGAGTATTTCCTATTACTAAAAAAAAGTTACATTTCCTTGGGTGCCACTGGACTCAAACTATCTTAATTAAACTTATAAATAGTTTTCTTTTGGGCAAGCATTCACAGATATTCTTGACAGAGCATGTATTAACATAAAACATCTGAACAGGAGAATAAATGAAACATGTCTTGCATAAATTCAAGGAAAATCATTGCTTTTTGCTTGCAATCAAGGTTGTACAGGGCATGGCTCTGTTATCTTTAGGGTAGTTCTTGGATAAACACATCTGTAGGCAAAATGTGTAAAAAATCCAACCAGTGGCTTTAACTTTACCAATTTCTACTTCTATCCCTCTAGGTTAACTAGCCTCCTTGATTTAAACACATGAAAACCCACATTTACAAAAATATAGATTATGGAATGACAACTTATAAGGTATGTAAAAAATAGAATTTTATTTGCAATGATCCAGCTGTCAACATATGGAGTCCATTTCATAATGACCCTTTGGTTCTGCTTTGAGACAGGCTACAGCCATTAGCCAGGGATTTAAGAAATTTTGTGGGGAGAAAAAAAGGCCTCACACCCTAATACTACCACCACTAATCAGCAACTCACACATCAAGGGAGATAAGGCAAAGAGCCCCAGGAACAGCTTTCTCATCAAACTATCACCAGTCCTTCTTCCTATCCCTTTTTCTTCAGCAGCTAACTATGGAAACATTCTTTGTGGAGATGCAACCTGGTGACTTTCTCTGCATGTACTTCATCCTCTACTGCTTCATCAATCCCAGTGATGAAAGTCCCAGAAAAGAAAATTCTCAGTGCCAAAATCCTTGATATCATATTGGTCAATATAAAATACATATGTGGTTTGATCAGAGGAAAGGACAGTAAAGAAGAGATAAGATCATGACCATGTGTTTTGCTCCTGACCCCTAAGGATTACAGTAACTTCCCATGGAATTTGCAATTAAAATATCTTAAGTGTTATCTCCCTCATTAGAAAATGAGCTCCTTGAGTGAAGGGAATGTCCAGTTTTTTCTATTTGTATTCTTAGCACTTAGCACAGTGTTTAGCAAATAGTAAGAACTTAATAAATGATTTTTCATTCAATCATAAAAAATTAACAGCTACAAAATGCTACTTAGTGTCGTTTATCCTTCATTCTTGAAGAGGATCAATGATAGCAGAAAAGTGATATCTTGACTTGCAAATGAATTAGATTTAAGTGAAGAAGGGCTATGCAATGTCACCAACCTCTTTCTCTTTCCCCCTCCATCTCCCTCTACCTCTACCTCTTCCTCTCTCTCTCTCTCTCTCTCTCTCTCTCTCTCTCTCTCTCTTCCAGAGTCATCTTGGTCCAGTGGCAAGATATAGTTCAGAACAACTGGAGATGGTCCTGGATGCAGTGGGAGACTCTGGCTTTTTTAAGTTAAGGTCTTTCTCAGTTTATCTGCAGCAATGCCCATTCAGTTATTAAGCCTATTTAAGAAATGAGGCAAAAAAAAAAAATGACCCACCTACTAAAAAAAAAATGATCTAGGAGGGAAAGACCCTCAGAGTCTGTGACCTAAACAGAAACAATCAGTATTTACACTCACTCTGAACCATCAAAACCCAAACAAGTAAGGCTTTGGCTGGGACTTATTATCAGAGAGAGCCAGTTGAATTTAAGGCATGGGCAAGTAGCTCCATTTGAATTCTAATGGATTTTATCAAAACTTGGTTTTCCTGGGGTGACTAGGTATTTCAGTGAATAGAGCGCCGGCCCTGGAGTCAGAAGGAACTGAGTATGATCTGGTCTAAGACACTTAACACACACAAACAAAAACCTAGCCGTGTGACCTTGGGAAAGTTACTTAACCCCAATTGCCCTCAAAAAAAAAAAAAAGATCAAAACTTGGTTTTCCAATGCTGTACTTTAAGAAATCATAAATGAAACTACATGATAAAAACAAATTAATTTTCCTAATTTTTTTAAGGATAGACTAAATAAGTTTGTTATGACATCTCTATGCTAGAGTTAAGTTTCAATGTGTCCAACAGTAACTGATCAGACCAATATGAGCTCGGAATGCTCTACCACAGGTTGGGCACAAATAGTCCACATGAAAATTTGGGGTGGATTCTCTAAAATTGTGCATCCTGCATTTCCTTTGAGCTGTTTCAATTCTGCTTTGCTCATAGATCACAGAACCTTCTCTGATGTGGGTATGTCATGCTGAGTAGTCCTGTGCCAGTGTCTTCCACATCACACAATCAATTCCAAAGCTCTTAAGAGAGACCTTGAGAGTGTCCATGTATTGCTTCTTCTGACCACCATGTGAATGTTTGCCCTGTGTGAGTTCTCCATAAAAGTCTCTTTGGCAAGGGTTTGTTTTCCATTCAAACAATGTGGTCAGCTCATTAGAGCCGCACTCTCTGAAGCAGAGTTGAATGCTTTGCAGTTTAGTTCTAGTAAGGACTTCACTACCTGGTACCTTATCCTGCCAGGTGATCTTCAGAATCTTCCTAAGATAATTCAAATGGAAGCAACTGAGTATCCTAGCATGGCACTAATATGCTGTCCAGGTCTCATGGGCATACAACAATAAGGTCAGCACAATGGCTCTTTAGACCTTAAGTCTTGTAGTCAGTCTAAAACCTTTTCTTCCCCATACTTTCCTTTGAAGCCTCCAAAACATTGAGTTAGCTCTGGTGATACATGTGTCAACCTCATTAGCAATGTGTGCATCCCTGGAAAGGAGAGAAGAGAAGAAAGGAAATCTAGTTCATAAACCCCAATATATCTTGTGAGATTTCAGTGACAAAATATATACACATATATATTTATTTTAAAATAAATATATATTAATATACATTTTATATAATAAATATAAATAAATAATAATAAATATATGATAAAACAAATAAATATAATTTATTATTAATTAAAATTAAATTGTTAATTAAAAATTAAATTGTTAATTAAATTAAACATTAAAATAAATAAAAATCAATTAATCAAATAAATAAATAATAAATATGAATATATTTATTTAAATATAAATATATATTCCTTTGGGCAGAGGACCCACAGGTAAAGGTATGACTCACTATTTGGGGAGAGGGAAAGGGAGAGGAAGACAAGAGGGAGAGGGAGAGGAGAGGGTGAGGAGAGAAAGAGGGAGAGGAGAGGGAGAGGGAACAGAAGAGGAGATAACCCAAAAGGAACTGGTAAGTTGCAGCCCCATTAGGGCAGCTGCTACTACTACTCACAAATTGTTGTTTTTCCTTCATTCTGGTAGAGGACCAATGACACAAGAAAACTGATGTCTTGGCTTTCAAGTGTATTGAATTTATGTGAGACAGTAAAAATCACCAGCCTCACTCTCTCCTCTGAAGCCATCTGGGTCCAGTGGCAAGATAATAGATCAAGATGACTGGAGATGGCCCCACAATACTTAGACTAAAGTTCTAAGAATACTCCTAGTCATTTCATTAAGGCAATATACTGGACTACATTGAGCTTACCTTTTCTATTGTTTTTCCTCCCATGGTAATGTTTCTTTTTAAGGTTTGTTTTTTTTTGTTTGTTTTTTAAAGATAGTAACATCAATAAGTCACATCACATGTTCATAGCACTCTGAGGAAGTCAATGCATTTTTGTTTCTTAATGGTGCAATGTCACTGATGGAGACTGTTCTCTCACAATTAAGGTATTGTAATCTTTTCTTTAAGTATGTTGATTTTGTTTCTAGGTATATTGGCAACCTTGGTTTTAAAGCATTAGTTAGGAATTTGCAAATATTCTCTATTCCCTTTCTAAGATGGGAGATTTCCTAAGTCTTTCATCCACAATCACACTAATATGCCATTAAGGCATCTGACTGATTAAATTCAATAAATATTAAGCACCTACTATGTGTCAAGCATTGTGCAAAGCACTGGGGATGCAAATAAGGAAAAGAAAGGGAGTCCTTGCATTCAAGAAGTTTACAACAGGTACCTGTGTAGGGTTTACATTTTCCAATGGAGTCAAAAACAAGCAGCCCCTTTATAGAAAAGGCTGCTATGTTACTTGGGAGTAAGAAGATGGGGAGGGGAGGGAGAACTGGATTTTCACAACAACATCTCTGCTTTTGTTTTGGTAAATGCTCAGGGAGTAGTAAGTTTATAATAGGACTAAAGGGCAATGCTACAGTATAATGCATATGACTCTCAAACCCAAATAGATCCGAACTACTGTAAAGAAATATAGGATGCCTATGCTTCGTCCCAAAGAGCTAAAATTCTGAGAAGAAACAGAAATAAATGCATGTATCTTTCATAAGTCATAGAGTAAATGTGGATAATAGCAACATTAAAAAATTGACTTCCTTTCCAGCTCTAAAAATGTATATGATTCCAAATAGCAAAGGGAAAAATGACATAGAAGTCCTAATTTGACAACAGTGAATAGACCAGAAATATTAGCATAATGCCTGCAAAACCACTTTATTAACATTATCATAATTATTATCATTATGTTATTATTGACATCACCATTGTTTTGTTATAGTTTAACATATTTGTTTTTATAATTTTATATAGTTAATTTTATACATTTAAAAACATATTCTAAAAAAAAATCGACTGGCTTCATTAATCTGTCCAAGTTTGGGGGTGTGGGGAGGAAAAGGGGGAATGATTCCATGATGCAGAAAAAGTTGGCAGCCTTTGTGTTAGGAACTCTTTTCTTTTCACAATATGGAATTTCCTAATGTTGAAAAAAATATTATATCAAATAAGCTCCTAGGATCTTTAACCTTTGGGCTAGAGAGGATCATAAAGACAGAGTTCTATCCCTTCATTATTTTAGATGACAACCTGAATCACAGAAGCAGTGGCTCACAGGATCCCAGTAGCTAGTGAGTAGAGCAGCTCAGATTTAAAACTGGGTCCTTTGGTTCCAAATCCAGTATCCTTTCCATTACATCATATAAACTCTGCAATTGCATTGTTTCATTATTATACCACTGATATAAAATTCATTTAGATAGTAAAATTTCAGCTGATGTCCAAACTAGCTTTGTACCTTCTAGCAGGCTACTTATCATTTTATTTTGACATCTGATGTTGAGTGTAGCTACTGAAAAATATGCAGCCTGAATGTAAGACAATAAATATGGCAGATCAGAATGACAGACATTTCTTTGTATCAGAGATGTTTAATGGGGTTCCTTTAAGAAGCAGCTTCCGACAGAGGAAAATGGTTGAGGAATAGGGAGTTGTACAGACAGGGTCATCTTTCCATGTCAAACAGGCAAGCTTTCCCAACCTTAGAGCAATTTACCCCTAACCATATGTAGCCAAATGTGTGTGTGTGTGTGTGTGTGTGTGTGTGTATGTGTTTTCCCACAAATGGAAGATTTGAAGCTAGAGAGTCAATGGGAAAGACAGTCCTATGACATACATTTATATGTGACCTCCCCCCCCCCCAACCTCCACAAGAAGGAAGAAGCAAAAGTAAACAGGAAAAAATATGGAACTCCTTCCTTTCATCTTCTCAGGGTACCAATATATTCTCTGGCTTTCTCCCTGGTCTCCTAGTTATCTTTCTAGAAACATCTTTCTCTCCTTCTGAAGGTTAATATGTAGCACTTGAGCTTTCTCTCTCTTGCCCTCTACCCCCAATTTTATGAGCACACATATGAATGGGGGCAGGTATCTGTCTATGTGGTGATCATATACAAACTACTTTTAAAGAGATCCATTAGACATGAGAAATGTACTGCCATCCAGTTCATAAAAAGATAGGACAGGGCCTGTTAAGAAAGGCATATAGGAAGACAATGATTCTAAAGAATATTTTCAAAATGTGATCCTATTAAGAGACTGTTGGGCACTTCTGGCCTAAATCAGCAGTCTTGGTAAGAAGATTTTCTATCTGTGAGATAACAGTATTTTGTGTGGCAAATTCCAGATTCATAGTGATACCCTATAGTAAAGTATAACTCCAGATTTGAGAAATCACTAGAATGAAGAACCACCATTCTATAAAGCATTCCATGCATCTGAAGTCTGTATATCATTGAGTGTATCATGTCCCTGATTAGACGGTGAGCTCCCTGAGGGCAGGATTATGTTTTTCTATTTTTTTCCTATTCTAGTACTCAGCACAGTGACTAGCACAGAATATGCTTTTAATAAATACTGAAGTTCTATGTCACTGTCATGTTCAGACCCTTTCTTGAGAGACAGTAATCACTTTACTGTTAGCTCCCTAACTCTCTGCTTATCACATTTATCAGGACCTTGCCAAAAGAAAGGAAATCTTGCAGCTTGCAGCTATGTATAGCCAATATGCCTTTGAACTCAGTTTATGGTTTCTACACAAGAATGACATGTGACCTCAACTTCTCTGGCTGACTCATTTCACAGTATTTTTCTGATTCTGCAACACAGTCTGAAATGTCAATAATATAAAGACCGAGATTTGTGAGTTTAAAAATGGCCAAGCACATCCTTCTCTTGGACTAGGTTCCAATAAACGTGCTCCACAAGAATTTTACATAGATTCAGCCTTATAGATATGACACATGTATAGCTTAAGTGAATTTCTTGATTATTAATGTATTTGGAAATCATTAAGTGAATTGAAAATTCACCAGTACCATCTCAAGAGTTAAGTAAAAGTATCACAAATAGGGTAGGAAGGTAATTGCTTGCTCACAGAGAAGCACTCTAAAAATTAAACAATCCATTTAGACTCTCAGTCATGGGAAACAGGTCACTTCTTTTTTGCATTTCAATCTGATTTATATGGGGAGCTTAGTGGATATTGCTTAATATTAAATGTCACCTCTTTGATAAAGAATGGCCATGTCACAATCAAAATGTTTGGAAACACACTCTGACTATTTGACTTGACAAAACAGACTCCAGCTGTCAATGCTTTTGATTTCAGCAGAATATTAGAATTACTAGATGAACCCTCAATTTCAATGCCTTCTTTTTAACAAATAAGGAAGCAGCTAAAAAGAAAAAAAATTCTCCAGTTGTGTGAATTTCAATCTCTTATCCTTTTCAAATGACCAAGTGCATTTCTCAAAGGCAGATGTCATTTTAGTTTCCTGCTCCCTTTCTATTTTCCACCTTTCCATTTCTTTGTAAGATGATGATAACTGTTAGTGAATCACCTAGGCATTTTTCAGGATTAACCTATGGATGAAACATTGGTAATTAGCACATCAATCAGTACAACATACCAAAAATCAATGCAGAGGCTTAAGGAGTTAAAACATATTTTCTTTCCACAAATAAAAAGGGTACTGAATGTTGCAAGGCATTCTGCATGATGTGATAGAGAAAGCAACTGTGACCCCACAACTGAAAGAAACACATCACTCTCTTGAGAGATCTATGAATATTTCTAACAGGACCTCTGTAAAAACATAGGACACATTGAAACTATTTAGGTAAATCTATTGCAAAATGAAATTTCCTTCATAGCCTTGGCCTAAAATAGGAACTTTATTTCTTTCTTTTGGCTACTTCATTCAGCAGTACAAATAAGTTTTAAAGAAAATGCAGATGGGAAGTGCTCAAACAGTAATGAGCTTGACCTATTCTGACTAGACAAGGTGAAATTAAGGAGAGAGACACATTCAAAGCCCTCCAAGCAACGACTTCATTTACAACAGCA
The DNA here is from genome assembly GCA_011680675.1 of Gymnobelideus leadbeateri. Lineage (NCBI taxonomy): Eukaryota > Metazoa > Chordata > Mammalia > Diprotodontia > Petauridae > Gymnobelideus > Gymnobelideus leadbeateri. The sequence goes on from WOXC01002276.1 coordinate 340,046, forward strand.
AGGAAAACAATCAGATGTTTGGGAAATAATAGTCGGAAATAAACCTGATTTGCATAAAGAGAGCTCTAAGTAAGACCTAATAACTGGAGGACATTCAATATTTATGACTAGGTTGGATTAGTAAGATAGAACTGCATATATTGGTGTTAACATCAAGTGGGCCCTCAATACTGCATGGCAAAGGTTTTATTTCTCCCTTATCAACTTAGTGCTCCAGACCACCCTAAGACTGTAGGGTCCAGAAAAGCTGCTGCTCTACATTGGCAAGGGGACAGTTTTCTCATCATTCCCTATCCCACTGAAATTGAAGACCCAGAAAAAAAAAAAACAATCAAATAGCACCCTAAAGTTGGTGCAGCTGGAGCTATGGCTTTCTCCAAGCAGTTATTTCAAACTTGTTCTCCTCACTTAAATTCTCATATAGAAGAGCTATCAAATTCCTTGCTTCGTGTGTAGCAAAACAGAATAAGATTAAAATTTAATTGAGAAATGGTTAACAAAATATATAATACAATACAACATAGACAATGTTAATTTATGACTTTCTAAGTCAATATCGTACTGTCAGTGATACATTTCTATTTAAGTTTAATACCACAGGCTGCCAGCACAATTTGTCCTCATTCCCTCTCAGAAGAGAAACTCAATCTCATACATCACTGAGAAGTAAACCCTTCATTTTAGTATGTTTCATTCTTTCTCCCCATATCTGCAGATTCCTCTTTTTCACTCTTTGGTGACCATCTATCTGGGTCTCCTTGGTAAGGTTAAACTCTCCACCTGTGTCTTTAATGCCCTTTCCTTGTTTCCTGAAAAAGCTTGTCCCAGAGGATCACACCACCATCTTCTCTCATCTTCAGTCTTCCTTATCCATAGCCACCCTCTATCAACATGCCTTGGCTTTTTTTCCGTTCTCATAAAACCTCACATAAGCAAAAATCTTCATTTCACTCTGTCATTCCCTCAAATTATTATGCTATAGAAAGTGGTCAAATCACCCAGCTTCTATTTGCTTGTCCTCCTCACAAATACCCACTTTCTATGTGATTTCTGACCCCACTACCAACACAACAGCTGCTCTCACCATTTACCAAAAATCTCATAACTGTTAAGTTCAATGTCTGAACTTTCTCAGTCCTCATTTTCTTGATGTCTCTGCAGTTTTTGAACCTAGCAAGGCCATTCTCTCTCCTCTCACATTTCCTCCTCAGTGTGATCCAGTTCCAAAAATTAGTGATCTTACTTGGCTATCTTTGGTTTTCCTGTCATCTTATCTGACCACACTTCAGTCTCCATTTTCTAATTTGTCGTATCTGTCTTGCGCTCATTTAGTGCAATGCTACCCCCACCCCCAACATCCCCTCCATTCTAAATTCTCTTCTCTTTCTTTACTTTCTCAGTGATGTCATTAGCTCCCATGAATTACTACTTACTACTCCCATTCAAATTACTGAGTCTTGGTCTGTATCTATATCTATCTGTCTATCTATGAGAATACATGTCATTCCCCAATTGACAAATGAGCAAAGTATATAAACAGGAAATTTTCAGACAAAGAAATCAAAGCTATCTATAGTTATATGAAAAGAAATTCTCTAAATCATTTGCTTAAAGAAATGCAAATTAAACAACTCTGAAACACTTCACACTTATCAGATTGGCTAATATGACAGGAAAGGAAAATGATAAATGTTGGAGGGGATGTGGGAAAAACAGGACACTAAGGCACTGTGGGTAGAGTTGTTAACTGATCTAAACATTTTCGAGAACAATTGGGAACTATGTCCAAAGGACTACAAAACTGTGCATATACTCTTTGATCCATTAATATCACTACTAGATCTATATCCCAAAGAGATAAAAAGGTTGGGGGAATGTACTAAGGTATTTACAACAGTTCTTTTTCTGTGTGTGATGGCTAAGAATCAGAAACTGAAAGAATGCCCATCAGTTAGAGAATGGCCACACAAGTTGTGGTATGTGATTAATAGAATATTATTGTGCTAAAAGAAACTATGAGCAGGATGATTTCAGGAACACCTAGAAAGACTTATATGAATTGATACAGGGTGAACTGACCAGAACCAGGACACCATTTTATACAATAACAGCAACATTGTACAATATTAACTGTGAAACACAGCCTTTCTGAAAAATATAATAATCCAAGACAATCCCAAAGAACTTATGATAAAATGCTATTGGCCCCCAAAGAAAAAGAAAACTGATGGAATCTAAATACAGACCAAAGGATACTATTTTTCACTTTTTTTCGTTTGAATCTAGTATTTTTGTAATCACTATTATGGAAATATGTTTCATTTCATTGCACATGTATAACATTACTCAGAGTTAAAGATTTTTTTAATGTTAAAAATTGTTTCTATGTGTAATTGTGGAAAAATCATATATATATACATGTATACACATGTGCTTGTGTATATATATATGTATATACATATATATATACATATATATATATATACACACATATATGTATATAGGACAGTAGACAGAGTGTCAGGCCTGGAGTCAGAACAGAAAGACCTGGAATCAAATTCAGCCTCAGAAACTCACTACCTATGTGACTTGGGCAAGTCACTTAACCCTGTTTGGCTCGGTTTTCTCATTTATAAAATGAGCTGGAGAAGGAAATGGCAAATCACTCTAGCATTTTAACCAAGAAATCCCCAAATGGGGTCACGAATAGTCTGACATGACTGAAATACTACTGAACAAAAAAATATGCATATATGTGTGTGTATGTATGCATGTGTATATACATATATAAAATCTAGATCTCTATACATATGTGTATTATAAAATATATGTATACACAGAAGGTGGTTCTATGAGTGGACAAAATGAAATGAATAAGATACTATGAGATATGACAAGATTTAATAAATAGGAAGGTTAGAGAATTCAGAAATGCATGAGTGGTCATGAGTTTGTAAATCTAGGTGACCAGCAAGCACAATGGTACCATCAACATTAAACGGAGTTCAGAATTAGGATGGATTTTAGAGACCAAAAACATAGTTTCCCTGATACCTAGCAAGTACCATTTTCCTTCTTGCATGAGGAAGTCAAGCTCCCATCACCAGTGACCTATATGCTGTGGATTTGTCTCTAGACATCTGAGATCATGATATTTTTTGCTGTCTCCTTTCTTGAATCTTGTCTCCTATAACATCTTTGGTTGACTCTGTTACTAATTTTATTCCTATATTGAAGTTATATTCTGTGTCACCTAGCTTAGTGTCTATATTTAGGCATTTTTCTTCCATTCTCTTCCTTTTTTCACTTGAAAGCCCTTTTGATTAGATTGGCAAGAACCCAGGCAAATGCATTCATATGAGCCCTTTTGAGGTATAGTCCACACCTAAGCAGTAGCCCACGATTCTCTATTTTAAACCTCGATCCCAAACTCCAAATCCTATTGTTGGGAACAACCTTAAGCAGAAGTCCACTTCTAACATCAAACCTTCTATTCTTAAGCCCTGGCTTAAATCAGCAGGAGTGATTGAAAGAAATATCCTCTGTGTTCCTGAAATTCTTGGCCAAGGCTTCAAAGCTCTTAGCCTGCTAGATTTCTTCTGGCAGGGTCACTTGGGCCCACACATATCCATAGAAGTAGACAATAGTCATCCATTCTGACAGCACCAGAAAAATTCTGGCACTTGTTGGATAACATGCTCCTAGAAGACACTCTTTAAATTATCAGGTTGAATCTGGTGGAAATGAATGATGTAAAACAGAATTTAATAAAGCATTTGTTAAAAAAAAAAAATTATCAGGTTGAAAATAGCTGCCCCCACCACCCAGTGTCCCTCAGTGGGGTGTTACTAGCTCCATCTGCTTGCCTCTTCTTCTGACACTCACCTCTTCAAGTGAGGTCTCACCTGAATGTACTTGTGAAACTCCACTGGAGGTCCTTGGAAAATGAGCAGCTCTGTTCTCCTTGAAGAGTCTGCCCTCTCCTTCAGAAAAGCATTCTTTCTCTTAGCTCTACATCGCCTGTGGTCCTTCTTCACTTCAGCCTGTGTCCCAGTCTTCCAGCCTGCACGCTGACACAGGTTAGAAAATTGCCATCTGCCTCTTCAGGTTTGTTTTAAGTTATCCCTCATGTAGAAGATTTTCAGATTATTATGGTTAGTTTGTTCGGAAGACTTTGGTACCTTTCTGATAGAGTTATGAGACATTCCCCCAATGCACTTTTCCTTCTCTTCTGGAACAGGTAACACACTATACTTCAATCAGGGATGAAATTTACTTCACCCTGTCAGAAAAACTAGCATTGTGTAGTGTATCCTGGTCACTATTATTACTATCACTATTATTATTATTACTGACACTATAATCAGTATCAATGTCACTATCATTATCACTATCAAAATCACTATCACTATTACTATTTCTTTCCTCATCCTTTCCGAAAAGGCAGTTAAGCTGCACAGTAGACAGGGCACCAACCTTGGAATTAGACCTATGTCCCATTACTGCCCCTAATATTGACCATGTAATGCTAGGAAAATCACTTATTGTCTGACAGCCTCAGTTATGCCATCCCATTAAATGGGGACAAAAATGACATCTAAACCCCAAAGGCTGTTGTGGGAAGCACATAAGAGAGCATATGTAAAGTTCTTTGCAAAACCAAGACATTATGACTATTATTGCTGCTATTATTATTCTTTTGCCAGCAGTATTTTTGGTTAGTTCCCTTAGGAAAAAAACCACCTATTTAGCACTTTTCACCTTATAACAATTTGATAACCAAGTCAAGTCCCTTGCCCTTCTCTTGTCAATTTCCTTCAACTGCTCATGCATTCATTCTTATCCTCCCTCTAGGCTTAAGTCCAGCTGCTGAAGTTTTTCTCTACCTTGTACCTTGGCTTCATCTTCTCCCTGAGTTTATTGGTACAAATTTTCTTCTCTAAATCCTTTTTCTGCACTACCACAGCATCACTCTGGTCTTCTCAATCATCCTACCATAGCTCTCTCCAAATTCACTCCTGGCTGGCTGTCCAATTCCAACCTTCTCCAAATCACTTCTTCCTATCCCAGCATCCAGTCTGAGGACTTTTTCTGACCTTTCTCTCATCACACCCAAAAGCAGTCCTTGATATCAAGTTTAAATTCACAGATGCTTAAATTACTAATTAATGAGGTCTCAGCAACACAAATAACATAAGGTACAAAAATGAAAGGTAGTATTGAGGGGTGGAATCAACATGGCGGAGTAGAATCAGGACTTTCATGCAGCTCAGGCTTCCACATCCTCCAATTCATGAAAAAGGTGACTCTGAACAAAGTTTGGAGTTACAAAACCCACAAAATGACACAGAGATGTTAACCTCCAGATGAGGACAGCCTGGCAGGCTGGCAGGAAGTAGCCAGTGCAGCACTCTGGGAGCCAAGCCCAGCCCTGTGCCAGCCTGAGGTCTTAGCCTCAATAGCTTTGGCAGCTGAGAAAACCCCAGTGATTGAGACAAAGCTACCCTGTCTGGTAGCAAAGTCCCACTGTGGCAAAAAGCTCAAACATCAAGTAATTGAGTGGCAACATGAGCAGGCAAAGGAAGCAAAGCAAGCAGAGCAACAAAAAGAATCAGAGCATGGAACAGGAGGAAGACAATGAAATCAGAACTCCTGCACCCAAAACTTCCAAGAAAAATACAAGATGGTTACAGGCCATAAAGGACCTTAAGAAGGATTTTGAAAAGCGAATAAGAGAAGTAGAGGAAAAACTGGGAAGAGAAATGAGAACAATGCAAGACAATTATGAAATAAGAGTCAATACCATGACTGAAGAAAATAACACCTTTAAAAATAGACTAACTCAAATGTTAAAAGAGGTTCAAAAAGGCAATGATGAGAAGAGTGCCTTAAAAAGCCGAATCTGCCAGATGGAAAAAGAATCTCAAAAGCTCACTGAAGAGAATCATTCCTTCAGAATTAGAATGGAGCAAATGGAAGCAAGTGACTTTATGAGAAATCAAGATGCTATTAAACATATCTAAAGAAATGAAAAAGTAGAAGGCAATGTGAAATATCTCATTGGGAAAACGACTGACCTGGAAAATAGATCCAGGAGAGATAATTTAAAAATTCTACCTGCAAGACTACCTGCAAGACATAATCAAAAAAAAATAACTTAGACATCATCCTTCAAGAAATTCTCAAGGAAAATTGCCCTGATGTTTTAGAATCAGAGGGCAAAATAGAGGTTGAAAGAATCCACCAATCACCTCCTGAAAAAGATCACAAAAAGAGAAGTCTTAGGAATATTATAGCCAGGTTCCGGAATTCCCAGATCATGGAAAGAATGTTACAAGCAGCCAGGAAGAAACAATTTCAATATTGTGGAAAGGCAATCAGGATAACACAGGATCTGGCAGCTTCTACACTGAGGGATTGAATGGCTTGGAATATGATATTCCGGAGGTCAAAGGAGCTGGGATTAAAACCAAGAATCACCTATCCAGAAAAAGTGAGTATCATGTTTCAGGGGAAAATATGGAAAACAGAAGACTTTCAAGTATTCTTGAAGGAAAAACCAGAGTTGAATAGAATTCAGATACAAGAAGCAAGAATAGTATGAAAAGGTAAACAGGGAAAGGAAATCAAAAAGAACTTAACAAAGTTGAACTACTTACATTCATGAATGGGAAAATGATCATTGTAACTTATGAAACTTTTCTCAGTATGAGAATAGTTGAAGGGAATAGAAATGTGTATGTGTATATATAGCTATATGTATACATACATATATGTCTACATAGGTGGATATATGTGCATATGAATACATATGTGAGTGTATGTATATATGTGTACAGGTATACATAGATAGAGGGCACAGGACCAATTGAATAGGAAGGGATGATGCTTAAAAGGTGAAATTAAGAAATGAGAGATGAATATAATGAGAGGAGATGGGGAGAGACAGAATGAGGTAAACAATCTCATATTAGAAGAGGCAAGGGAAATGGTTACAATGGAGGGGAAGAATGGGGAGGCAAAAGGGAATGGATCAACCTTATTCTCATTGAATTTGGCTTAGGGAGAGAATGGCATACACACAAAATAGGATCTCACCCTACAGGACAGTAGTGGGGAAGGGGATGAGAGGGGGGATGATAGAAGGGAGGGCAGGCTGTGGGGTAGGGAAGATGGAAGCACCCACTTTTGAAAAGGGACAGGATCAAAGTAGAGAATAGAACAAGTGGGAGGTGGGATAGGAGGGAGGGAAATACAGTCAGTCTTTTGCAATATATCCACTATGGGAACGTTTTGCATAGCTACAACCTATACTGAATTGCTTATCTTCTCAGAAAGGGTGGCTAACAAGGGAGGAAGAGAATGAATCTGGAATTAAAAGTTTTAAAATAATATATGTATATATATACATATATATATACTATTATTAATATTATTCACATGTAACTGGGAAATAAGATATACAGGCATTGGGGCATAGAGATCCACCATGCTCTACTGGAAAGTCAGAGGGGGTATGGGGGAAGATAAGGGAGAGAGAAGATTGGAGGAGGGGATATCGAGTGGGATTGCTATTTTGGGGTGATGGTTAGGGGAAAAACGGAGAAAATTTGAAACTCAAAATCTTGTGGAAACGAATGATGTAAACTAGAGGTTAATAAAGCATTTGATAAAAAAAAAAAGAAAGGTAGTACCGGTATCTCTCTTTCCCCCCATCCCACAGAGAACTTCCCTGTGAAGACAGGACACTGGTAGAGGGGAAGGTGTCTGTTAGCTCCCACATTCTTGGCATCCATATAATCTGCCTCAGTTTCTGAATTTTCTTCAATACGTCCACATGGTTTTAGAACTTCTAGCCATGTACTCATAACACACTCTCCTCCAAGACACAGCAGACATGTGATGAATATTTGGAAGGAGAGAGAAAATATGATATTTCATGCACTTAAATTAATTTATTTAAATATGTTCTTCAATCCTTTCAGTCACGTCCAACTCTTCATGATCCCATTTGGGGTTTTCTTGGAAAAGATTGAAGTGGTTTGCCATTTCTTTCTCCAGCTCCTTTTGCAAATGAGGAAACTTAGGCAACTTTGGGTGATGGAACTTTATAGTATCTGAGGCCAGATTTGAACTCAGGAAGATGAGTTTTCCTCACTTCAGGCCTGGCACTTTATCCACTGTAGCATCCAGTTGTCCTGCTTATTTAAAGATGGATAATGATAATAACTGCTGGCATTGATAGAAATTTTTAAAGCTTTCCTCATACAGATTTCATGTATTTGGGGCTTCAGAACACCTCTGTTAGGTAGGGACTATTTTCCTCACTTAACAGAGGAATAAACAGAAGCTGAAAAAAGCTTAAGTGACTTTTTTAAAGACCATACAGCTGAGAAGTGTCGGAGTCAGGATTTAAAATAATGTTTTCTTAATGGCAAATCCAGTGCTCAATGCACTTTGCCCCCCAGATATTACTAAGCACATTTAATCCCATATTTAATATTACATTCACTAAAGCTAGCTATCATCTCTATCATTTATCTAACATCTATCTCTATCTATGTTTTGTGTCTAGGTTTAGTGTTCAAGAGAGCTTTATAAAATACTCTTGAAGCAGGAGATATCAATTTTTCAAGAGGCCTCTGACTAATTTTAGTGCCTTTTCTAAAAAAAACCCAAAAGTGTGAGGGTGGCTGAAGGTACTTAGAAACAGGAAGTCTCAGATTAGCTGAAAATAAACAGGATCAGAAAAGGAAAGGGTCATATGTCCCAGGGGCCTCTGGGGCTGGTGTCAACATCATCACACCTGCCATCCCCACCTGGGAGGTATCTCACAGTTACATGGAGGGAAGAGGGGAAGGAAAAGTAGAATCCACACAAAACGGTTTCTGACCTTAACTATAAATAAAATGTCCATTACTTAACTTCCTAAACTAGTAAATGCTACAGGCTATAGGGGGAAAAGGCAATGTATTATGCTTTTAAAACAAGACTATACTCTCTTATTTCTATTAAATAATGTTCAAATTGTAGAGAGGTATTAAGGCAGAATAAAGAGCATACATCACAGTCAGGATGACTTGGGTTTATGTCTCATCTCTGACACATGCTGGCTGAATAACCCTGGACGTATCATTCTCCCTCACAGAGTTCCAGGCAGCTTTAACACTGTAGACTCCAGGAAAGCCACTGACCTACATTGACATGGAGAGAGTTTCCCCACTGGCAGTCCCTGATACAAGTGAAAATGCAGGTCTAGAAAAGGCATTAAATACATATCAACTTAAAGTTTCAATGCCCTTTTCAAATATTATTTCTCTGTGCCTCGAAAAAAGACTATGTAAGGTAAGTGCTACAAGTACATTTTACAGATGAGGAAACTGAGGTTCATAAAGGTCATCCAACTAGGTTCTTCTTGAACTCTCTATAGCCTGGAGTCTCCCTCTCTCGTCTCTGGGGTTTGGAGGCATTGCTTTCACTTCATTTTCCTGATATGGTGTGAATATTCCTTAGTCTCCCATGATGAATCATCACCCATGTCCTACTCCCTGAATTGATTTTACTCCTAGGCTTGGTCCTGGGCTGCTTTCTTTTCTCTGTTTATGCACTCTCTTCATGGAAGCTAAGTGGTACCCATGGAACATTGGGCCTAGAGTCAAGAAAACTTGCATTCAGTCAGATCTCAGGAACACACAGGTTGTATGACCCTAGGCAAGTCACAAATTCCTCAACCATAAAACGGGATTAATGATAACACCTACCAGGGGCAGGTAGGTGGCACAGTGAGTAGAGTGTCAGCCCTGGAGTCAGAAGGACCTGAGTTCGGTCAGACACTTAATGCACACACAAACAAAAACCTAGCCGGGAGACCTTGGGCAAGTTACTTAATCCCAATTGCCTTCCAAAAAGCAAATAATAATGATAATAATAATAATAATAATAATAATAATAATAATAACACCTACCTCCTCAGGTTATTGTGAGGATTAAATAAGAATATCTCTAAAGGGTTTAGTAGTCACTCTATAAGTGTTTATGATGATGATGATGATGATCTCAATTAAGAAGATGGTTCCCATCTATTTTTTCTAGTCATTCTCTCTGCTAAATTTGAATCCTATTTTTCCAACTGCATATAGATCATTGAAAACTCAAAATATTTAAATCAAAACTCAGTAAATTCCTCAGCCCCCATGCCCTTCACTCTGCTTAAATTTTTTGTTTCTGTTGAGGTCATCATCATCCTTGTAGTCACCCAGGTTTGCAATTCCAGAGTCATTATCAGCTCCTTAATCCTCCTTTCATCCACAACTCTAGTCAGTTAGCTAGTCTTGTCAATCACCCCGCTGTTATATCCATCCACCTTTGCCCACTCCCAATGCCCTAAGAGCTGGTTTCTGCCCTAATTACCTCTTGCCTTGCGTTTTGTGATAGCCTCTTAACTGGTCTTGCTGCCTATAATTAATCCTCTCTGATCCAGTTTGATAACTGTCAAATTGATATTCCTAAACCACAAATAGACCATGTCACTCCCCTAGTGAATAAATTCCAAAGCCTCTAGTATCAAATGCAAACTTCTCTATTTGTCTTTTAATGCCATTTATAATTTGGTTCTAGACAACCTTTTGAGATTTAATACTCATTACCACCTTATATGCCTTGAGAAGAGTGGGTGAAGGTAGACACCAAAGGTGGCTCCAAGAAGCTGTAGCATGCACAATGGCCTGGTAACCCATCTCAGTAGAAGAGTTAAATCAGGTTAAGGGCAACCAACAGACCCCAAATCTGTCAGTGAATTAGGGGGATATCTATCCCAAGAACATGAAGACTTTCCCTGGCAGAAGAGGAGGATGAAAATAATCTGTTCCAATGCCATGAAGTTGTCTGAAGCAGGCCCTGTGGAGCATTTAGACCTTGGTTAGGCAACAAAGATGTTAAGGGCCACTCTGGGCCATCATTAGTCATCTTGACTTATGTCCTTCCACTGAACTTCAACTCTGACTTTTGCAACTCTGCCTCACTTAAATCCAATTCATTCAAAAATCAAGACATCACCAGTGATGTCACTAGTCCTCTTCAAAAAATGAAGGACAAACAACAACAAGGTGTGCAATGTATGTTCCAACCAATATGGCCTTCTTGTTCTTCCTAAGGCAGGACATTCAATTTCCCATTTCCATAGTTCCACACAGCTTGTTCTGAATGATAACATATATTCCTTCAACACCCACACCTCTTAAAATCCCCAGCCTCCTTCAAACTTCAATTCAAGAATCACTTATCACAAGATGTCTTATGTGATCCTCCCAAAGGAATGGTGCTCTCTCTCTCTCTCACACACACACACACACAATTTTTACAAACTATATGAATTCATGCTGTTTCTACTTGCATCTTGAAAGCAAGGCATATTTTATTTTTGTCATTGTAACCTCAATATCTTGCATCATAACAGATGGCAGGTGTTTGATAAATACTTATTGATCAATTGATTGTAAAATATCAGAGAGAGAATTTGAACCAAGATGCCATGTTGTGCCTTCTGATCTATACTGCCTCTCCTTCTGCAAGAAGCCTCCCCCAAGTTGCTACTGTTGATACATTGAATTTCTTTCTATGAAAACTGTCTTTTCTTATCTTTTTGCCATTTATCTTTTGGAGAATGACAGTAATATAAATCTGAATCAGTTCTTTATATGTCCTGGATAAGAAACTTATGAAAGAAATTTTCTGCAAATATCTATTTTCTTTATTTTCTTGTTTTCCTTCTAATTGTAAATATGTTAGATATTTGTAAAAAGCTTTTAAAAGTTTTATGCAACCAAAATTTCACATTTTTATCTAGTGGAAGCCCCTCTATCACTTTTCCCTTATCTTGTCAATAACAGGCTTTCAATAAAAGTAGACTAACTTCTAACAAACAAATTGGTTTTAAGGGAAAGCAATGAAGTCGATGTCTCGCATTGACTATACTATCTACACTGTATACATAGCAGATAAGAGACATTTCCTGGAGAAAGGAAGAGATAACTCCCATGCATCAGTATGCCAGTCATGAATTAGCTACTTGTTTTCAGGTAGTGGCCTAATGTAAACTCAAATATATTATGTACAATTGTTACCCTTGTTATGCCCTGGATGAATAATGGAAAAACATCTAAAATTAACTTGGTCCAAATTTATACTTCTAAACCAATAGTAGGTTTCAAAAATATCACTTCAATATATCACCACAGGCCCCTTAAATCATTGAGCAGAAATAATGAAAGCCAACCTGAGACCTGGTAAATAAAAGAACACACCCTTTTATCCCTTTAAAAATAAAAGATGACAGGAGTGGGGTTCTTTATTATTCTTATTTTTACTTGGTATAGTTTTTCAGGAAAAAGAAAACAGAATGGATAAAGAGCTAGCCATGGCCTCTAGAAGACCAGGATTCACACTTCTGATAACATCTCAACTGTGTGGCCAAAACCAAAATACTTAAAAGTGTCAATGTTCAAAGAAAATGTACAAAGATCAATTGCAGCCAGGAATTGCAGCCTTCTGGAGGCAGATTTTCTCAGTGTAAAACACAAATAAAATCACTGGACTGTGATCCTCACCTACCCACCAGCAACCCCCAAAAAGCAAAAATTAAAAAAAAATACTTTCAAAGGAATGAATGCTTAATTAAAACACTACAAACCACATACTAAACTTAATCACTCCTTTCTATAGCATGCACAGATATGCTTAATTTAGTGTGAAAACCTGAATAGATTTATGTATCTCTTCTAGAAATAACTCAATATTCAGTAACTGCTCAGTACACTGGGATTGATTTTGCTTCCAAATGAACAGACAGTAATAAAAGGCTTTGCTATGGCCCTAGGAAAGTATGATGCATTTTCTTGTTATAGGTCAACATGAAATGAATAGTGCATAAAATTTCTTCTTCAAATGTTGCTTTATACAATGTGACCCTGAATCATGAGATTACTACATTTAACTCATTCTTATCAGACTGCACTAGTGCAGATTTATAAATGATAAAAAGGCAATAAAGTATCTTCTAGGAATATTGGGGGGGCATTCCTTGAGCTTCTTAGACAAATGCACCTAACTCTTTAAGCACGTGTACTAGGGGATCAGAGGAATTATAAGAAGGATAAGGTTACATTTCCTCTTCCTCCACTGATCTTCTCTCATGGCACATGAATAACCAGTGCATTTAGGATTGTCCAGTTCCTGTGCTTGAAGATCAAGGTAACAAGTTATGTGTTGAGAGACATTCCTGGAATATCCACAAGTGGTAAAGTCTTTTATTCTGAAAAGATACACAGATATTAATCATGGGGAAAAGGGTTTTGTGTTTGTGTGTGTGTATTTGTGTGTGTGTTTCTGTGTGTGTTTTTGTTTATTTGTTTGTGTTTTAGCATATATTGAAATGCTGAAAATTCTATTACTCTGAGTTCTGACTCTGAAAGAAAAAGAACGTTAGGTGTGATGGCATAATTGCTGCTGCTTCAGAGACTGAGACTGGTGGATCCTTTGAGTTAAGAAATCCTAAGATGAAGTAGTACAGAAGCCAATTGGGTGTCTACACTAAAACTGAGACCAATATGGTGAGCCCCTAAGAGTGTAGAGAGCTTGCCTTGGAGCCAGGAAGACCTGAATTTAAAATCTGGCTCTGAGATAGAAAGATAGATAGACAGATGTATATGTGTATGTATGTGTGTGTATTTAACTTGATTTAACCTCTCACTGTTAATTTTCAACTCTCAAAGACTATATGTTGCAGATAATTGGTATTGTATAGAGAATTCCCTATAACAACAAAATCCCAAGTATAGGTCCTATCCCTATTATTTCCCAATATCCATTCTTCTTGACCTCACTGGGGAGGAGGGAAGAAGTATTTATTAAGTGTCTACTATGTGGGAGGCATTGTGCTAAGACCTTATAAATACCATCTTATTTGATTCTCATAACAACTCTGGGAGGGAGGTGCTATTATTTTTCCTGTTTTAAAGATGAGGAAACTGAGGCAGATGGAGGTTAAATTGTCACGTAGCTATAAACTGGATGAAGTCAAATGTGAATTTCCTGACTCTAGGCCCAGATTGCTATGTAATTGCACTGTCTAACTGCAAGGGTTCATCACAGGTTTCTAAACCTATGGTATATAGAGAGTTCTATAGCCCAAGCCCAAGTAGAGTTCTATGTGGCAGTGACAGCTTTGAAGCTAAGAATAACCAAACTGTGTGAGCAGTCTTGTGTGTGATCACACTTCTATTGTCCAATTTAATAAGCTTTGAAAGAAATGATTATCTCTATTTTGTTTATCACCCTGAGAGTTGAATAAAAGTGTCTAATACATAATCATAGAAGCTTATGCGAATTGAGAATAAAAAGGAAGAGCTATGGTCAATAAGTTTATTTTGTAAACAAGCTCCAAATCAGTGAGATTATACTTACCTTTTTTTTTTTTTTTTTTGCTTTTTGGAGGGCAATTGGGGTTAAGTAACTTGCCCAAGGTCACACAGCTAGGTTTTTGTTTGTGTGTGCCTTAAGTGTCTGAGGCCAGATCTGAACTCAGGTCCTTCTGACTCCAGGGCCGACACTCTACTCACTGCACCACCTAGCTGCCCCGAGATTATACTTACCTTAACTATTTGCCAGTAAACACAAAGCATTTTAATGAAAGGACTTCTATCCCATCATTCAGGGGTTTGGTATCTTGGCATAGAATTTAGGGTGAAGTAAAGAGGGCATATCTGATTCAACTTTTGTATAATCTTGATTAACAGATGGCATATAAGAGTGCTGGGCCTGGAGTCAGGAAGAGCTGAGTTTAAATCTGGCCTCAGACACTTACTATCTGTGTGATTCGAGGCATGTCACTTAATTTTGCCTCAGTTTCCTCGTCTGTGAAATGCTCTGGAGAAGAAAATGGCAAACCACTCTAGTATCTCTACAAAGAAATCCCCAAATGGTATTATGAAGAGTTGGGCATGGCTGAAAAATAACTGAACAGCAAGAAGAACAAATCAAATATCGCCTTTAGAAATTTATTGATATTTTTCTTACTCTAATTAAGCTAGTAATTTGTTCATGGTTAACAATTCCTTCTCTTTTCAAAACACTGAGTATTTTTTTGTTTTTCAAATCAAATTTTTAGTATGGATGTGTTTGTTCTGTATCTAAAAGAACACTTTTAAAATTAAGAGTTCTAAGGTACCAGATAGGATCTTTTAAGTACCAAATAGTGATAGTAATTTCTCTATAATATATACTCTACGGGCATAGTGACAAAACTGCTTGAGGTTGGGTAAGGGTGCCCATCCATCCTCCAATGTCTAAAGCTATAGCAAGGGTTTCTAAAATTATAAGAGATTTCCCTGAGATGATGTCATGATAAACTTATAAGGATGCTGGGGATTAAAAAGTAAAGTTTGAAGATGTTGAAATTAGAAAATTTCTAAATCAATCATACTCCCACCCCCAAAATAAAAAGGTACTTTCTCTCAGTGGTACCTACTTCAGAGGAATGTAGTAAGGATCAAATGAGATAATATACATAAAACCCTTTAAGAATCATGTGCTATATAAATAGCAGTTATTATTTTTTTTTCCATTGGACTGATAATCTCATTCAATGTTCGCACTCCTGTGTGGTTAGTACTAGTTAGTATGGTAGTACTAGCTCCTAACTACAGTAGTTCATAGTAATAGCTACTAATTACTGTAGTTAGTAGTAGTAGCTATTAACTACTACAGTTAGTAGTAGCTAATAGTAGTTGGTTGACAGTACACCTTCTGTACCTGCGGATCCTGTGAGCTTAACCTATTTCCTATCATAGATAATATAAATGCATCCCAAGGTGTCCATTTAAACTGCTAATACTTTCCTCCCATCCTCTTGATATTGGATCAAATGAAACATATAGTCATTCACACGCAGACCCTGTCTCTCGATTCACAGCTGTTCATATTGATTTTTTTGTTTGCTATGCCATTCTACCGAAGGCAACCATGTATCTCTTCATTTCCCTTTGGGTCATCTTCCATTTTAGTTCTTTGACAATGACAGGATTGTATAAGTCCTAGCAATACCATTAGTCTAGAGGAATACTGATGTTACAAATATAGAAGATGGCTAGGGAGATGACTGAGATCATTAAAATGATGATGCGATTCCTTAACAGCAACACAGTCAGCCTTAAAAAATCCTCTTTCTGTTCAATTTTGGGTTGAGCATTTGGTCATTTGCACGCTTTCTACAAGATAGATAGAGATATATAAACATATGCTGATGGATGAGCTCCATAGAGTGTCCATCTCACTCTGTATCATTGCCCAGCCAAAAGGTTTGCTTCATCATTTGGATGGCAAGGTAAGAGCAAATACTTTTGAGTGATTATCAATCTCACTTAAGAAGATCTGAAATATTTCAGATTTGACAATGCCATCTGTAAACAGGAACAACAGGACCACTGGAAAGCCTTTTCAAAAGATGTTGGCACATAAGCTGCAATTATTTTCATGGTGGTCATTTTTCAAATATGTATCATGAATGGTATCATACTGGATGCATATGAAATGAGGTTTCCTATTGCCTTTAAATAAATGATAATACATAATCCCACCACCACCTTTTTTTTTCCTTTGCTAGGGGAACTTGTGAACATCCTTCCCCTTCAAAAGTAAATTTGTTTTGCATTATTTCAGAAAGAATATTGGATGATAATATATAGTACCTGAAGAAATATGGTCATTCCTTGGTCATCAAAGATCTCACAATTAGAATTTGAACAGATAGCTTAATCTTTATAGATGACCTAAAAAAGTCATGTGATTATTAACACTCATGGCCTCATAACTACAGAGGAAGAAGGGAGCCACCCAAGATTGAGGCTTTTCTTATCCAGCACAACCTTGTGATTTAGACTTCCCTCAGAAAGGACATGAACTCAATTGAGTTTGCCAGTTAGACAATATCCTGTCATTCTGGATGGCTTCCTTTCTACCAGTGGGCCTTATGCAGTCTCCTCCAACCAAGACTAATAGAAAACAGTCTATATTTTTACCCTTCCAGAAGGCAAACAACTTTGGTGCTGATGAATGGAGATGTCACTCAACTTTCACTATCTGAAAACACTCATGGCAAGGGGTGGAGAAACAATATCCAGATTTCTTACTCTCCAATCTTGTCACTTTTTATTAAAAATCAGCTGCAGGGTTAGAGTACAGGTCAATGGGGAAATACTCTTCTATTTCTGGGTGTTTGGGACAATATCATTCTATTTCCAAGAAACACACTACTCATGAACTAAGTTTCTTTATTTAGAGTATATGTATTTTATATTTGCTTATTTGAGAATAGCATAAATTTTGTGTTTGCTTATATATGAACATGTTGTCTCCCCTAATAAAATGGATGGTTCTAAAAGGCAGTGACTAGAGCTGCTTATAAGACGAACTAAGTGGTTCATTCTTTGGAGAGGCAATGTAGGACAGTGAAAAGAGCATGGGATCTCAAGTAGGAGAGCCTGGGTTCAGATCCCACCTTCAACACCAACCTCTTATGTGAAGTTGGATACCTAAAGTAGGTCAATCTACCTGAGCTTCAGTTTCCTCATCTCTAGTATAAAGGAGTTGAACTAGCTAGTTTCCAAGATCCTTATGATGCTATTATTCTGGAGAGAGCCATCCTTATTTGCTTACCTACCACACTGAGCCATTGTACTAGTACTGCCATTTTAAAGCCAGTATTCTGAAAAGGTCAGTTTCATAGGATAACTCCTAACTTTCTGCTCCTCTAGTTCAAATTTTAAGATGGATCCGTGACTTCCCTCTAAAGTTCCCATCACTTTCCCCCAAATTTCCTATTATTTCTGCCTCAGTCCTCTGTGCCAATGAAAATTAGATCTTAAGATTAATCTCCCCCTTATCTCTTCCTTCACCACTTAAAAGGTGAAATTGTCACTTAGACGAGTCCAGAAATTATTAGCTGCTGTGCTGCTGGCAAAGAGGGAGCTCCAACAACTGACCAGGAAATTGAAGCCCTCCATCAGGCCTCTATCAGGCCCCAGTGCCAGGATCAGGCTCTATCTCCTAAACTGTTTATCTATTTCATCTTTCTGTCCAGATCTGTAGCTCCAGTAACAATGTTACTTCTCTTTCTGTCTCCTCTTATCTTTAGTCAAAGAATTTTCAGCACACACTAATTTTACAGTGATGATGAAGGTGAGGGTGGTAAAAATAATAGTAATAGTAACAGTAATGCTACTAGTAGTAACCTTTATCCATTTACTACTTTCAAGTTTGCAAATGTCTTTGTATAAAAGAGAAGTTTCAGATACCTCTTCATTAAATAATTAATACACAGAGTTCACATTTCTTAACTGAATCAATTATTAAGATAGGAACCAAGTATGAAGAAATAGAAAAGTAAGTTGAGAATGATTGAAGAAACTTGGTTATGTTCTATGAATTTTTTTATAAAACAGCAAGCCAAGGGCGGCTAGGTGGCACAGTAAGTAGAGAGCCGGCCCTGGAGTCAGAAGGACCTGAGTTCGGATCCAGCCTCAGGCAACTCGCACACACAGACAAAAACCTAGCCTTGGGCAAGTTACTTAATCCCAATTGCCCTCCAAAAAGCAAAAAAACAAAAAACAAAAAAGAAAGAAAGGAAAAAAAAGGAAAAGAAAAATTATAAAAAAAAAAACCAGCAAGCCAGTAAAGAACCTGGGATTACTGTATTTTACAGATTATAAGAGAGATCAGTCTTGTCAAGGTTCTGGGAGGAAAGGGCAGAAGGAGAAAGGGTCTCATCCCCATTGTCTATCCTTGGTCAGTGGGGAAAAAAAGAGGATCTAAATAAGAATGCTCACCTTCTCTAGACAGTACACAGGTTCTTCAAGGGAAAAGGAAAGAACAAAAGCAAAAGGGGCTTCCCAGGATGTGATGGTTTAATCTCTTGCCATTTCTGCTCCAGAATACAAGAGGTACAATTAAATGTGTCTAAAAAGGAGAGAATGTGATCATTGACACCCAAAGAAAGCCTAAATTAGGATGGTAGCTAAGAGGATGGAGGGAAGATGCATTAGAAAAAGATACTGTGAAAGTATAATTCTTATGAATCAGTGTCTGATTGGGGGAATAAGTGAATGATGTGTAGAGAAAGAAGTAAAAGATTAGTGAGGGTTAATTCCGAAGTGGCAGAGGAGGATGGTGAGCAGCACTAAAGGGTTTAATTATGAAAAAAGACTTCCACCTGAAAAGGATCTTAGAGAGAATTCACTCCAAAACCTTCCATTTACAGAAGAGCAAAGTGGGGACCATTGAGGTTAAATGAGTAATCTAAGTTCATCCAAGTAGGAAGAAGCAAATCCACTTTCTAAGCCAGTTTTATTTATTTTTTGTCAACAAGCATTTGAAGTTCATCTCAATTTTTATGTCCTGCAATTTTAAATTACTTGAAATTGTGGCTAATGTATTACTCTGCCTGGAGATGATGGTCACATCAAAATGATGGTTTGAAAATCTTACAGATTTTTAAAAGCTAACAAATTAGCTGATGGAAGAGTCGTTTTTTTCTCATGCCCTGATAACTTAGCTAAAGGATTGTATTCAAACTTTTTACAAAGTTCCCTTTGGGGATGAAAACAAGCTTGAAAAGTTTCTGTCAGTGTAAATTGAGAGAAAATGTTAAATAAACCAATGAAAACTGCAGTTTAGAATGAAATTGGTATTTCCATCATTACCACAGGGCTCCATAATGCATTTGCCATAATAGATATATTTTGTAATGATATCAGGATGAGTAAATTGTTCAAATAGTCTCTCTCTCTCTCTCTCTCTCTCTCTCTCTCTCTCTCTCTCTCTCTCTCATTCTCTCTTCTCTCAGCCTCCCTCCCTCCCCCCTCCTTCTCTCTCTCCACATCTCCATTTTAAAATCTAATTGGCACAGATGAGGATCTCCCAAAATAACATCCTACTGTATCAGTTTGACCTTCCACATTCCCTAAATCAGGGGTTGGGAACCTATGGCCTCAAGGCCAAATGTGACCTAGATCCTCAAGTGCACCCCTTTGACTGAATCCAAACTTCACAGAACAAAACCCCTTAATAAAAGGATTTCTTCTGTAAAACTTGGACTAAGTAAAAAGACTGTGCCCAAGGACCCAGAAGGCCACATATGGCCTCAAGGTCACAGGTTTTCCACCCCTGCCATAAAGGCATAAGCTACTAGGACAGTGATGATGCCTAAGGATGCTTAACAAAAACTGTGATCATAACTAAGCCAAGAGAAAGATGACCTCCAAGAAAAGATTTGTAAATGGACATTGGGAAAGAATTGAAAAAGTTGAATTTGGGGTCCAGTTAGCTGGGTCCCAATCCTTATTTGGTGACATACAACCTGAATGGCTTCTAATGACCTATTTCCCTTTCTGGACTCTTTTGTGAAAATAAGGGGTTAGATTGGATAATTTCTAAGGTCCTCTCTGGATCTAAATCAATGATCCTAATTAGATAGCTCAAAAGTTTCATTCTATCATATGTAGCTGAGTTGCCACGTATAGGAAAATAAAGTTTTCCTGGATTCCTTATTTAAAGGTTTGGACCCCTAACTAAGAAATATGATCAAATGTGAATCCAAAGATATATTCACTTAGTTTCTGGAGGCAAAATTATATCTTACACTACTTCCAATATCTGTCCAAAATCTTTTTGTATCCAGCACTTTGAGTTAAGTTATGAATTAAAATGGCACACAAAGAACAGTACCTCCCCTCCCCCCTTCAAATTGAATACATACTCTAACAAAGGAACACAGTGTCTGTGGTCAAAGTAGGCACATGGGTTTCACTGGGGATGAGATGAACATAGAAGGGACATTAGTCAAAGGCAGTTCATCCCTCTTGATGTTCAGGCCCCCTATAGGGCCTCAACATCCTTTCTCTCTTCAAGAAATTCTCACAGATGCTACCCCAGGGGAGAGCATGAGGTCACTTAGCTGGGTTCTCTAGGTTTGTTCCTCGCTTCAGGTCAGCACCCAACTACCAAGGCTAACCGACCTTTGAATCTTTAGTTGGCTCTCTTCCTTAATGTCAGAGATTGGCTCTATTTCCTACTGCCAGAGATCCTGGTCCTTGAAGCTACTTCCTTCCTTGACTCAGGTTCTTACAGGGCCATCAGCAGGTAAAAATTCACCTGAAAAATGGCCAAGCTCCTCTTCAGAGAACTATCACTCTTAGCAAAAGGATAACAGGGTCAAAAGATCTCAATGCTTTGTTTTCTATCCCTTGCTTTCTTTAATGTTAACTAACCGTTTATGTATATTTGTTTTTGAATGCATGTGTGTGTATAAATTTCATTTAAATATATAAAAACGCAAAGAACTAATTTTAACTCTGCATTCTTCTCCTGCTAGTTTATTGCTCTACAATCTGTCATATGTCATTTTTATAAAAATAGATGCATCTGTCCATATTTTCAGTGTACACATATATTTTCATTCGAATACAAATATACATACACAGTCAGCTAATGTCACAAAAATAAAAGGAAGACCACAAAGCATAAAGAAAGTTGACCCCCTATTGTCCCTAGACTTTCCCTTGATCAAATTGAAGAGGAGCTTGGACATTGGTCAAGTGAATTTTGGACCTTGATGAATCCTTAAAAAGCTGAGAATATATGTGTATGCATGTATGTATGTATGTATGGATGTGTGAATACACATCCATACATATTATATGTATAGAAAAAGAATAAAACTATTCATTTGATGATTTTTATATTATATTATTTTATAATCACAGCCCCTAAATTCATCATTAAATTTTCCCTTGTAACAAAGATTGACATATAAGCAAATATATCTAATAAGCAAATGATTTTTACAGTATGTGTCACTCAATCTCCATAGTCCTCAACTACTCAAACTCACATATGTAAGATAGGGGAGAAATGGATAGATAGCAATTGCTTTTAAAGGGATTGAGGGATTTCAGTGAACTTTCATCTTAATATGAGTCAGCAAGCAGTCTAATGTGGTGCCTAAAACTGCCTACACCACCTGAAGCTCCAGTAAGGGGAGGTTAACTTCTAAGAATAGGAAGGTGAGAGTTCCACTCTACTTCACCCTTGCCAGATCTTGCCTGGAGTATTGTAATCAAAAACAGTCACCATGATTTAAGAAGAACAATGTTGAACTGGAGAGTGTCCAGCCAGAGAGCAAATGCATTCATGAAGGACCTTCAACCAGTGGCACATAAGGATTGGCTGATGAAACTGTTAAGCTTGGGAAGGGATAGCAGGGACTCAAGGAGGGCATGGGAGCTTTCCTCAAATGCTGAAGGAATGTCACATTAAGGTAAAATTGGTTTGTTTGTTTGTTTTTCTGTTTGTTGCCAAGGGCAGAAACCTAAGTAATGGGTAGAAGAAGCAAAGGACAATTCATTCTGGATTCCTGGGAAATCTTCTGAATCTCGATACAATGGACTGCCTCAAGAAGTCATCAGGTTCTTCTTAGAGGCTCTGCAATGAGAGGCTAGACAACCATTTGTCCAGCATGTTAAAGTGGAGATTCTGTTCCTGCATAGTTGAACTAGATGACAGCTGAAATCTCTTTGAACTCTGATTTGATGGTTCTGTGAAAAGCTGCTTTACATCTAATATACTTGGGTCAATTCATTATATATACCAATTTTTTATTTCAAAGGTGTTTTGCTTTATTTTGTTTTACTTTGTTTTGTTTTCCCTCACTCAGAAGTTTATTCTTATTCTAGTTGCACTCATTTTGTTAGTGCAGAAATTCTTTAATGTTATGCAATTATAATTGAAAAATTTATCTTTCTGATATATTAGAAGTTTAAGATAATGTAAATGTGTGTGTGTGGGGGGGGTGTGTGCGAGCACATGCACGCACATGGATTCCAAGGGACTGGGTCCAAACATTGTCCCTGTTATTTTAAAAGAATATAACATTAGACAAGTCATTTACCCTATGTTCTTTGGCAGTGAAATAAGAATATTATACTGGTTGACTTTATGTGCCTTCTGGTTTTAAAGTGATGGCTTCCTTTATTCCCTGTTTAATAAACATTCTCAATTTAGCTATAAAAAGGACCTTTGATTCAATTCTCCTTTTTAATTTGAAATTTGATGTGACTTTTTTATTTTTAGGCAGCACATCTTCATATTGGGAGTAAATTATTCTAAACTGAATTGATGATCAATTCTTTTCTAGATTCCCCAGTCCTTCCTGGAAAACACAGATCATTTTCCTCCAGCAGTTTCTGCTCTAGAAGTTACTGAATATTAATCTAGTATTTTAGAATGTTTCTATTATAAAATTATTTATTATTGTAGTCTGTGAATTTTTTCTACTGCATCTATTACAAAATAATTTTGATAACTTGCTTTATAATATAGATCTCATATGTATATGTTTCATTATTTTTTCATTTTTCTATAGAAATGGTGAGAAATTTAATTTATCCAAATGAATTTTGTCATCTTATGTAATTCATTAAATTACCCCCCTGTGGATTGATTGTAGTAGTGCTAACTTTGTAAATTAATTTGTATAGAACTGGGATTGTTATTATGTTTGCATGACCCAACCAAAAGCATAGAATATCTTTGCAGTTGTCTTCCTCTTTTTTTGTACATTGTTTTATCACTATACTTATATAAGTCCTGAATGTATCCCAGGGGGCTAACTCCCAGATATTGTATAGTTCATATAGCTGTTTTGAATGAAATTTCTCTTTCTCTTTGAGATTTTCTTAAATATTTTTAGTACTCTATAGAAATGCTGGTGATTTTTCTTTATTTTTTGTGGCCTTCCATTTTACTAAAACGATTAGTTGTCTTAAAAAATTTCTTTCCTGATTTTCTCAAGGTTTCTAAATAAACCATCATGTCTTCTGTGACTAGGGGTAATTTTTATCTCAGCTTTCCCAAAGTTTAAATACTTACTATTTCTCCCTTTCCTTATTCTATCAACTATCTTTGGACAAACAGCAAAAATATATCAAATGTAATAATTAAATCAATATTGAGAGAACTGAAAAAGATGATAAAGTATATGCTATGTTCTCAGATCCAATTTTTAACCTGGCTTCCTCCAATGTAACAGTGGCTATAAGGTAAGAGTTGAAATCCATATGTTGTTGTGGTGGTGGTGGCGGCAGTGATGGTGGTTGTTTTATTGGCAAAAATATTGGAGTGGTTTCCCATTTCCTTTTCCAACTCATTTTTATAGATGAGGAAACTGAGTTAAATAGGGTTAAGTGATTTCCACAGGGTCATATAACTACTAAGTGTCTGAGGCCAGATTTGAACTTAGGAATGTGAGTCCTCCTGACTCTTGGCCTGGCACTCTATCCACTGTCATCATCTGCCATGTATGTTGGGTATCACTTACAAAGTAACAAAGAATAGAAATGTAGGTACTTCCACAAATTCTCATCCTTATCCTTCCATAAAGAAATTAGTCAATCAATCAACAAGCATTCTATAAGGTGTTTGGCAGCAATAGAAAGCTTTGATTAATTTGTTAGTACAAGGTTTTTGTTGTAAAAGTGATTCTGTGACTTATACACATTCAATGGATATTTCTGGCTCCTATTCAGAAAACCCTCTTGTATTTTCAGAAGCAAACTTAAGGGTTTTTATCTAACTTGAAGTAACAGAGGATAGAGTGTGGCCTGCCTTATCAATCCTCTATTTTTCCAATGATCACCAGGTGATGCAATTTTTTGAAAGGAAGGTGAGAGAAGATGCAGAAAGGTTCATAAAGCAAACAGGGGAAGGAGAGTAAAGTAACAAAGAACTAAGGGTGAAAAATGCCACTATGAATCATTTGCAAAGGAGCCTCGATGCTGAAGCAAAAGGCTGATTGATATTCACCTGCACCTAAGTACTGGGGCAAATGACAGGAAGATCACCCTTTAATATCTGGGGCAGTAGACTTGATGCACTGATTTAGGAAAAGATTTTCAATACTGAGAAATTAACACCTTTTGTACACTGAATCAGAACCATTGGTCATGGCAAGAGGTTTGGCTGTGGGCTTCCCCTCAGTCACATTTCTCACTCTAAGAAACCATGCTTGAATGCCTCCATGATTCATAGTTTTGGTACTGAAAAGCAATGGACTCTTTTAGACATTGAGTCTATAGTGTGAGAGAGACCTTGAAGCTCTGGAGTTTATACAATGGGCAAGTCATTACCCACTTTTATTTAATCATCTGTCAATCCTTTGGTGATCAGGAAGCAAGGAGGTGGCTGCAAAGATGACTTGACTTCTACTGTAGCCTAGAGGCATGGGAGGACATAACTCTGGGAATGACACTGCATCTGATACTAATTTTAATACATTTACATTTATCTTGCATAGTATTTGAAGTGAATGTACTTTTGTATTACTATAATATTAAATGTTTTATTATGTCTGTTACTGGGGAAGGAAAGCAGTAAAAAAAATAATGTGATACTATGGGCATATGACAGACTAAAAGTGGTTGTAGGAACATTAATGTAAAACTACAATGCTATATTATTATTTTGTCATTCATTTATTTATTCATTCATTGATTTAACACATATGTACAAAATGCATGCTAGGTGTCAAGCAGTATGGCAAGTACTGTGGACATAAAGATGAAACAAATGTTCCTGACTTTAAGATTCTTACAGTTTATTGGTATAAAAAATCAGAGAATCATGGCAAATGTACCATCATTTAGCAAGTGTTTACTATGCGCCAGGCCTTATGCTAAGCACTGAGCATATAAAGAAAGGAAAAGCCAGTTTAATCTACAAGAAACTCACAGTTTAATAGAGAAGACATTAAAAAAAAGGTGTGTGATTATACATACACACATTTGTACACATATGTATAAGTGCATAACTATGTATGTTATCGCTCACTCATGTTCAGCTCCTCACTACCCCATGCACCATACTTTCTATGAGGTTTTCTCAACAAAGATACTGGAGTAGTTTGTCATTTCCTTCTCCAGTGGGTTGAAGCAAACAGATGTAACTTGTTCAGTATAACACAGCTAGTAAGTGTCTGAGGCTGAATTTGGACTCAGATATACCAGACTCTAGGACCAGTTTCATCCACTAACCCATCTAGTTGCATATAAACACACATACATACACACATATGTGTATATACACATGTATTCACGTGTGTATAGATAGATATGCATATATGTATATACAAACATACATATACACATGTAAAAATGACTAGATGGCTATATGTGTGAATATATACACATAGAACACATATACATATTTCATATATATAATATTTATTATATAATATTATATTACATATATAACATATTATGTAATATAACATTATATAAAATATTATACATATATTTCATATATATTACATATATACATTATATAGTTGGTACTTTTAGCAAAATAAAAAAAATAGGGATGCAGGTACATTCACAAACCCTCCTTCTTTTTTTCCCCTTAAAATCAATCAAACAAGCATTCTGAAAGGTGCTTGACAGATATAAAATATAGTTACATCGCTGGGAAGTAACGAACATAAAGGAGAACTGGAAAAAAACTTCCTGGAGAAGGTGGGGTTTGAAGCAGCCAGGAAAGCAGAAGGCAGAAATGAGGAGAACAGGAATTCTAGGCAGGGGGACAGCCAGTGAAAAACTGAATGGAGTTGGAAAATGAAGTGGAGCATCTTGTGTGAGAAACAGCAAAGGGCTATGGTCATTGCATTACAGAGTACATAGAGGGGAGTAATTTGTAAGAAGGTCGGAAAGAGTACAGTAAGTGTTAAGTGTGTGAGGGATCCTCCTGACTTTAGGGACTGTGCTATTCACTTCACCACCTAACTGCCCCATAAGTTTTACTGTGATAGCTGAATGAAGAATGGACTTGAATGGAGAGAGACTTGAAGCAGGGAGAAGATATCAAGTGATTGGCTATTGCAGTAGACTGACCATGACATGATGGGGGCACTCCAACATCATGATGGTAACAGAGGCAAAGGAGAGAAGGAAGCATATATGAGAATGTTATACTCTGCAGTATTTGACAATTCAATCAATATTGGGGTGGGGGTGAGAGAGACTGAAGAGTGAAGGATGACATTATAAGTAACTTTGAGTTAAGTACTACCCTTCACAGAAATAGGGAGGTTTAGGGGGAAAGATGAGGTAAATTTTGAACATGTCAAGTTCAAGATGGCTCTAAGCCATCCAGCTGGAGATGTTCAATCAGCATTTGGAAATGTGAGTTTGGAGGTCAGGAGAGAGTTTATGACTTAATAAATAGATCTGACAATCATCAGCATAGAGGAGATAATTGAATCCACTGGAGCTGAGATTACCAAAGTGAAATAGTAAAGGGGAAGTGAAGAAGACCAAGGACAGAGTCTTAGGGGACAAAGCAAAGTAAACTGAGGATTGGTGACAGAGGAAGGATAAGAACCAGGACATAGACATGTCATGAAAACCTTGAGTAAAGAATGTATCAGGAACATGGTGATTGACAGCATCAGAGGCTGCAGAGAAGCTGAAAAGGACAAAGACAAAAAAAGGACATTATATTGGGAGATTGGATTATTAAATTTGCAGACAATACTTTCTCTCAAATGATGAGGTCACAAGTTCTATTTAAGAGTTAAGGTAAAAGTGAGGGGAAAAGCAATGAAAGCATTGATCATAGACAACCTTTCAAGTTTAGTCATGAAATGAAGGAGAGACAGATGACAAGATCTTGGGAATGAACCAATCAAGTAAGGTGTTTCTCTCTCTCTCTCTCTCTCTCTCTCTCTCTCTCTCTCTCTCTCTCTCTCTCTCACACACACACACACACACACACACACACACACACCTAGGGAGATACGGCATGTTTGTTGACTTCAGGGAAGCAATCAGTAGACAGGAAAAGATTGTAAATGAATGAGAGGATCAAAATTAGATACAGTATATGGGGAGCATTAGAGATGAGAACCAGAAACTGAGGAATTCTTTGGGAAAAAAATCTTTTAGGAAGTAATATTTCAGCTGACCTTAGAGGCAGTTAAAGATTCTAGGAAGTAAAGGTGTGGAAGGAAGGCAATGAAAGTCTGGGAAACAGACTGTGCAAAGACATGTGGTAAGGACATAGCATTCTCTCTCTCTCTCTCTCTCTCTCTCTCTCTCTCTCTCTCTCTCTCTCTCTCACTCTCTCTCCCTCAGAGAGAGGGAAGAAAAGAAACATCTGAAACCAAATTTGAACTCAGGTCTTTTGGAGTCCAGTTCTAATACTCTATTCACTGTTCTGCTTAGCTGCCTGTGGTAGAGAGCCCAGGACTAAGCACTGAATAGTACCTATATACAGGTAGAGGGAGACATAGATGATAATCCCACAAAGAAGACTTAAAAGGCATGATTAGATGAGTAAGAATTGTAAGCGCCAAGGGCAAGGACTATCTATTTGCTTGTTTTTGTATCCCTCTGTGGTAAGCACAGTGTATGACACATAGTAGGTGCTTAACAAATGTCTATTGGCTGATTGATTAGAAGCCAGGAAACAGCAGTTTTATGAAAACCAAAGGAAGGCAGTTTCTAGGAGGAAGGAGAAGACAATAGGGTCAAATACTTCAGAGAAATCAAGAAAGATGAATAAGAAACATTGATTATGTTTAACACTTACAACTTGGTTATGACCTTGAAAGAAGCAGTTTCAGACTAGCACTAGCATAAAATGCCAAATGGAAAAAGGACTAAGAAGTGAATGGGAAGTGAAAAAATGCAGGCAATGAGGTGAGACTTTTTTTTTCTCAGTATTTGGCTTTGAAATAGAGGAGATATATAAGCTGATGTTGTTCATTTCTCATAAGAAACTTTAAATAGAATGGAACAATTAGAATTCTTTGTCCTCAACTCATATTAATTCTCACTTTTTTGTTGTTTTCAAATTGAGGTTTAAATTATTTATTTTTCATTTAAAATTCCTATTTATCATTTGCAAAAGGAAAATACAACATGAAAATATAAAAAATATATTTTAATTCCTAACTTTAAAACTAAAAACTAGGAGGATGGGGGGCGGAGCCAAGATGGCGGAGTAGAAACAGCTCTTCCAAGCCTCTCTGCCCCCAGATTCCCCACAAACTATGTAAAAAAGGACTGTGAACAACTTCTGGAGCCCCAGCACCCACAGAACGACACAGAGAAGCTAACCTCCCGCTGAGGACAGCCCAATAGCCCTGCAGGAAGGACCAGCACAGCGGTCTGGGCGCCGGCAGCAGGCAGAGCGCAGAGCCCAGGAGCCAAGCTGAGCCGAGCCCAGCCCAGGTCTGCGTGAGCCGAGGTTTTAGCTCCAGGGTGGCAGGGCCAGCAGCCAGATGGAGGAACCCCAGAACACCAGGAGCTGTGGCGACTCCAGAATTATCAACATAGACATGCCTAGGACAAAGTAAGAGGTTAGTGTCCTATGGACTTTGGGGCCTGTATTTGGGGAATGCGTCAGCTCCCTCCCCTGGGGGCTAGAAGCCTCTGAGGACAAACGCCATTTTGTAGTTTTCAGAGGCATTTCCGGCTCCCAGCCTACAAATCGTGGGGAGATCCAGCGATCAGTCTTGGGGGGTAATCGCTCTTGCTTTAACCTCCCTGGATCTGGATTGTGATCTAGGGTGGAAGTTGTGGGTGGGTTTACAGCTTGCCAGAAACAGAAGTTGCCGCCCCACACATTCGGGACGAAAATTCCTCTAGCTGGCCTTAAAGCCATAGTGTGGCAACAAGCCCAAAAGTCAAGCAATTAAGTGGCAACATGCCAAGGCAAAGGAAACAGAAAAATGCAACCCTAGACTCCTATTCTGGGGGCATAGAGCGGGAAAAGGACTGTGAGGTCAGAAGTCCTGCTCCAAAAGCCCCAGGGGAAAACATGAGCGGGTTGCAGGCCATAGAGGACCTTAAGAAGGACTTTAAAAATCAAATAAGAGAAGTGGAGGAAAAATTAGAAAGAGAAATGAGAAGGATGCAGGAAAAGTATGAAATGAGGGTCAACAGCCTGACTGAGGAAAACAACACCTTAAAAAATAGACTAACTCAAATGGCAAAGGAGGCCCAAAAGGGCAATGAGGAGAAGAATGCCTTAAAAAGTCGAATTTGCCAGATGGAAAAAGAATCTCAAAAGTTCACTGAGGAGATTCATTCCTTCAGAGTTAGACTGGAGCAAATGGAAGCTAATGACTTTATGAGAAATCAAGATGCTGTTAAGCAGATCCAAACAAATGAAAGATTAGAAGGCAATGTGAAATATCTCATGGGAAAAACCACTGACCTGGAAAATAGATCCAGGAGAGACAATTTAAAAATTATTGGACTACCTGAAAGCCATGATCAAAGAAAGAACCTAGAAATCACCCTTCAAGAAATTCTCAAGGAAAACTGCCCTGATGTTTTAGATCCAGAGGGCAAAATAGAGGTTGAAAGAATCCACAGATCACCTCCTGAAAAAGATCCCAAAAAGAAAACTCCCAGAAATATTATAGCCATGTTCCAGAATCCCCAGATCAAGGAGAAAATACCACAAGCAGCCAGGAAGAAACAATTTCTATATTGTGGCAACACAATCAGAATAGCCCAGGATCTGGCAGCTTCTACATTGAGGGATCGATGGGCATGGAATATGATATTCCAGAGGGCAAAAGAACTGGGAATGAACCCAAGGGTCACCTACCCAGCAAAACTGAGTATTTTGTTTCAGGGGAAAATATGGTCATTCAGTGGAATAGAGGACTTTCAAGCATTCTTGAGGAAAAAACCAGAGTTGAATAGAAAATTTGACATCCAGACACAAGAAGTAAGAGATGCCTGAGAAGGTAATCAGGGAAAAGAAATCAAAAGGAACTTATCAAAGTTGAACTATTTACATTCCTATATGGAAAAGCAATAACTGTGACTGATGATATCTTTCTCACTATGAAAATAATGGAAGAAGGGTGTGTGGTCATATGAATACATATGTGAATGTGTGTGTATATGGTTACAGTTATATATGGATAGAGGGCATAGGTTGAATTTGTTGGGAAGGGAGAATACTCAAGGGATGAAATTATGAGGTGAGAGAGGAAAGTGGCAAGAGGAGATGGGGAGAGACAGGGTAGGGTAAACTATCCCATGTAGAAGAAGCAAGGGGAAGTGGTTGCAAAGGAGGGGGAGAATAAGGAAGGCTAAAAAGGCAAAACCACATTCACATTGAATTTGGTTCAGGGAGAAAATGACATACATACTAAATGGGATATCTCAACCTGCAGCAGGATAGGGGGAAGGGGGATGAGAGGAGGGATGATGGATGGGAGGGCATCCTTGGGGTGAGGGGAGGTTGGAAGTACCCACTATAGAAGAGGGACAGGATTATGTAGGGAATGGACCAGGTGGGGGGTGGGATGAGTGGGAGGAATTATAAGCAGCCTTGTACAATATATCTACTATGATAATGTTTTGCATAGCTAGACATGTACAACATATACTGAATTGCTTATCTCCCAAGAAGGAATGGGTGACAAGGGAGGAAGGAAATGGATCTGAAATTCGAGGTCATAACATTAAATGTTTCAAATATATATAATTACTATTATTAATACTCTTTCGCTTGTAATAGGGAGATAAGATGTGTAGGCATTGGGACACAAAGATTCACCTTCCTCTAATGGAAAAGTCGATGGGGGTATGAGAGAAGGTATGGGAGAGAGCAGATTAGAGGAAGTGATATCTTGTGGGACTACTATTCTGGGAGGTTGGGTAGGGGAATAATGGGGGGAAAATGATTGTAACTCAAAATCTGTCGGAAATGAATGATGTAAAACAGAAGTTAATAAAGCATTTGTTTAAAGTTAAAAAAAAAAGGGAAAAAAACTAAAAACTAAAAGGAATTTGGGTCTTGGACAATCAAAAACATAACACAAGAAAGATTTTTTGGAAGCTTAAATTATTTATAAGTGTTGCTAAGTGGATTTTTCATGCAATGTTATTGGGCAGAAAGCACAAGTTTTGTGGAAGAATCAAATGATGTTGACAAGCATTAAATTCCTAATGTGGAAGTCATTTCTGTTCCAAGAAAAAAAATGGCAAAAACCATTAACTTTACACTAATACATTCTTAAAGTCAGTGTGGCATAATGAATAGAATGCTGGGATTAAGGAGACCAGCATTCAAATCCTGAACAAGGCACTTAACAGCTATATAAATTTTGGGAGACCTTGTAAACCTTCTAAGCCTCAGTCTTCTAAGTAAAATGGGCATAATAATAGCACTTATGTCACAGGAATTACCATAAGCAATAAATGACATGAGATAGACACACACATACACACATCTATATCTCTATCTATTTTAGTGATCTCTAGATTAGATAGAGATAGATAGTTATTTAAACATTATCTGTCTAACATTTCACAGTCTTTAAAGCACCACAGCCCACTGTCTTGTTATTGTTTGGGGTAAAATATTAGGAAAAAGAGGAAAGTTGTCTAATGAGTCCAATGAATTCATAGGCAATTAAACCAATCCAATGAAACATTTAAAAACTGTACCAAGAAGGTGGAAACATGAATATGAAAAAAATGACTATTTAAAATATGGTCTGACCCTATTTATTTTTTCCACAAAGGGTAAAGTTCCAAATGGACAGATAGTCATGAAGAAACTGTTGGGTCAAAAAAAAAAAAAAAACCTGTTGATGTAGTGGTTGTTTTATTAAGTTATATAAGGAAAGAATACTGATCATTGCTTTGAAAAATCAGGGGTTTGACTATATTCAGAGAGATGATTTGGAGATTACACCTACATAAATAAGGTGATTTTTGTATTCTGAAAAAATATAATTAATTTCATTCTAAATATTATTTGGCGTTCACTTCATCTAGCACTACACATATCTGTATAGCCTACAAATCTTGGTCTTCTCTCATTTCTTCTTCCAAAGCCATACTTTCCTGTATACATTATTTCTCTCTCTACCAACCTATTCTCATGTTTGCTTCAAAGTCACCAAATATTAAGTTGTAGGTTTAATTTTGAAAATGATTGAGTCCTTCATAAGCTGTCTCTACTACTTTAAACTCTGCAACCAATGTTTATGCCTTTCTATACTTTTTATGATAATATTTTTGTAAATACTTATCATGAGTATTATAATAGTCATTGCAATTATTTCCCACAAAATAATATTTTGTGTTGCTGTTAGATAAAATCAACTCCAACAATTCCTTTTTTCTCTGTTCAAGTTCTATTCATGATCTACCCTTCCATGTAGATGTATTTGTTTTTGTGTTCAGAGAGAATGTCAAGATGGTCATAATTCAGTTCCTTCATCAATAAACTTACTCATTATAACAATAGCTAAAGGAAGTTAAAACTTATAAGCAGTCTAAAAATTATATGATTCTTAGCAACCTCTGTCCCCTATCATTCTACAAAGCTAAATTGCCTATCTTTAAGCATAAAGAACAAAATTAGTGAGAATCTAGAAGAAGGTGAGAAAAATACAATATCCAATTAAAAGTAATTAAATTCTAAACTATCTTACAATAAATAATGAAAATCAGGTAATTAACAGCAAAATTACTTCAAAACAAATTATAGTAAAATTTAACCAATGTAATTCAACTGTCATAACAAAGAGCCCAAAAGAACCTTTAAAAGTGCCTTAATTAGCAAACATTTGCTTAAGTGAAAAGCAGAGAAAGATGATACCCAATAGAAACACCAGAATATAAATTTTCTTTTAAAATTTTATGAAGAAGAGAGCCTCATGGAGCTCAGAAATGCAATGCAGGGCAAAACTAATTTAAAGAAAGTTGGAAAAGAGATCCAGCTAAATAAATTCATTCTAATGTTTTTTGGAGTAGATGAAAATGGAAGTAGGATAAGAAATGAAAGTAAATTAGAAAAGATCTGCAAATAATTTTATTACAAGCTG
Source organism: Gymnobelideus leadbeateri (assembly GCA_011680675.1). Taxonomy (NCBI): domain Eukaryota; kingdom Metazoa; phylum Chordata; class Mammalia; order Diprotodontia; family Petauridae; genus Gymnobelideus; species Gymnobelideus leadbeateri. The sequence goes on from WOXC01002276.1 coordinate 374,007, forward strand.
TTTTTACTGTGAAGGAGAAGTCATCACATATGGATTCTTTAGCATCAGTCCCAGATGTGATTATAAAGGACAGAGTAATAACACTTAAGACAACAAAGATGAGAAGAGCAGCCTAAACATTCTAAGTATATCTAGAACAACATGAAGGTGTTGGTATGAGGAAAAGATGAAGATAACAAAAGCATAGGGGGATCTCAGTTCTTATGAATACTGAAAACAAAAATGATGAAGAAAATATCAATTACTATTGAGCTATAGGACTTTTCCATCTTTATGAAACTCATCTTCACATTAAATGAGGGCATCATTGATGACAGAAACAGGCAAGACTTCATATGTAATATTCTACCATGTACAATGGATGGACTCTGTGGAGTCCAATGGATGGACAACCTTCCAATCATCAATATAAAACAAGGCATAAAACAGGAAGTTGTAGGTTTGCCAAATATGTTCTGACTATGATGTAAAGAATACATTACAAAGTCCACCTCAGTTGAAAAGAGATTCCCTGAAGATTATGAAGTTCTGCAGGTCCTGCTGTTTGTTTGGATTACATTGTTCCTGTTATATAAAACTTGGAGCATTATTGAACTTCTTGGAAAGGATCCACAACCTCTCCAAAGAGTTTGGCCTGACATCCACATAGGAAAAACCAAATGAATGAAGAATCTACTCTCTAGATTGTTACAAACAAATAGATGGATCACCCAGATAGTTTATCTATTGTATGTGTGTGCACATGCATTCATGCATGCACATGTGTGCTGAATATTACACAAAAGATAATGAAGAAGAAAATGATGGCTCTAAAGCAGCTATAGCCTGTTTGCACAACAAATGAATATCATGAGATAAGAAGGCATACTGTCAAATGGGAAATACATAAAGGGAAAACTGGTTACCAGATTGCTGTGGAGGACAAAAGATATTCCTGAAATATGTGAAGAAGAAAACTGAGTGACAGTGGGTAACAATATAAAAGAAAACACAGTAAGTCGCAAATAATATAATAACATTGAAAAATAGCCTCATTTAGGCATAACCTAATTGATTAGACACTCCATTTTCCTTTGGCAGTACAGAAAATCTTTGATTAACTAGATTGCTTTGGTTATAGACGTATAGATAAATTAAAAAACAAAACAGAAATAAGAAGATAATATTTCCCCTTAATTAATTTCTTTTTATATTACAAGTATGAGGATTTTTTTTTTCTTTTGCCACTGGGAGAGGTGTACTTATTACTCCAACTCTCAAATGCATTTAGACTTGCTACAGTGAGCCACATTTCAAAATCTAGATTGAAAAGAAAGCTCCTGTCCTTGAGGTGATCACTCCTAAGCATACAGATAGATGTTTGAGTCAAGGTGGGACAATCTATTGTTTAAATGAGTCATTCAGACTCAGGTCTGCCTTACCCCAAGTCCAGAATGCTCTGCACTGTACCATCTAGTAATCATCAGCAGATAATGGTGATCTCCCAGTCTCTCTCCCTTTCTGGTAAGGAGTGAGAGCTGTTAGGTGATTCAAAAGCCATTTGACTAGTTCTTAACTGTCAATGAGTACTCCATGGCTTGGCTTCTTTTGTATTTATTTTTTCCTGCACTTGGGTAAATAAATATTCTGAGATGGGAGAGGTCAGAAGAGGGTGAGAGTTCATGAGACCCTGAGGTTCCATTAGAACTTGACTGTCAACCAGAAATGCAGCCACCAAAGTCATGGGAGCCAACGATAAAGGAAGCTCCCATAGACAGATGTTAAAAGATACATACCAGACAATGGAGGTTACATTAGGGATCATGAATCTTCATAACAGACAAAAGTTCCAGCTAGAGATTTTAAGAATTCAGTGATTCCTGAAGCCAGCAGATAGACACACCTAGAGTGAACTTCATTAGGAATCCATAAAGAGCAAAAAGGACTTTACTCTGGGTGTAATAGTAATGACATTTGAAGTTCCTTTTACATTGGTAAACTGAGAGGTACTTAGCACTTGGTAATTAATCAAGCCTCTGTTAAAGAAACAGAAGGAATGAATCCCTGTTGTTGCTGTATGTGAAGCACCAGAGAGGGAGAGTCAGATCTTCCTGGAGCAAGCTCTGTGGAGGCAGAAGTTGATGCTGCCCGAGAACCTTAAGAGGAGTCATGGAGGCTGAAGAGCAAAGTCCCCACCACCACCACCCCACACCACCTCCCCACCCAAACCTTGATGAAGTGATTTTGATTCTGGGAACCAGCTGAAACTTCTACTGAGTCCGAGGCCCAGCTGGAGCTGCTAAGGATTTCCAATGGCCAGTCAGAGCTGAGGGCCAGCCAGAGCTGCTCAGGAGCTACTGAGGATTTCCAAGGGCCAACCAGAGCTGCCAAAGACAGAGGAAGCATGACTATGATGCTGGTACTTTGTATGAGCCTATTTGTGGCTTTGTTAAGCCTTCGCTTCCTGGGAACAGAGACTGGGAAGGATTTAGGGTGGACTAGACACTGTGAGGACTTTCATGGAGGACTGCACAAAGAACTGGGATCTGTCTGCCTTTGAATCCAGGTGACTGGTGGATTCATATAGGAACTTCCTGCCTTGGTCAAGACAAAAAGTCCTCTCTGTGGGTACTGAGTAGTTATGAAATTGGGATTTACTAGTGACTTAGGGGTGGAGGGTCTCTGTATTTTCTGATGATTGAACAGTGAATGATTGAGTTGATTGAATGATTGATTAACTAAATTATTATACTTCGTGTTTGATGACTGAATAAGTGACTGAGTTAACTTAGTGTGCCCCATGAGTGGAGAACATTGACTATTGTACTTTGTGTCCCTTGAAGAGGAAAACCTCCCTGAGGATGAGTGAATGATCTAGTGTATGGATCCCACCATACCAGGCTGGTGCCTATACTTACCTCTACAGTCACCTCTATGACTCTGGTTGCTGCTACGACCCCTGGGAGAGCCTGCTCCTCCCAAATAGACAAAGGAGTACAACAGCAAAGTGTAATGTAACTTGCTGTTTATTTTCTTTCTCGTTCACAACCCCTTCCTTCTCCCCGCCCTTTCACCTCACCTCCCTCCTTTTATCCCTTTTCCCCAACTCTGTTCCCATGTACCTCAGCAACAGGTTCCTCACGGGAGGGGAGTGCTCCCCTGTTAGCAGCACATGCACAATACCCCATAATCCTTGAACCTGTATGTGGTTGGTGGGGGGGGGGGGTGCAGAAACACACACACAGGTGCCTCTAAGACCCAGCCTGAGTAGCACTGCCATCCTGAGTTCTCCATGAGTTCTCAGAGTTCAGGTAAAGTCTTAAAGGGCCCTTACAATCTAGATGATTTAATGCCTGAGTTACAAAATGACTGTTCTTTATTGAAAACTTTGTGACCACTGTGGTGAAAAGTATGTGGCCATGTTAGTGATAAGTTGTTTGAATGCTGTATTTTAACTTTCTGTGATAAGTTGTAACATTGTGAATGCTGCGCCTTGATTTCTGTGAATGTTTTGCCTCTGGTTTGTTATGGAATAAATAGAATGTTCACTATTCTGGGAGCTGTTCACAGTAGCATTCTTCTGGAAAGCTGCTTGTGCTTGGCTTTATAATGGGGAGGCAAAGGCAGTTTTACCCTCTTAGACATGTGTTCTTTTAACAAATATACCTCCCTACCATCATATAGTAAGTTCAAGCACATTCTTTTCAGGGATCCTATGTTTATGAGTGGAAAGAGGGAGCCCCTAGTTTGGGGAGATGGTTTTTGTAATTCTACTTGCTGTACCTTCTTAGGAAATCTCTTTTCTAAATGTTGATGGAGTTCACCTGGTTGATTGATAATGCAGAGCATGGAGGACAGAGACTTCAGACCTGCAGGATTAGAAATGCCTGGAGCAGTTAAGTGGTGCAGTGAGTAGAGTCAGGAGGACCTGAGTTCAACTCCAGCCTCAGACACTTAACACTTACTAGCCCTGTGACCTTGGGCACGTCACTCAACCCCAATTGCCCTGCCCTTCCCCCTGCAGAAAAAAGGATTAGAAACTCAATTCTTCAGAATCCTAGAATCCAGAAGAGAAAGAGTTAGTTCCTTCTGGGGACCCAACCAGACTAGAGGAGGTGCTATACAGTGATTATATGGAAAACTAAGTTAGCCTTTAGGACGACTTCATAGTAGGTAATATTTCTATTTCTTTAACTCTTTCTTTAATAATGTTTTCTTATCTATAACTTATAAAGGGCTTAGAAAGTCACAGAAAGTTTGTAAAAATAAAGATTTAAATTCAAAGAAATCTACTTAAACAATGGAACTCAATCCTGACTGTTTGAGTTAAACAGTGGTATAAAAGTGGTATAAAACAGGGTTATAGATACAGAGTTGGATGGGACCTTACAGCTATCTCTTTCAACTTTCTCATTTTACAGAGAAGATAGCTAAGGGTCTAGGACAGGGGTGGTGAACCTGTGGCCTCAATGCCAACTGTGACCTTATAGGCCTTGGGTGTGGCCTTTTGACCGAGTCCAAGTTTTACAGAACAAATTCTTTTATTAAGGGGATTTGTTCTGTGAAGCTTGGATTCAGTCAAAGGGCCACACTTGAGGGCCTAGAGGGCCACATGTGCCCTCAGGGGCACAGGTTCTCTACCCCTGGAATAGGACGGGCTAAGTGTCTTGATCACACAAGTCACAAGGATCAGAAGGTTTTCTTGTTCCAAGTCAATGTTCTTCCCCTTTATCAAGATGCCAGATATTGAAAAGAAGTTAAATATTATTTAATCGTCATCATATCTTTGTTCATATATTCATATGAACTCATAAATGAGTTGAATTATATTCATTAAGCAAGTGAATACATAGCTAATAGTAAAAAAAGAAAAACATGAACATTCAAATTTTGGGACACACATTTGTGTTAAAAAAAACTTGAGGATTACTTCTACTACAGAGTAAATTTACTGAATTTATTACCATAATTTCCCCTCTTTATTAAAATATTTTAGTAATAAAAATGAGAGAAGCAGGATAAGGAGGGGTAGTGTGCATAAACTGACAATAATAGCAAACTTCAATATAGCATATCAAAATTTCCACACTAATTATATTTCATTCAATCCTTATATGAAAATGATGAGGTAAGTACTATATGTATTCTATATTTTACAGATGAGCAAAGTGAGTATATTGGAGTATAGGTAGGGTAAACTTCCCATGTGTAGAGATGCGTAAAAAAGTTTGAGACACATAATTTCTGGGTAATCAGTCATTTTATTAAAAATGCTAACATTTTATTAATAAAAGGGCCAATGACACTCCTGAATGCCAAAGACCAAACATGATGGTGGACTCACAGTTTATATGTGCTTGAAAAGTGTGTGTTGCAGGGAATGGAAATCAATTCTGATTGGTTAACAATGAGAGGGGAAGCTAATTTAATGGGGGACTGGGATAGTGACATCATGTTACTCTTGGACAAAGGGACTATAGCCTTGGGCAACCTTGACAGAGGATTTCTTTCCCCAAATTTACCTAAGTGGAACACAATGGGCAGGAATCCCTCTGATCATAAATTTTATCTAGTTGGGTGGAGTAACAATACCCAGAATTAGGGGAATGTTAATCCTATCTTCCATTGACCTTGGCTTTGAGAGACTAGGCTTAGGACAAGGAAAAGAGCTTGAGTCTCCCCAGTTTTAACAACTGACTATTGAGATGAGAAACACCAGGTAGATTACTTCCAGGAGAAGAATGGTAATGACATGTTAAGAGAAGTACTTCTGAGGGACTGAAAGCATGCAAAGCCTGCTACCTTCAATTATTTCTTCTTGGCCTCATTTGCTCTTTGGATTTCCCTTGGTGACTCTATCACTTACAACATCTGAGGAGGAAATCTGAGGTAAGAGGAAGGCTCTTAAGGGTCTTCTTCCTTCTCTGAAGCCAAATGAACCTAAGAAATTGGCCTTAGCCTTTGTCTTTTCATTTCTGCTTTTCCATTCTAGGTGAAGGAAATGGAATCTCAGACTTTGGGTATTTCAAAGAAAGTTAGATGAATCTTGGAGTTAGAATCTAGGCCAGTTTGCAGGCTTTGTAGTAGTGCTAATTCTATGAAAAGCAAATAGCGATTTTCAGGCATGATGTTGCAGGACCCCAGTCGAGTAGAAAAACTAACCAGCAGACTCGGCCCCTCTGGTCATGAATTTATTGAGATGAAAGCTATATAGGAACTCAATTAAATGATGAATCCCCCCCCCCACCACCAGAGGCTGAGATAATAAAGGCAAGAATATGCTGCTCTCCCAAAAGGAGGAAGGAGTGGTGACATGATAAGAGCTGCACTTTAGGAAAATGATGTTAGTGACTAAGTAAAGGATGGTTGAAGTGGATAGAACACTGAGCATGGAATCAGGAAGTCTTACCTATAGTAGTTCCAATCTGGCCTCAGACACTTACTAGCTATGTGACCTTGGGTAAGTCACTTAACCTTGTTTGCCCCAGTTTTCCAATATGAAAAAATTAGCTTCTAATTAGATATGGACAACAAGTAGTGACAAAAAAATCATGGAAGCTGATTTCTAGGTGAGAAGAAGAAAGACTTTATACAGATAATGGCAGGTAAACTAAATGTTGGAGGAAAAGTAGGAATTCTCCTGGTCAGCAATCAGCTAGAGGTATATTCCAATCTTGGGAACAGCCAGTAGAAAGGAAAAGTGGTGAGAAATGAAGTGTCATATAAGATACCTACTGTTTGAATATAACAGAAAATTTAAATAGATTAAATAGAAAATTTAAATAAATTATTATTTTGGGTATCTATGATCGAAAATATAATGGATGACTCATCTAAACAGTCATGTTTCATCCATTATGTTTGTCATGGTTCCTTTTCTGATAACTTATCTGTATCATTTATTTCAATAGATTCATGGTGCATAATGCAAACCCATCATACATTTTCATAAGACTATATGATTTTGAGTCAGAAAGTACCTTAGAGAGACCTTTCTAAAATTTGGATAGATAATAAGTTGGAAAACAGAGTATCTCAACCAACTAGAAAACTGGGTAACATATTATGAAATGAAAAGTATAATATGAGGATAAGTATAAAATCTTATACTTAGGTTTTAAAATATCAACTACACAAGTACAAGGTGGGGTTATATGTATGAACATCATTTGGGCTGACAAAAAAGATCTGGGGATTGTAGTGGACTGAAAGTTTGAGATTAGGAAAAAGAAGCAAACATTAGCCTCCTCCCTCCATCACACCCATCAAAAGAAAATGCAAATATGCAACAATTTACCATAGTCACAGTACCTAGAGATAACAAGCCATACTCAAACTATATTTGAAATCTATATTTAATTCTACATGTCATATTTGATGAATGACATTGATAAACTAAAGAATGAATAAAGCAGGGCAGCCAGGGTGAAGGACTTGGATCTCAGGCCATTGTATGATCAGTTAGTTAAAGGAACTAGGAAAATTCAGTCCAGAAAAGAGAAGATATAGTTGAAGGAGGGGGAGAGAATAGCTATCTTATGCTTTTCATTTCATTCAAACATCTGAAGGACAATCAGACAGAAGACTTATTCTGTGTGATCCCAAGGGGAAAAACTAGGAGCAATGAGTAGAGGTTGTAGAGAAGAAAATGTAAGATTGATTTAGAGAAAACTATTTCCTATTAATTGGACCTATCCAAAAGTAGAACAGGGTGACATGGAAAGTAAAGAGTTCTCATTGGACTACTTCTTTCAATTGACTATCATGGAGAGTCTTCTAAGCAGCCTTCAGTAATAGTAATGGTAATTTGAAAATCTTCCCTACACAGTAATAGGCCAAACGTAATCACATGGAGTCCACGGGGGAGAAGCTGGCTGAAATGGTGGAACAAGAAGGGTGGAGTAGGAAGGAGCAGGGAAGAGCCAGAATGGAGCTGGACACAAGAATCTTGGAGGCAGAGCAGTTATTATAAGTGAGAGAGGGGCATTTTTGCTTGAGGACACCTGTTTGGTTTTGAAGACCTGATGGAAGACTTGGGGATGTTGGTGCTTGCTATATTGGTTATGTATACTAACTTCTTGGTTGCTGTGATGGATTTAGCTTTCTGGTGTTGGGATTCAGCTTTCCTTGTGTTTCAATAAATGTTTTGGTTCTGTCTTCCTTATGGAGATTCTGTTACATTTTGCAATGCATAACTACACCAGCACATTCATAGCCACCCTGGGCAGTATTAATATTGCACTGGCAATATACCTTCCCATATTGAGATTTTATGATCTAATTCAACTGCCTTATTTTGTAAATAAAGAAACTGAGTCTTAAAGAGTTTAAGTGACTTGCCCAAGGTTACAGGTAGGATGCTGAACAGCTAGAAACTGAACCCAAGTCTATTGGTCTAGCCAATACTCTTTCCTCTATACACTCTTATTTTGATCAAATCCCCCTCTTTCCTCAAATTAGATTAGATTAGATTAGAACAAATCATTGTTGACTTTCCAATAGAGATTCAAAAGTTCTTCAGTGAACCTTGGTTGAATCACTTAATCTCTTTCAATCTCAGTTTGGTTATCTATCTATAAAATAGAGATGATAATACCTTAAAGACTGTCATGAGCAAAAAAGGAGTTGACACACATAAAACTCTTTGCAAAACTTAATATGCTCTATAACTGCTATGTACTTTTACTTTTTATTATTTCACTGAATGTGCCCTTGTTTCAGGAATACAAATCTAAGTTTACATTCTCTTTGTAGAACAACTCCCTCAACTGAGGTAACTTTAACAAAAAAACCATCATGGGGTTACCAGTTCTCTGGTGAAGAGCTATTCTTAGTCTCACCACTTTGCAGGAAAGGGAAATCTAATCCATTTATGTGCCTATGTTAGAGGCCGTCACAACTTTGTTAGGACATTTTAGAGCCCACATTTAATGGTCCATCATTTCAGAATAAGGTATAATGGGTGCTCAAGTAGTGGCTTTAATGGAGGAGCTGCTGAAATGTCACTCCGTGGAAAAGAGTATCTATGACTGATAAAATTAAACCTGCCTTCTTCTGGTGTTTTATGTGTGTTTTATAAATGAACACATACACACAGACACAAATGAGAAAGGACTTTTTCTAATGGGAACAAAAGATATATCTAATCTTTGAGATTATTAATCAAAATTAAATATAGTCTGCAAAGCCTTGTTTTGTAATGCAAATAAACTTCTAATTGCTTTGATAATTTCAAATTTATTCATAAAAGCTTTTTTTCCCCTAAATCTGGAAACTACAATGTTTTGAATACATTGTTTGGCCACACACCAAAACAGATACATTTCCTGAAACCTCTCCTCATCTTCTGTCTGGTAGACTATTGATCTTAGTCTTTCAAACATAACAGTGCTTATATTTACCTGGAGAATGGGTATGATTTCAATAGTAATTTAAACAAAAATATGCCAGGACACAAGGGGTAAAAGAAAGAAAGAGATCAGAGTGGGGAACTCAATTTTAAATTTAAATTTCCCATCACCAATTATCATCTTTAGTAAAAATCTATTTCTTTGAATTCAGAGAAAGGCAAATACCAAGGGAGAACACAAAGCAAAACAAAAGGTGGTTGTAGGCACATTCAGGCTAGAAAGTCTCTGTTTAAAGTGATTATTGTTAATACCCTTTAGTACAAAACAAAAAAAAAAAAGAGAAGAAACTGATCAATGAAATAATGACATCCAATTGAATGTTTATAAAAGATTGTATTGATCAAACCAAAAAAAAAAAACAAACCCAAATACTAGGGTAAGGAAATGGATTTAAGACTTCATCTCATGCCACTTACAAAGTATAAAATTCCAGATAAATGACAGATTTAGACACTAAAAAAAAACTATAAACTTCAAAGAAACAAAGCGTATTCTAATTAAGAATAATATGATTTATAATATTGTGTGCTTCAATTATGTGTATGTAGTGGAGGGCAGGGATGACTTTTTCTTATTCAAATTTCATAATCTTTACAACAAAAAGCAATATAATCAAACTAAAAAGAATAATAACACATAAAGGAAATTTTAAGCAAATATAACAAAGTAAAACCTTACTTCTTAAAATTTATTTGATGTCCTATTAATTTCTAATAAAGGCAATGCCTTGTCAACAATGGATACCAATAGCTTTTAGATAACATATGTTTTAATAGAGTAAATGCAAACTGTTAATAATCAATGGCAGACAACTAACTAGACAGACAGATGGACAGATGGATGGACAGAGACAGTTAAGTAGGTAGATAAAAAGATAGATAGGTAGATAGATAGATAGCTAGACAGAGGGATAGAGCATTAAGTGCATACACTATTTCAGGCACTGTTCTAAGTGTTAGGAATACAAAATATAGTGGCACCCAACATTTTGTGACCCTTTTAGGAATTTTCTTGGTAAAGATACTGAAGTGTTTTGTCATTTCCTTCTCCCACTCATTTTACAGATGGGGAAACTGGGGCAAACAGGGTGAAGTGACTTGCCCAGGGTCACAGAACTAATGAGTATCTGGGGCTGGATTTGAATTCAAGTCTTCCTGAGTCTGGGCATTGTGTCCTGCTCACTGTAGCACCTAGCTGCCTCTTCATAATCATTCATTATTCTTTTTTTTTTAACAAATGCTTTATTAACTTCTGTTTTACATCATTCATTTCCGCCAGATTTTGAGTTACAATCATTTCCCCCCCGTTATTCCCCTACCCAACCTCCCAGAATAGCAGTCCCACAAGATATCACTTCCTCCAGTGTGCTCTCTCCCATACCTTCTCCCATACCCCCTTTGACTTTTCCATTGGAGGAAGATGAATCTTTGTGTCCCAATGCCTGCACATCTTATCTCCCAATTATAAGCAAAAGAGTATTAATAATAGTATTTATATATATTTGAAACATTTAATGTTAAGACCTTGAATTTCAGATCCATTTCTTTCCTCCCTTGTCACCCATTCCTTCTTGGGATATAAGTAATTCAGTATATGTTGTACATGTCTAGCTATGCAAAACATTATCATAGTAGATATATTGTACAAGGCTGCTTATAATTCCTCCCACTCATCCCACCCCCCACCTGGTCCATTCCCTACATGATCCTGTCCCTCTTCTATAGTGGGTACTTCCAAACTCCCCTCCCCCAAGGATGCCCTCCCATCAATCATCCCTCCTCTCATCCCCCTTCCCCCTATTCTGCTGCAGGTTGAGATATCCCATTTAGTATGTATGTCATTTTCTCCCTGAACCAAATTCAATGTGAATGTGGTTTTGCCTTTTTTTTCCTTCCTTTTCTCCCCCTCCTTTGCAACCACTTCCCCTTGTTTTTACATGAGATAGTTTACCCTACCATGTCTTTCCCCGTCTCCTCTTGCCACTTTCCTCTCTCACCTCATAATTTCATCCTTTGAGTATTCTCCCTTCCCAACAAATTCAACCTATGCCCTCTATCCATATACACACGTATTCACATATGTATTCATATGACCACACCCCCTTCTTCCATTATTTTCATAGTGAGAAAGATATCATCACTCATAGTTATTGTTTTTCCATATAGGAATGTAAATAGTTCAACTTTGATAAGTTCCTTTTGATTTCTTTTCCCTGATTACCTTCTCAGGCATCTCTTCCTTCTTGTATCTGGATGTCAAATTTTCTATTCAATTCTGTTTTTTTCCTCAAGAATGCTTGAAAGTCCTCTATTCCACTGAATGACCATGTTTTCCCCTGAAACAAAATACTCCAGTTTTGCTGGGTAGGTGACCCTTGGGTTCATTCTCCCAGTTCTTTTGCCCTCTGGAATATCATATTCCATGCCCTTCTATCCCTCAGTGAAACTGCCAGGTCTGGGCTATTCTGATTGTGTTTCCACAATATTGAAATTGTTTCTTCCTGGCTGCTTGGGTATTTCTCCTTGATCTGGGGACTCTGGAACCTGGCTATAATATTTCTGGGAGTTTTCTTTTTGGGATCTTTTTCAGGAGGTGATCTGTGGATTCTTTCAACCTCTATTTTGCCCTCTGGATCTAAAACATCAGGGCAATTTTCCTTGAGAATTTCTTGAAGGGTGATTTCTAGGTTCTTTCTTTGATCATGGCTTTCAGGTAGTCCAATAATTTTTAAATTGTCTCTCCTGGATCTATTTTCCAGGTCAGTGGTTTTTCCCATGAGATAATTCACATTGCCTTCTACTCTTTCGTTTGTTTGGATCTGCTTAACAGCATCTTGATTTCTCATAAAGTCATTAGCTTCCATTTGCTCCAGTCTAACTCTGAAGGAATGAATCTCCTCAGTGAACTTTTGAGATTCTTTTTCCATCTGGCAAATTCGACTTTTTAAGGCATTCTTCTCCTCATTGCCCTTTTGGGCCTCCTTTGCCATTTGAGTTAGTCTATTTTTTAAGGTGTTGTTTTCCTCAGTCAGGCTGTTGACCCTCATTTCATACTTTTCCTGCATCCTTCTCATTTCTCTTTCCAATTTTTCCTCCACTTCTCTTATTTGATTTTTAAAGTCCTTCTTAAGGTCCTCTATGGCCTGCAACCCGCTCATGTTTTCCCCTGGGGCTTTTGGAGCAGGACTTCTGACCTCACAGTCCTTTTCCTGCTCTATGCCCCCAAAATAGGGGTCTAGGGTTGCATTTTTCTGTTTCCTTTGCCTTGGCATGTTGCCACTTGATTACCTGACTTTTGGGCTTGTTGCCACACTGTGGCTTTAAGGCCAGCTAGAGGAATTTTTGTCCCGAACATGTGGGGGGCAACTTCCGTTTCTGGCAAGCTGTAAACCCACCCACAACTTCCACCCTAGATCACAATCCAGATCCAGGGAGGTTAAAGCAAGAGCGATTACCCCCAAGACTGATCGCTGGATCTCCCTACAATTAATTGCGGGCCAGGAGCTGGGCTGCCTCTGAAAACTACTAAATGGCGTGTCTCCTCAGCGGCTTTGGCCCCGGGGAGGCCGACGCATTCCCCAAATACAGGTCCCAAAGTCCATGGGACACTAACCTCTTACTATGTCCTAGGCATGTCTATGTTGATAATTCTGGAGTCGCCCAGGCTGCTGGTGTTCTGGGGTTCCTCCAGCTGGCTGCTGGCCCTGCTGCCCTGGGGCTAAAACCTCGGCTCATGCGGACCTGGGTTCGGCTCGGCTTTGCTCAGCTCGGCTCCCCGTGCACTGCTGGCTCCCAGACCACTGCGCTGGTCCTTCCTGCAGGGCTGCTGAGCTGTCCTCAGCGGGAGGTTAGCTTCTCTGTGTCGTTCTGTGGGTGCTTGGGCTCCAGAGGTTGTTCAGAGTCCCCTTTTACATAGTTTGGGGGGCATCTGGGGGCAGAGTGGCTTGGATGAGATGTTTCTACTCCACCATCTTGGCTCCGCCCCCATTCATTATTCTTGATATCCAGCAAAGTTCTAAGCTCAAATTTTTAAAGAGAAAGGTCAATGGAGAACATTTGGAGTACTGAACACCCTAGGGAAATCACCAGTGATGAGAGCAATGCTTGCATATAGCACACGCTTAAAAATAATTTTTGTTTGAGTGATTGAAAAAAAAAAAACTAGAAAGCTTAAGACAGCAAGCAATGGAATTAAAACCAAGGATCTCTCAAAGGCTTGCTCTGTACAAAGCGTAGTCTGGAGTAAATGAGAATTTCAGGAGGAGTTGGCTCTGAATCCCATATCTAACACGTCCTGACCATATGGCTGGGAAAATTACTGAACCCTTCAGCGACTCAAGAAATTCTCTCAAAATATAAGGTACAAACAGCTGCTCATTTGTGAATGTGGAGGTAGTTTCTCCAGGGATCCCCCTAAATAGATGACATCACAGGTCCACAACCTAGAACAAGGGTTATAAGACAAAAAGAAAGCCACCTTTTCCTTCAGGAAACTTGCATTCTATTGTAAACCAAAACAGGAGCAAGATATAGACAAAGGGAACAAAAAACATTACTGTTCAAAGGGCTTAAGCAGGGCTCACCTTGCTTTCAATATTGGGACTGATTAAACCAAGTTTTGTTTTGTTTTGTTTGTTTGTTTGTTTTAATCATAAATTAACAGGTTGCACACTGGATAGAGGTCCAGGCCTGGAGTCAGAGTCATTTAATCCTTTTTGCCTCAGTTTCCCCAGTCAACTACTATAGTATCTTTGCTAAGAAAACCACAAATGGGGTCATGATGACTGAAACAACTCAACAATTTTAAATACTTGTAGAAGAAAAGAAGCAGGTGTTTTTTTCCCCCCAGAAGTAAACACTTAAAAAGTAAACCTTGTATTCAACAAAGGAAAAACTCTAAGCTCCAGGGGAAGGCTAGGCTCCAGCCCAACACACACACACACACACACACACACACACACACACACACACACACACACAGAAGAGAAGAACACCAGCTGATAACTCCTGGAGACATATATTCCAGGCAAGTGTGTGTTTTCAAATCAGACTAAGTTTCACAAGAATAAATTCCATTCATTTCCATAGCACTGCTCTGCATATCATAACTCTCCCCAGAGGAATCTCGCAAGGAACAGTCCTGCAAGATAAACACTTTCAGGCCTCATTTTCTATTAAAGTAAAATTAACAGCTAAATTTGTGTTGGCAATTTAAAATATTTATTAGCATTAAACTGTGATGCCATTTGTCTTATTACAGTAAACGAATTCTCAAAATCTCTTGTCTCCTTTGTTTCCCTTCATCCCTTGTCACTCTCTACCAGGAATGGCAGCAAACCTGCTGGGCCTGAGTGTTTGGGGGAGAATTTTTCTGATTTTTTTAATTTTAAAAGTTTCCATTTCTTCCCCACCCCTCCATAACAGCAGCTTTGCAGTAGTTTTTATTCTTAGTGACATTCCCTGAGCTATTTATTGATATCCTCATTTCTGTACAAAAATCTCAGTGCTTTCTTTTTATTAGGTGGTTTTCTGAGGTCCAACTGCCATGTCAGACTTCCTGCTAAGATCTCATTCCAATCTACTCGGGACACATACCTTAAACATGATAATAGATGCTTGAACATTTTATGGGAGTGGCAGGTGGGTGGCATGATGCTGGGCCTGGAGTCAGGAAGGCTCATCTTCCTGAGTTAAAAACTGGCCTCAGATACTTAGTGACTTTGAATGAGTCACTTTACCTCAACTGTAAAATCAGCTGGAGAAGGAAATGGCAAGCCACTCTAGTATCTCTAGCAAGAAAACTCCAAATGGGGTCACAAGAGTTGGACATGACTGAAAAGCACCCGAACAATGTTTTATAGACATAGTATCAGATATAGAGAAGCTTTTTTCAACTATCATATTTTAAAATATAAATGTTTGATTTTTTTAAAGCTAGGTGTGTGACTATGTATTCTTCAAGGATAAAAACTGTTTTTGTTTTTTCTTTTACCTTTCTTTGTATCCTCAGCACTTGGCATAATGCTTGGGACATAGTAGGGAGATATTAAATGCTTGCTAACTGATGTTTACAGAAATTAATGATGGAATATTGAATTTCATTCCATCTACTGTTACATTATTAAAGACAGTGTTGACCTGAATTAAGGCACACACTCAGGCTCTCCAGGTCACTTCCTAGATATGCAAAGTGAAATGTCTAATATAATGCACTTTCTTTGGAGGGAGAAGAAGGAAGTTAATAGTATTGTATTTACTTGGCAGACCAACAATGACGGAGTAGACTAAATCATGAAAAGAAAGCATGGCAAACAGGAGTGTCAGTAACTGTGTATGAGGCCCTTAGGCAAAGATTTTGGCTTATGTGTCTATTAATTCCACTACTTAGAAGGGTGCTAACAGAAAAGTAGTGGGGGATCCATAATACTGCTACAAAACATTATCTAATTAAAATGATGGATAAAATATTTGAGAAGTACAACATGCTATGTGTGGAACTCTAATAAGACATAATCTTTTAAAGTTTAAATTAATTATTCAGCTACATTGACAGAATCTCAAAATTTAAGAATTGAATTAGGCTGTAATGGTCACCTAGTCCAATTTACACCATAAAAGAATACCACTATAATATATTCAAGTTTTTTATCTTCTGTATAAAGGGCTCCTTTGATCAGGCACCTGTAAGTTTCACCAATGTAACCAATTTCATTTTGGGATAAATCATTATTAGAAAGCAAATTTGCCCTTATTGAACCTCTACCCATTGGTCCTACTTCTCCTCTCTGGGATCAAAGAGGTTATCCAATTAATAAGCATTTCTTAAGTGCCTACTAGATGCCAGGCCTTATAGAGACAAATGCAAAAGTGAGACTGACCCCATATTCAAGGAGTATATATTTGAATATCTAATGCCAAGTCAAGAGTCTTTTTCCCATGACAGACCTTCAAATATTTGAAGATAGCTATCATGTTCCCCATCTCTGAATTTTTTCTTCTAACAAGATATCTCCAGTTCTCTCAACTGATCCTCATATGATAGGGAGTCAATATCCTTTGCCATCATGACTGTGATCCTCTAGAAACTCCAAATGTCACTGAACATGACGTTTTCAATGTTTTTGACCAGAGAAAAATACATTGGGATCATCATTTCCTTGTTTCACTGATAGATCTGCCTTGCTTAATGCAGCCAAGATCATAGTCATAATTTTGGCTATGATATCATACAACTAAATCAAATTGACTACTCTTTTGTCAGCTAACCTCTTCCCCCACTGGTCTAATCATGGCTCTGCCATTTTTGTACTTAGGAAACTGACTCAAAAAAATCCTAGAGTAAGACTGTATAGTTCCTCCTACTGAATGCATTTTTTGGATTTGACATAATGTTGTAGCCTAAAAACCCTTTTTTGCATGCTGATCCTCTCATCTAGTAAGTTAGCTATTTCAAGCAGTTCTGTGCCATCTTTAAATCTCATAGTTATACCACTTCTGCCTTGATCCAAGTCAATGATTAAAATGTTAAACAGCACCAGGAGAGACCCTATGCCAAACTGATTCTGCAAAACTCTTTCAGCCTTGCCATTTAAACAACTCCAAACTCATTTTTAGGCATAACCATTTAGTCTGCATCACTCCACTTTTTCTACAAGTATACTTGATGGGCTAAAATTGAAATAAATGATGCC
The DNA here is from genome assembly GCA_011680675.1 of Gymnobelideus leadbeateri. NCBI lineage: Eukaryota > Metazoa > Chordata > Mammalia > Diprotodontia > Petauridae > Gymnobelideus > Gymnobelideus leadbeateri. The sequence continues at coordinate 391,086 of WOXC01002276.1, forward strand.
TACAAAATTCCCCTAATCTAAGATTTCAAGATCCCTGTCTGTAAAACCAAGTATGAGAAGCTCTCCTGAGGACTGCTGCTGTGAATAGCTTTCAGGTTCTGATCACATAGTATAGTGAACTCTCTATTTTTTCAGCAATAAAGTAAAGCAAAACATTCACAGAAACCAAAGTTCAACATTCACAATAATATAACATAACAACTTACCACTAAAGTGGCCATATATTCTTGAACAAAAGATTTCATTCAGGAAGTTACAATCTGAATCAATCAATATAAAGTATCCATCTAAAGTCTTCTTTTATCTTGATTGGAGACTAGCTTGCAATCATCCCTAACTCAATCATCCTGAAGGGGTACAAAGTACAAAGTACAAAGTTCTCTTACACCTAGGTGAAAGTAAATCGTGATCTTGTCAGTCAACACTAAGTACCCAAGGAAAAGTCCTTTTATCTTGACTTGAGGTTGACTCCCAAACTCCATGGTTCCTCTTCCATATTCCCATCTCTTACCTGAATTCAGGCAACCATCACCTGGATTCACAGGTAGGCAACTCCCAATTCCTGATCTAGCTCCTGGTTCAGTTCTTGGTTCAGCTCCTGGTTCAGCTCTTGGTCCAGCTACACACATCAAGCTTAGCAGAGCCACAATAACATTCATAAACATTGCTGGCATTATCATCAATTCACTTTCTGCATGTGAAATCAACACAGACCCACAAACAGGGTCTCTGAGAAATCAACACAAATCATCAGTAAATTCCCAGGATCTCTGAAAACACCATTAAAGCCTTCCTTCAGTACTTCTGTAAACAGACAACAAAATAGTCCTCTTTCAGGGCCTCTAAACCAGCAGTAAGGTCCCAGGGCTTCTGTAACAGCAGCAACATCCTCTATTAGCAAATGGGTCTGACAAAGTAACATCAACACAAACAGACAAAGTACAGCACCACAGCCATCTTTCTTCCTACTTCTGCTTAGTCACAGCTGTGCATTGAGCTTTTATATATCATCAGCTCCTCAATGTTCCACACACCTCTTACATGCTTCTTGTTCCAGGCTTTGGCAAGTTCCTCCCACTCTGGGCTTCACAGGTTCTGTTTCTAACAAAGATTTGATACAATCACAGGTGAGGCTTAACAGCACTTGAAGAGCTGGAACAAGGAGCTAAGTACTCCTTTGCTTGCCATTACACTGTACAAAAAGAAATGTTCGGGGAGGCTAGGTGGTGCAGTGAGTAGAGCGTCGGCCCTGGAGTCAGAAGGACCTGAATTCGGATCTGACCTCAGACACTTAACACACACACAAACAAAAACCTAGCCGTGTGACCTTGGGCAAGTTACTTAACCCCAATTGCCCTCCAAAAAAAAAAAAGAAATGTTAGTTATGTTGTGGTGACTGAATCTTTATGAAGTCATGCTGACTCTCTACAATCACTTTTTCATTTTTTAGATGTTGACTAAATCATTCCTTAATAATCTGCTCTTGTATTATTTCCAGAAATTAAAGTAACTGACAGATTCTTTCTGCTTCTCCTTTAAAAAAAAGAAGCCAATATATGCCCTTCTCTATGCCTAAAGGTGCACAAGGAACTAGGTGACCTAGTGGATAGAGTGCCAGGTCTGAAGCGAGGAAGACTCATTCCTGAGTTCAAATCTAGCTTCAGACACTTACCAGTTGTATGACCCTAGGCAAAGTCACTTCACTCTCAATTCTACTTGCCTCAATTCTTCATCTGTAAAATGAGCTAGAGAAAGAAATGATGAACTACTTTGCCAAGAAAACCCAATATGGGGTCATGAAGAGTCAGTCACTTATGTAAGAACTCAACAACTTGACTGGACTTGTTCAGCAAGTACCTCTTAGGTTTTCCATGAACTCAAATATCACTGATAATGCCTCTAAAAAATAACTCCTCATCTTTCCATAAGAAAGGACATATCTGGGACAGTTAAGTGGAGCAGTGAATAGAGCACTGGTCCTGGAGTCAGAAGGATCTGAGTTCAAATCTGGCCTCAGACACAACACAAAAACTAGTCGTGTGACCTTGGGCAAGTCACAACCCCAATTGCCCTACCCCCCCCCCCAAAAAAGAAAAAAAAGGACATAGTTTATCTAATATAATGCTTAAAATTGCTGCTCTGAATTTGAAGGATGAGGTTATAGACTTCACATAGTATCTTAGGTACTTAGTATTTTGTAACTTCGGGCATGTCCTTTCAAGCACTCAGCACCTCAGTGTCCTCATCTGTAAAAGGAGGGGAGGCAGTTATCTTAAAGCATTTTTAAGCACTTAATAAGAACCAAAAATTTATTTGAGATATAGCCAAACAATTTGGAAACATGGAAACAAGATAATCCCTATCCTCAAGTGTCTTATAGTCTAATGAGAGAAGACTACACATAAATGGGAGTAGTAAAGTAGGGTGGAGCAGACATTTTTGTTTGTTATTCCTCCTTTATTAAAGAGAACCAATGACATCATGATTTGGGGGTCAAGGTCCAGTGAGTTCCACTGTGGCTGATCAGTCCAATATGAGCTCAGAAGGCTCTACCAGAGGTCTGCCACAAATAGTCTGGTTTTACTTTCATGATGGAGATGTCTCTAGATGTCTCTAGACACATTGTCAATGTGTCTCATATTTCCTTAGTGCTACTGCAATTCTGCTTTTCTCATGAATCACAGCACATTCTTTAATGGTTGTTTGTGTAATGGAAATGCAAATTTAAAGAACTTCCCTGTCCCTAGGCCCTTTGATAGGCTTAAGAGACTCTGAGAACCTTCCTTGATTTGAAAATATACTCTGCACCCTAATAGGCTGAATGTGGTCATATGGAGGCTGTGGCAGGAGGCTTCGTTTTCAGGAATGCCTACACCTTGATGCTGTGTGATTGGACAGTAGGTCAAGAGGGTTGTGACATTCTCTGAGCCAGGAGAAGGCTATATAATCCCTGATGTGAGGCTTTTCTTTGGGGCTCACTTTGAGAAGTGTTGTGTGATTTGACCAGATGAGACTCTGGGCAGCCATTGAGAGCCCCCTGGCTTTGAAAACCCAGATGTTGATGCTTCCCTCTCTAGTAACTGTGATTTGGTACTGATGTAATGGTTGGGCAGTTTGGAAGCCTGTCTGCTTTCTCTGATTTGTAAGTTCTGTCTGTATACTTTGAAGTTCAGGGTGCTGACCTTTTTCCCCTGAACTAGGTAAACAATATATGTTTGATTGATTAAAGAAGCTTGTTAACCCATTTTGAGTTGCTTTCCTTTGGAAAAGCAGATCTAAGAACCTGTGTTGGCAGCCACACTGGGGATGTTGGGGTGCTTGCTGCTACAGTATGTCTTGCTGGATGGTCCATTGTCAATGTCTCCTATGTCTTCCAATCAATACTAAAGTTCTATAGAGAGACCTTAAGAGTGTCCTTGTACTGCTTCTGATGTCCATGGGAGTGCTAACCTTGTGTGAATTCTAAGTAAAATTGTCTTTTAGGTAAAAGTTCATTTGGAATTTGGGATAGGTTGCCAGCCCATTGGAGTTGCACTCTCTATGGCACAGTTTTAATGCTGGATGATTTTGCCAAAGGATCATGAAATTAAGGAGTAGAACAGGAGAATCTCTGACATTTCTTCCTAACCCAGTTCTTTAATTTGTTAATGACCTTAATTCATCAAGGGTTGATGTCCAGTTGTTTTTTCATATCTGACTCTATGACTCCATTTTTAGTTTTATTCACAAAGATATTGGGGTGATTTGTCATGTCCTTGTGCAGCACATTTTGCAGATAAGGAACTAAGACAAACAGAGTTAAGTGACTATCCCAGAGTCACACAAAAAGCATGTATTGGAGGCTGATTTGAACCCAGGTCTTCCCGACTTCACCTAGCACTCTATCCACTATGCCACCTAGCTGCCTTCTTAGCCTTTCTAGGTATCAAGTCTATGTTAGTATTTTTTTTTCCTGTCATATCCAGAACAAAAGCTATTATTTTTGGCAAAGTAACAAAAAGCAAAACTTGCTTTAAAAGGCCAACATCTCCCACTGTATCCTAGACCATCTTCAGGCATCCTGAACAATATCTGGTCACTGGGCCCAGATGACTCTGAAGGGGAAAGTAAGGCTGATGACTACACAGCCCACTCTCACTCAAATCAAAGGCAACTGCAAATCATGGCATCATCTTCCTGGTGTCATGGTTTTCTTTGAGAACAAAGGACAAGCAACCACATAAGCTTTACAAAGAACAACAGTCACTCTTGATTGTCTATTCTTCTCACCAACCTCAACACATTTTGAGCATTAGTATTCCTGACATTATTATTTCTCATCTGTACCACACTTCCATTAGGTTTTAGCTCCACATTCACTGTATATATTTTAAAAATCTAAGTTTTCTGATAAATTCACACCATGTTTGCTGTTTTCTGCAGACAACTCCCATTTCCAGCTCTTCCATAGGAAACTGGGGCCTGATACCACTATAAATGAAGAGAGAGAAGGTGGGGCCTCAAGTTATGGCAAGCAAAACCTCCTGTTTGAACTTTTATAAGTTTGTACATTTTCTGACAAGTACAGATCATGCCAATGAAGACAAAGAGTGAAGGATGTATGTTCTTCAACCACCTTTTGCAATCCCAGTTGTAATTGATAAGAGTAGAACTCCTAGGGTAAGAACCAAGGGTGGGAGACTAAAAGTATCCTCAAATGCTCCCAAGGCTAGGGGGGGTTTATCAAAAGGACTTTTTGAAAATAGAATGTAAATAATGATAAAACAACAAAGTGTTATGAAAATCCACTGGATTATTCTCAACAATAATATACAGTATTGCTGAATAAATCTTAGGCATTGTGCATAAAAATCTTATGCTACAAAAGCAAATCTAATTCTAACTACTTGGAGATTACCATGACCATACAGTCCAGTCCAGGAATTGGACAATTCCCACAAGAAAAAAAAAATTCCCTAACAAAAAGTCCTCCAAAATGAGTTCTGCAAAAACACTTTCAGTTTTTTTTTTTTCAGGTGACAGTCATTTTGATGAGATATGGCAAGGTGTGACAACACTAAAATGGGACAGTTCCACATTTCAATGAGAAGAATGTTGCATTGTCAAGTGAAGGGTAATTCAATAGATAATGTTCAGCTTGTAAGCACTGTTTCTTAGTTACCCATTTGCATTTAAAAATGAGGCAGAAATCTTTTATTATAGACCTTGATTACAGAACTGCAAATGAGGTCCCCTTTCACCCATTTGTAGTAGCTCTCCTCAGTTATCCTACCAAATTAATTCCACAAGTCATATGTTTTCATATGGGTGACTTTTTAAAAAGAAAGAATTTTAAATCCCAATTAGTTGAAAAGTTAATCAAGCAAGCCTCATAAAATACAATCTGAAATGACAAAAACAATGTTCAATGAACAGCTCAATATTAAATAAAAAAGGAAAGGACAGTAAATTTCTGTATTTATAAGATTTCTAAGTTCTGCAGCAAGGCAAGGTATAATGAAGATGGAGCCATGTGAATATAACGTACGAACTATCTTACCTGCGTAACGAGAGGTTCCAGCAATCTCTCCACTGTCAGAGTCCTTATTTCTAAACTCTTGGGGTCCCATTTCAAAATGATAGGTGAAGTGGCCGAAGTCATGCTCCCTAGAATCAATATAAAATATTGTCAAATAGAAATCTGTATTTTCCTTAGAAATGGCTAGAGGAAAGTTCATGCTTTCCATGGGATATATCAAAGTGTATCATTTACTCCAAGGCACAATCTGGAATAGGATTCAAAACTGTTGCTTCTGCTTAGTCTCAAGGAAAACAAGTACAATTTTAGCTCAAGAAGTGCTAAATCTTCTTAATAATTAGGGCTGTCAGGGCGGTTAGGTGGCGCAGTGAGTAGAGTGCCGGCCCTGGAGTCAGAAGGACCTGAGTTCAGATCCAGCCTCAGACACTTACCACACACAAACAAACAAAAAAACCTAGCCATGTGACCTTGGGCAAGTTACTTAACCCCCAATTGCCCTCCAAAAAGCAAAAAATAATAATAATAATAATAATAATTAGAGTTCCCAAGTACAGACAATATTTGTCCAAGTATGGCTAATTCAAGAGGAAGTGACCTTGCCACCACAGGTCTTCAAGAGAGTTGATGGCCAGTCATCGGAGACATCATAGGGGAGATTCTTGCTTCAGGTTGGTCTGAATTAAATGATCATAGGGTTCCCACTCTCCCATCTGACATTAGAACCCTCATTTCTCTAGAACTTTTCAGGGCAGTCTACATTCATCATCTCTCTTGACCTCTCTAACAATTATATGAGATACATGCTATTATTATCCCCATTTTGTGATGAGGAAATTAAAGGTCATGATGTTGAAATGTCTTACCTAAGTCACACGACTGGTATTCCAAGGCACTGAAACCTAAATTTTTCTCATTCTAGCCAGTCTAATGTTCTACGTTTAAGAAGGCCAACACTTGCTATTAGACTATTGGACTAGAAGTATTTAACAAACAATTCAGGGTTAGACTAATTAAATGGAATTTGTTTTTAAAATTGTTTAAAATGAACATAAACAATTGTGAGTTCAGGAAAAATATTAAGACATTGATAATCATGTCCATAAAGAATATTTTGTCTAAGGCTGGAAATCAATAGCCTCATTTACAATAAATCCCACAAAATCTGAGTAGAAGTGGAAAGGAAGAAACCTTTCTAATTCTTAAAGAGGCAGTGTGGTGTAGTGAGGAGAGGACAGTTCCTGGACTCAGAGATAAAAAGGTAAGTATTTAGATCTCATTTCAGATACTGAAGTAGTTGCTTGGCCTTGAGCACATTAATGTACCTTATTTCCTGAAACTATAAAATGAATGGGTTGGACTACAACTGAACTTTCAAGTAAATCTAGGATCCCATGAGCCTATAAATTAACTGGCCCCTTAAACTTAACAATACTGTTATACCTGGTACATCATGACTTTCCCCATTGAAATTTCAATATATTGCAGTTCAGCATTAAGAAATTAAATGGGAATTTTGGGAGTTTTATTGATGCTTAAAATGACAAGTGAAGGCCAGAAGATGACCCTGAGTCTATGACCAAATAACCCAAATTTTACAGTAAGGTGCTGTAAACACCCCATAAGAGAGAAAGAGAACATTCAGACTTTTTCTGTTATGAAGAGAAAGCCAAAAATGTTATGAGAATTTTCCAAATCGAGGGGGGGTGCTGCACCCCTAACTCCCACATCCTGGAAGGATGACTGTGCCATTGAAGTGAGAATCCAAACTCCTTAAATAAAAGCCAGTTACTATTTCCCATTTGTAGCTAGCCTATTTAGAGAACAAAAACTTAAATTCTACTTTAGGCAGGAGAAATTCCCCTTCCACATGAATAGTAAGGATACTATGAGATTTTAGTGATAAAATTCCAGAAAAATTATGGTTGCTACTACTAACAAGCATTACAAATTACATAAAACAAATGCATT